>JAWWEU010000080.1:3644112-3677435 GCA_035583155.1 Acropternis orthonyx | reverse complement strand
TGATAATCAGATTAGATTTATAAATAGTTTATTTTTGTGAAAACCAGGAATATATATATTTTATATTTTTATATATATATATATATATATATATAAAACCAGAGCAGGAACAGATAATATATTTTATAAAGACATCTCATCACATACAATATTGCCATCTCACGGTGACAGAAATTCCCTAAGCCTGCGCTGTGTCGCCGTCCCGTCCCGATTCCGACACGGCCGTTCCGCTGGGAGGGAAAGTGGATAAAAGTGCTGATTAAACCCTGCCCGGGGTTAGTGCGGCGGGGGGGCCTCTGCACCAGGACATCAGAAGCGAGAAGTGCAAATCCAAAGGCACAGCCACGCCGGGATTCTCCCTGGGGAGCTGCTGCGGGAGGGAGGAGGTGCCGGAGGGTCCGTGGTGGTCCCGAGTGCCCCTGGGGAGGGCCGGGGGTGTCCGTGTCCCCTCCCGGCTCCCGCTGGGGGGGTCACTCGCGTTTGCCGGCTCTGGGGGAGCTTCTTCCTGCACAGCCCTCCAGCATCCCAGAGCCACAGATTGGGAGGGGGCAGCGGGGCCGGGATGCGGCGCTGGGATGCGGCGCTGGGATGCTCCGAGGCCTTGGGAATGGAGCGGGGCATCCCTGGCGGAGCTCGTCCCAGGTAATACGGAGCTGGAGGTGCTCTGCTGGGTGCGCCCAGGGTGGCAGCGGGCTTTGGAAAGCCTCTCCTTTAGCAGGTCGTTAGTGAAGAGCCCCTTCCGGGCTTCCCAATTCCCGAAATGCTCCACTGAACAAGCGCTCCCAGTTCGCCCGCCGGGCTGGGACCACGCGGTCCCCGAGGTGGGGTCACCACGCAGCCCCCGCCTCCAGGGCTGGGAATCCTGACCTGACCAGCAGTGCCAGGACAATCCCAATGTACAGTCCCACCAGCCCGGGCCTCTCGGGACTCACCGCAGTGCCCGACACAGGGGGGATAAACCGGGGAGCATCCAGGTCCCTCCGTGGGCCGGGCAGAAGGTGAGGCCACCGGGGTGATGCCCAACACCCCAACACCCACATCCCACTGCTGGGAAGAGCCAGGAAAACCCTTTGGAGGGCAGAGCCTGGGCGCTGGCAGCCGCTGCTCCTCGGAGTCACTGCTGGATAGTGCAAAGCGCCGGAGCCGCGGCCTCGGCCCCGCAAAGCTCCACGTGGTTCCGGATTGGACCCTTCTCCCTCCCCGAACCCCAGCGCTGGCACGGACACGAAGCCACGTGGGCCATCTAAAGATTCAGCAAGGCCACACGGTCCCAGTGGGAACCCTCTGGATTTAGGTCCCTGGAGAGGATAATTAAGGCAAAAGCAATGCAGGATTAACAAAATAAGCCCCTGCACTGGGAAGGTCCCTCTCCAGCTGCTGCTGGACCCGTCTCCAGCCACGGTGCCTCCATGGGTTAATGGATTCCCGGTGGGAAAGCAGCAAGTCTGGAGCTGTGTCTCCAGGTACCATCCCAGCTCCGAGCGTGCAGGCGGGGCTGGAGGAGCGTGGAGTGTCTCCCGGCCTCCCTCCCGAACCTGGCTCTGCTTCCAAGGGGATTTGGTCCTACAGAACCAGCCGGGTATCTTTGGTTCCTCCCGAGGAGGAGGCAGCATCATATTGCAAAAAACGACACATGGAAAAAGAAACACAGGAGGGAAAACTGGAGCGGGGGGAATGAATCAACGTGGATCAGGGAGGAAAGGGAGGAAGTACCTATAAACGCTTTTTTTTTGTTTTGTTTTGTTCTGTTTTGGACTAATTCCAAAGCACTTTTGTGCTATTCCAGCCCGGTCCGAAAGATGGAGAACGGGTCGCCGGCCGTTTCAAGCCTTCGTTCGGTGCGGATTTGGCTTTTCCGAACGCCGTGGGTGCGGGTTTTCCAAACCCGGAGCTCCGGAGCCCGCTGGGGGCGCCTGGCACGCCGCGGCCGAGGGTGTCAGTTCCCCGGCACGCAGAGGACGAAGCCGGAGCGATGCTTGGTGAAATCCGGCTGGGATTGGTTGATCTTGGTCTCCACGGAGACGGTGCATTTCCTCCCGTGGAGGCTGCACTGCACAGGGTTGGTGACGCTGACCTGCAGTGCCCGCTTCTCCCTGCCGGGGAAAGGGGACAGCGGTCAGAGGGACGGGATTTGGGTGCCATGGCCCGGGGAGGGTTTGGGTCAGACACCGCCCAGCACAGGCAATAAGCCAGGCCCCAGCCCTGAGCCCGGCTTTGGGGCTGGGCTCGGCCCTGCTCCTCCTGCAGGGATTGGGATTGGGATTGATGCTTCCCGGGCAGAGCACAGGCAGGGATGCTGAGGGTCCAGGGGCTGCTGCCACCTCGGCCACCCCTCGCTGAGTGACCCCACAGCAGCGACAGGGACATGCCCTGGGCTGAGCTCAGACACCGAAACACAGCCAAAGGAATCACACACGGGGCAGTGGTTGCTTCCAATTCCCTCTCCAAACAGACAGTCCTGTGACAGACACAACTCTGTCCTTGCAAACCCTTCCCAGCTTTTTAACCCTTTAACCAACTTTTGGCACTAAAAAATGATTCCCACGAGTGAATCCGGAGTTTCTGCCAACCACAGTGGCCTGTCCTTGGCTCTTTGGGTCACTGCCAGTGGGGGACACAAGGACATGGCTGGGGCTGGGACAGGGATGGCTAGAAAACACATCCCCCTTTGCTCAAGGCTATAAAGGCCAGTGCTCTCCATCCCAAATAATGTTCCTTGTGCCATGACAAAAATCACAGAAAAATCCAACTGAGGTTGGAAAAGATCTCTGAGACCATCCAGTCCAACCATCCCTCAGCACTGCCAAGGCCACCACTGACCCCTGTCCCCAAGTGCCACATCCACAGCTCTGTTAAATCCCTCCAGAGATGGACGACCCTTTCCATGAAGACAGTGAAGGATCCAGCACTGCCACGGCCACCACGGATTGCTTGGCATTCCCTGGGGCTGGGATGGAGCTGAGGCACCACCAAGTCCATGCAGCAGCTTCAGCCATGACCCCACAACCAGCAAAGAGCAGGAGAGGGAACAGCAGGAGAAACACCAGCAGCAAATCCACCCCCTGAGCCACCACTGGCAGGAAGAGCTACCCAGGGACTTGGCCTCTGGGGATTCTCTCCTGTGACCTCACCCACACTTCAAATTCCTGAATTTCCAGCATTTTTAGTATAAAGCTGAGTGGTTTAAAGACTTGACTTTACTCCAGCACCTCTCTCAATGCTCCAAACAGGAGATCCAAAAGAGGATGTGCTGGGATCCCATTCCTCTGTGTTTGGTTTCCAGACCCTGGGCCCTGCCTTGCCTGAGCCATCTCAGTATTTCCACTGACACAGCCCAAGATCTTTGTGCAGTTTTCACTCCACTGACAGACAGTTCAAGTAACCTCACATCCTTTAAAGTCGCATTTTTATGCAGCTTCCAAATAATTAAGATTTTCACCACTTCCATAAAGGTCTTGGTTGGTTGGGTGGGTGGGTGGTGGGGGCTGCCCAGGCACAGCACACAAAGCTCTCCCGTAGTCTCAGGTATTTAGTACTTATTTATTCGTGCCTGGGTGAGTCAGGGCTGAAATCCCCGCTTAGTTTGCTATTTTTACTCTGTCTTAGAAGGAGAAGCCTCTTGGAGATTCCTGTCCCCACGTGCTTGGGGAGCAGGTTTAGCAGCAAGTGTCTGTAACACGGATGAGGGATGAGGACTTTCCTCTCCTCTCTCCCAGCCCTCAGCAAGTTCCAGGTAGCAAGGCAGAGGATCTGGGCAGAGGAACGTCAATAACCGGAATTTTGACCCCAACAGGACTCAGGACTGAAAATCTGAAGGCTTTGGGACCTGCAGCAAGAAGGTGAATCTCTCTGTGTCCTGGCGCCTGCTGGAAGGAGGAGAATCAACTCAACACATCTGTGTGAAGCTGATGCTGTCCTGGGATGCGGGATCTGGAGAAGGTGTCCTGATCTTTGCCAGGTGTAACAATTCCATTAAATCAGGGTGACTTCCCAGACCCCACCAACACTCATTCACTCATCACGTGTTGCTTTTGTTCAGGTGATGTTTCAGCCTCAGAGCCTTTTGCTGGGGGAGCAGGACAGCTCCTGGGTGGGGCATCCAAGGAACAATCCACAGGGGATCTGGGAGCCCACAGGGGTGACAAACCCCTCCTTGGGGTTCCCTGCTGGGCACCACCACGCCAAGCCTGCCACCAGCTCCATGAGCAGCTGGACCTGCTGGGACCTCGTGTCTCTTGGAAGCTGCTGCGGTGCTTGGTCAGCGGCCAGGGAGGGGGAGGCTGCAGGAAAGGTGGCAATGCCAGTCTGGTTTCCAGCCTGTCGGGCACAGCACTGGTGCTGCAGTGAGGAGGGGACGTGGCAGCTGCTGCTGCCCTGGGGACAGGAGGGCTGTTCAGTGACCCAAAGGGAGGGAACAGCTGCTGCATCAGCCGGGAAATCGGACTGAAGACCTTCCCAATCTCACAGCCAAATGGCTCAGCTGGGGAGATGCTTCCCCAAGTTCCTGCGGAATTTAGATCCCAAAGGAAGGTCCAGAGCAAGGCTGGGAGTCAACAAAGTCTTTCATGGACAAGGACAATACACAGGGAAAACACTCTTTGGGGATCACTGATGCTCAGCAAGACCCTCCTGGCAGCAGAGGCAGAGACAAGTCCCACTTCCAATCAAACCTGGGCTGAAAAAGGAGTTTTCCCGGCACAATCATGTCCTGCCACTTTTGGGAGACTTTGGACAAGGGCCTGGAGTGCCAGAACAAGGGGGAATGGCTTCCCACTGCCAGAGGGCAGGGATAGATGGGATATTGGGAAGAAATCTCTCCCCGGGAGGGTGGGCAGGCCCTGGCACAGGGTGCCCAGAGAAGCTGTGGCTGCCCCAGCCCTGGGAGTGTCCAAGGGCAGGTTGGACGGGGCTTGGAGCAACCTGGGCTGGTGGGAGGTGTCCCTGCCCATGGCAGGGAGATGGCATTGGATGATCCTTCCCACCCAAACCATTCCATGGTTCCCTGTGCCAGGCCCAGCCCTGGCTGATGGCAGCTTTGGCTCCTCACCGAGCCCTGGTGTCACCACAAACCGCTGGAAGGCCAAGTCCATCAGGACAAAATGAGAGATGGTACTTTTGGGCATCCCCTTGGAAATAAAATTACTTACTGTTAAGAATTATAAGAGACAGCAAGATGTGAGTGCTGGCTGAGACTCTGCCAGGGCAGAAACCCCAGCCCCAGAACCCAGGAAGAGAAAAACTGCCCGAAGAATGGGAGGGGAAAAAGAGACTCTGTGGGGAAGTCGGGATCTCCCCCATCCCTGCTCCTGTCCTGCCAGGGAACCACGTGGGAATGTCTCTGGGTAATAAACCAGCCAGTAATTTCTGTATAGAATAAACACCAAGGTGTGGGTGCTCTCTGCAAACACAGCTTCTTTATACAACTGCAAGGAATATTTTTGGGTGGAAACAGCTTCTCCAGCAAGGCACAGCTGCTGATCCCATTTGTGGGATGGGCTGGGGCTTCTCTTTGCCTTTGGATTTCCAGGCTCTGTGATCTTTGCAGGACTGGGTGGCTTCTCATCCTTCAGGTGTCCCAGCCCAGCTCCCAAAGTGCCTTCACCATCTCCCTCTGTGACCCCTGGCTCGCTGGAGGGCTGAAGGCTGGGGTGGGAGCAGAGGGTGTGCAGGGCAGGGGCTGAGCTGGGAGCCACATCCCGCAGCCTCAGGCACAGCAGGAGCCGAGCAGAGCCGGCCAAAGGGAAAGCAGTGGAGAGGGGAGGACTCCGAGGGGAAGCAGATCACTGGCCCATGAAACGTGAGAGTTCTGACTGAGCATTTAATCCAGGACCTGGGGGAAAACACAAGCCAAGTGGCGCAGAAATGGCCATGGACATCTGCCAGCTCTGCAGACAACACAGCAACATCCCCGGCACGTGGGGAAGGGAAGGAGTGGGGGAAGATCACAGGGAGTTTTGGCAACACAAGCGGTGCAAGGCTGGGAAGTTAAATAAATATGTAAGTAAATGTTAAACATACAAGATCTCAGGTTGGACAGAGCTTGGAGCAAGCTGAGCTGGTGGAAGATGTCCCTGCCCGTGGTGCTGGCTGAGCTTTCAGCTCCCTTCCAGCCCAAACCATTCCATGATGCCCTGCTTAAGAGCAAGCACAGGTGACCTGGAATGCCCTGCAAGGAGCTGTAAGAGGCATGAAGACCCAGCAGAGCACTCACTGCTGAGATGTTCTCCATGGGCAGCGTGAGCTCAGCCGGCAGCACAGCGGGATGCGGAGCTGGGAACGTGCCCGGGGGACAGGGGCACCCACGGGGGGCTGGGGGGCTCTGGGGCTGCAGCCCCACCTCTGGCAGGGCTGGGGTGGGGCAGGGCAGTGCTCAGGCTTCCCAGGAACAGGAGTTTCCACAGATGTCCCAGGAAGAGGGGTTTCCAGAGCCATCCCAGGGTCTCCCAGTGAGGTGCTGCCTGCCTGTGGATGCAGCCAATGCCATCACAGAGCTCTTCCAGGAAGCAAAATTTGTGTAGAGATGGCAAAGCCAAGGGTAGGAAGAGCCTGATTTTCCCGACAACAAACCAGAGGGATTTAAATGATGCTCCATGTGCAGAGCAGTGTGACAGGAGGGATCGGCAGCAACGAATCCAACGGGATGGATTCCTGAAGGAACTGCTTTAAACCATCAAATCTTTCCGGATCTCAAACCCAGGCCTCTTTCTGGAAGGGCAGGCGGCACTGTGGGCTACCTGGTTGGCTTCCAACCCAGGCTATTCCCTGATTCCGTGACACCACAAGGCCTGCAGATGCAAACAAGATGTGAGGACCATGAGGGGCAGGATGGAGAGCACCCGAAAAACAGTGACACCTTCTGTAAGTCTCATCTGGACACCGGCTGCAGCCTTTGAGGGGTTCCAGCCATGGAAAACACATCAAAAAGGCTCCCAGAGGAAGGGAGGCTGCGAGGAAGAACCCAAAAAAGCAGCAGCTATATTCTGCATGAAGGAAATACGCAGGAAGAGGAGAGGGAGCAACTGGAGTGGTCTAAAAAAAGGCAGTTTTCAAGGCTCTGCTTCCCAACAAGAGCCAAGGAGAGAAACAGGGATGCTGAGAATTTCAAGGAGGGTTCAATCAGTTTCCCAGGCAAGGTGTAGTGTCACTGCTGGGCATCCCTCCAGGATGTGGAGCTCTCTGCTCTGGGGTGGCATCCTGGAATGGGTTGGGTTGGAAGGCACCTGAAACATCCTCTTGTTCCATCTCCCCTGCCATGGGCAGGGACACCTCCCACCAGCCCAGGTTGCTCCAAGCCCCGTCCAACCTGGCCTTGGACACTCCCAGGGCTGGGGCAGCCACAGCTTCTCTGGGCACCCTGTGCCAGGGCCTGCCCACCCTCCCAGGGAGGGATTTTCTTGAGCAGGGTTGAAAAAGACACTGGATTTAGGATGGGTAATAAACATGGACGTATCTGAGGTACAACAGGTGTCATTTGGGCAAAGATAAGTGCCCTCTGCATGAGGGTTTGGAGCCCAGGCTGGTGTCTGGCAGGGCAGGGATGGGGATATATCTCATTTGGCCACTTGTGGGTTTGTGCAGCTTGCAGGACAATGATACTGGGGGTGTTTGGGCTCAGAGAAGTCATAGTCCTCACTGTGAAAATTTAGCCCACAACAGCTTCAAAGCAGACAGAACAGCTGGATTATCAGTGTGTTCAAGCTGTGAAACCTGCACTGAAACCTTGTGTGCATTTTGTGTCCCCCCTGTTTCATGGGAAGGGCTGCTCCCTGTGAAGGAGGGACTGACGCTCTCCATGTGAAGGAAGGACTGACACTCTCCATGCCCTGACTGGCTGTGACCACAAGAATCCCCAAACCACTGTCCCTGTGGGGCCAGGGCATGAGGAGCATCACATGTAAAGAATCCCAGGGGGATATTTCATTCCAGGGAGAGGGATGTGCTGCTGCAAGTGCCCAGAGCCCATCACACTCTACCTCAGCTTCTCCCACTGCCTCAGGGCACTCACACCTGAAGTGTGGCAGCTCCATCAGCCAGGAGAGATTTACACACTCAGAGCATGAATTTCCCTCAGGTGACTTTGACAGGATCACTCCTGTGACTCCTTGGCACTCTTCATCGTCCTCTGCTCTGCCATCAGAGGGAGAAACACCTTTTCCCACCCAGCTCCTCTTAGGACACCCTGGCTCACGGAGCTGCAGGAGGTTAAAGCAATGATTTACTGTCCTGAGTAATCCAGAAATAATTTAGCACCCTCTTTCCCTTCTTGGGCTGCACTGGGAACCCCTTTCCACCCGGCAGCCCCAAATCCACAGCCCCCTTCCCCCACGGCTTCCCAGGGTGAGGAGGTGCCCCAGGAGCCCTTTTTGGGTGCTCCTCATTCCGGAGCAGCTGGGTGGGCACACACAGGGCGGGCACTGCACGTGCTGCTCAACCCACACGTGCCCTCGGGGAGACAACAACATCCTAAACCGCAGCGGGGTTGCGACACCTGCCTTGTGAAACCCTCTCTGAGCTCTCACAGGATGTTTTCTCCCAGCTTTTTGGAGCTCCTCCAAACCAGGTGGCCTTGGGGGAGATCAGACATGAAGATGGAGTCAGACACGAATCAAGGGGATCTCAAGTCAGGATCAAAAGGCAGATTTTCACAGTGGAAGGTCAGAACAAGCCCTGCAGGCATTTTAGTGCTGGGAAAGGTCACTGAGCTGAACAGGCCCTTCCTCACTCTGTGATTTTTAAGAATTATCTGTAGTCAAGTGACCCTTAATACACTGAATTTTTTCCAACCTTCAAACCCAGCAAGTATTTACAGTGTCTTTCTAACCCAGCTCTGCACCTTGTGGTCTGTGCTCAGGCAAACCACCTCAGAGGCTGCAGGAGGTGGCTTTTCAAAAGCCACTTGTTTCCGTGCAAGAGAAGCACCAGGCTACAAACAGAACTGGAAACTCAACCCTTGCACTGAAAAAGTGGCTTTCAAGCCTTTCTGGCTCAGACCTGCCCACGTGTTGTCTCTGCTGACACTCAGTTAGCAGAGCAAAGCACCGAGGCGCTCGCTTGGGTTTGGGAACCACACATTGCACCACCAGGCTGTGTCAGCAAGGCTATTTTTGCCCTTTTAATGAGAAACAAGAATTGTTAATGTCTGCCTGTCCCCAGTGCAAAGTGTCACACGTGTCCCACGGCACGGGGCAAAGCAGAGGCAGCCCCGAGGGCTCAGCCCTGCCGGTGCAGGGACAGTCCCTTTGGTTCATGTCTGAGCCAGAAAAGCCACTCTGCTGGGATGGCAGGAGCTGCCACAGCACTGCTGGGCCTCTCTCGGGATGTGCCTGCAGCAGGTCCAGGTGTATTCCCTCCCCTCTGGCTGAGGTGCAAACCCAACCCATCCAGGGTTTGGCTCTCTCGTTCTCGAAGTGCATTTATTGCCACTGACCCCGGAGCAGCCTGTGAGCTGCACTTCCTTCTTCCCTGACTGAGGAACTGGGGCATTGGTACATCCCTCACGAACCAGGGAGAGCTTTCTGCAACGACAGCGAGCTGTGGAATGTTCCTGTCTCTTCCAGCAAACCCCTTTGGTTCAGCGAGCAGAGGACCCCGGGGTGATGGGGCAGGGGCTGCTCCTGCCCTCCCACATTGCCCCGAAACACCCAAACAGCCCAAGTGGGGCTGCACCCCAAAGTTATTATTTTATGGTGGGAAAGCCCCCCCAGGTGGTTTGGAGACATCACTTTGCAGGCACACAGTGCCCAAACATCCCTTTCCTCCAGCCTGGGAGATGTGTGGAATACAAAGGGAGTGTAATTATCCTGTCTCACTGAAATCCAAGGAAGGGATCACAAAACCCATCCATGCTCCATCCTCCTGCCAAACAAACACTCACCGCCCGAGTCCCAGGCCCAGCCCTGACACAACTGCCGGTTCCAAGCTGAAAATGTTGGGATTTGGGATTTGGGGGGGCTGCACTCACGGCCCTCAGCTCAGCTACAAACCGTGCCCTGACCTCATTACCACACTGGGGCTAATTAATCCCAGGCCAGGTTGGACAGGGCTTGGAGCCACCTGGTGTGTGGAGGGTGTTCCTGCCCATGGCACTGGCTGGTCTGGAATTGCCAGGTTTGTCCCTCCCCTTGTGCCATCACATCCAGTGCCTGATGCCCTTTATCCCTCACAAAAGCTGGTCAGTGGTTTTGGGGAGGGAAAACACCCTCTCACTTAACAGGCTATTTCCTGGGAACTCGCAGTAAGGAAGCTGCTTTAAAAAAAATAGAAAGAAAAAAAGCACAAACTGTGTTAAAGGTTTCATTTCGTCCAGCAGGCAAAATGAACCACTTCCCATCCCCTGAAAGGAAGGCAGATCCCGGCCCCCACCAGCCAGGGCTGTGCCTGGATAGCTGGGGGATGGACGGAACACTCTGCCAGAGCCCCCTGAGCTGCCACATGTCCCCCTGGAGTGTTTGGGACTGCAGGGAATTCCCAAATCCACACATGTTCCTTCTCCCTCCCTTATCCCTGTGCATGTGGGATACCACAGGAATGGGGGTTGGACGGGGTGAACTCTGAAGTCCCTTCCAACCCAAACTGTTCTGCGATTCTGTGGATTAAACTGTCTCCAAATTCAATGCATGTTGAATTTTTGAAGGGAAGGAAAAGGATGGGATGAGCTGGGATGGCGCACGTGGGGTGTGAGGATGATGGCGACACGGCACAGTCCAGCACCACGTGTTGCTTCCCTTCATCTCCTCAAACCCACCCTGCCCTCAGCATCAACAGCAGCTCCTTCTGCAGCCCCCAATTAAGTCACATTTCCGAGCTATTCTGAGCCCAGGCCAAGCTGTGGGCACTCCGAGCTCTCTGCCTGCCCCGTGGCCACAGCACAGCCCTGATAAAAACCACCAGGCCAAAAATACAACTCCAAGTCCTTGGCTGGGGCAGAGCAGAGCAGCACATGGGCGAGATGCCAAGAACCAGCACCAGAAATGCACCAGCACAGACATTAAACAAGACCACTTAGGCAGATGAGAGCAGAGCTGCCTCCTGTTTAATGTCACAGACTCGGTGCTGGGGCAGGTTGAGAAGCAGCAAAAGTCTTTCCTTGTATTTTCTTCCCGTTGCTGGTCCTTCCCATGGCCCAGCTGCTGGGATGAATTCACCAGCCCTGCATTTACTGGGGCGCCTTTGCAAAGTGCCCCCTCAAAGGATGCTCCTGGTCTGTTCAGCAGCTGCTGATCAAATTCTCTTGACTGAAGTTATAGGAAGAAATTCCCCCAAAAATACCTCACAGGGAGTGCAGCACCTCTCAGTCATCTGGGATGTGCTTGTTCAACTCCTGCAAAACTGAGGTGCAGGGCGTTGTGAGGACAAGGGTGTGGGATTATCCCACTGTTTTCCACTCAAATTTACACGAGGAGCAATTCTGGAATACCAAAATTCCAACCACCAGCAGTGGCTGGAGCAGCTGATGGATGTGTTATGTTGGAAAACGATGGCACAGCGAAGCTCTGCTGCTGTTTCCCTTTGTACACATGGAACCTACAGTCATCCCAAAGGATGGGCAGCTCCACTTTTCCCACTGGGACATGCAGGGCTGTGAATTAAAAAGGTATTTCTAGAGCCTGGCAGAGGTCTGGGGGAAACTGCCACCAAGAGATCCCCCAAAAACACGACATGGAAATCCCAAGTGTGCACACTTTTGAAATTCTCTTTGCCATTTTTTCCCCATATTGTTCTTTGGGATGGGCCTGTGTCAGTGGAGCTGCCAGGAAGCAGCTCAGAGGAGGAGGAGGGCAGTTTGCTGTGACAAAGCTTGGCTGCTGGTGGCACTGCTGGTGGCACTGCTGGTGGCACTGCTGGTGGCAACGCCACTGGCTGCAGCGGCTGGCAGGCACCAGGGGATGGCACAGGGGGTCCCCCCTGGTGGAGGGGCTGAGAAAAGGGGGTGTGCTGTCACATCCCACCCACAGCTCTGAATGCTTTGCTTCAGTGATGCCTTGCAGGGTGGCTCTGTGGGAATACGGCTGTCCCTGTCCCTGTCCCTGTCCCTGTCCCCACCTGCCCTGGCTGTGCTCCTGCCTGTGAAGGGAAACAGCTCAGCTCCATTATGCTCCACACAGAGCACTGCTGAGCTCATTAAAGTCAGAGCTGGGAGTGCAGTGGGAGGGCTCTGACATCCTGGGGAACATCCTGAGCCAGGGGCACTGGGTGGGCATGGGCAGTGCCCACTGGCTGTGTGTGCCAGGCCGTGTGTGCTGCAGATGGAGGGGGATGGAGGGGCGATGGAGAGTGATGGAGAGTGATTGAGGTGATGGGTGATGGAGGGGCAAGGAAGGAATGATAAGAGAATGATTGAGGGGTGATGGAAAGGCGATGGAGGGTGATGAAAGGTGAAGGAAGTTGAAGGGCGGGCAGTGGAGGATGATGGAGAGTGATTGGGGGGATGGAGAGGGGATGGAGAGTGATGGACGGGCAATGAAGGGTATGGAGGGGCAATGGAGGGGATTGAGGGGTGATGGAGAGGTGACGAAGGTGATGGAAGAGCAACAGAGGGTGAAGGAGAGTGATGGAGCGGCAACGGAGGGTGATGGAGGGGAGATGGTGATGAAGGACGATGGAGGGGCAAGGGGGGATGATGGAGAGGCAATGGAAGGGCAACAGAGGGTGATGGAGGGGCAATGGAGAGGATGCAGGGCAGGTGGAAGGTGATGGCAGGGCAGTGTCCAGCGATGGAGGGGCGATGCAGAGCGGCTGCTCCCAGCGCCGCAGCTCCTGTCGCTATGGCAACCTGGATATTCCTCATCCCATCTGATGCCTCCCTCGCTGCCAAGCCGGGCTGATGCGGAGCAGGAGGGATCCTTTACTGCCGCCGCCGCCGATTGCTGCCCCGGGCAGCCCCCCGAGAAGCACAATTCTGCAGAACTGCCCTTCCTCGGGGGTTTTTTACGTCCCCCGGGGCCGGTCCAGCCCCCACCGCTGCCACAGCCGAGGCTTGTCGGGCAGGGTGTCACCCTGACCTACTTAATGCAGGACGCGGTGACATCATGTCCAATTGCCAGTGGCTTCCCGGCCCTCCGGCCCGCTCTGTCCAGCAGCAATGCTGAGCTAATCCCAGCCCGAGGGCAGATTCCAACAAGGAGGCACGTTCTGTCGGGATAACCTTGCTCTGTCAGCACGGGAGATGTCTCCCCTCCGCTGACCTGGAACAGCTGCGCTGGATCCCGCCTCTATTCCCAGATCTGATCTGAAAACCCAGATTTTTCTCTTTTTCTAATAGCAAATTAGCTAAAGCTCCGGGGGACAGCGAAAAGCCACGACAAAAAGAGCTGCTGCTGTGCTGGATTGTGCGGCAGCTTCGCCTCCCCGCGAGCAGCGCTTTTGTCCCGCTGTCCCCGAGAAAGGGTCGCGCTTTCCCCACTGACACACGCGAGCATCTTCCCCACGGATTTAGGGCGACCCCCAGCCCGACCCTCACTGCCGAGCCATGAATTTCCACGGCATGAGAGCTCACACGGTGGGGGTGCTCGGGGCGCTGTGCCATGAGGAAGGCGCCTCCTCCTCCTCCTCCTCTCCCAGCATCCACACGGTGACATTTTAGCTGAGGAAGCTGAATCATCCTTCAGTTAATGACAGGCTTTTAAGCCGATGCCGAGGAGCCTCGCTGACGTCCCCCCTGTTACAGACACCGCTCTCCGCGGGCAGAACCGCCGGGACAGGGCGATTTTCGCACCGCTGGCATTGCCGCGGTGCCCCCTTGGATGGGGAAGGATGCAGGGATGCTGCGGGCAGCTCCCGGTGCCCTTCAAACACACCGTCCTGGCAAAGCAAGGACGGCTAAAAACACATCCCCAGCCCCGGGGAACAGGGCAGGGAAGGGTCAGGCAGAGGGCGAGGGGTGCGGAGGGGAAGCAGCACGTCGGGGTGACTCAGGGCACACACCTCTCCCTGCTCCATCATCGCAGCCGGGTTTAGCTGTGAGGCGGCTCCTGCCTCCCCGGGGAGGAGCCCAAAGAGACACAGCAGCAGTGCAGGGCTTCAAAAGTGGGTTAAATACGTGAGAAGGTCAGAACAAAGCCAAGGAGCAGATTGGACAGAGGTTGGTGCTACAGAGAAATCCCTGAGCAGAGCCCGGGGCCGCAAGAACAAGCACCCGGATCACGGAGTGCCTCGATCAGCTGGTTCTGGCTGATCCTTATGGGCCACCAGCAGAGTCCCCGGGGTGGAGGGAGGTTCAGGGATGGTGTTTGAACAGGTTACAGCTGTTCCCAGGATGATGTGCCTCGTCTACACCAAACTCGCTCAGCAATGCTGGGTTTGGAACAGTCTTGAGGAAATTTGGCCTCTCTTTTCCCAGCACAAAGGACGGGAATGGCTGCTTATTGAGGAGAATTTGGGTGACAGGAAAGAGAAGAAAAGAGCAATAAATGCAGCAGGGAATGATGAGGTGGATGGATTAAGGAGGAAGGGGGGATCAGGAAGGGCAGGAAGGATGAGGGTGGCTGGAGTGACCAATCCCTGCTGCTGTAACAAAGGGGAAAGTTGCTTCTACTGCCTCAAAAACTCCCGTTGCATAAAGCTGTGCATGTGGGAAAGCCCAGGCAGAACCTGCACTGACATCACCTCGGGATCAGCATTACAGCATCCCAATGACACACTTTGAGGCTAATCACATCTCAGGCATGATGGAAGTCATCACTGCTCTGGTTGGAAGCACCGGAGCGAGTCGGGATTGAAGACACGAAGCCTGAGGAGAACAAAGGGTGGGGTGGGTTTTGCAGGAAAGATTTCCCTTCCATCAAACTCTCAAGTCAAGAAAACAAGTCCTTTCAGTAGTGGAGGTATCAGAGAGGTATTTCAAAAGAGGAATTTCATTCTGGGCTCTGAATGTCCTCTCCAGGGACCAGGAGCAGGCAAGCTGAGCCTAAGCCAAGGTGACAGCCGACCTGGCAGGAGTGTGCCACCAGCCACAGGCACTGCTGGATCAGAGAACTGAGCTGAAAAACACAAACCTACAATTAAGGACCAAAGGCAGCCTGTTCTCTGCATTTCAAACCAAATGACTGCTGAGGGCACCCAAATTTCCCTGTGTTTCCTTAACATTATGCATTCATGACACTGCAAGGCATCAAGGACACGGCTCAGAACCAGGGCTCGGGCTGTGCTGGGAAATCAATGTTTTATGTGACAGCAAAATGACAGGCAGGATTTTAAGTGGATTTTATGTATTCAGAGGGGCTGAGCAGACAATTTGGGGTTTATTATTTCAGGAGCATTTGCTGAGACGTTCCAGAGTGGGCTCAGTATCGCTTCTGCAAAGTCAAGGGCTCTGAAGCTGCAATCCCAGAATGAAAATGCTGGCACTTCTGCTTCCCTTTGTTCTCTTTATTCCCTGATACATTAGCACCATTCACACAGGCAGGAAAAAAGGCAACTTGCTGTGAAGAGAGACAACTACATCTTATTTAAATACCTGACCTATTTCTGCATCTCCTTTGCCTCACTCCACGAGGTGTCTGGATTTGCAGAAATAGCTGAAAAAATGTGTTGGATCACGTGAAAAATACTCTTCCCTGTGGCAAAGCTGGCATGAAGAACAGGTGCACAAGCAAAGGGATTTTTACGCAGAGAAATGAAGTTTGTAGGGGAGATGCACATTGCCAGGCTGGTTCCCACTGTCATAAAATCATGGAATGGTTGGAAGGGACCTTGAGGATCACCCAGTGCCACCCCCTGCCATGGGCAGGGACACCTCCCACCAGCCCAAGTTGCTCCAAGCCCCGTCCAACCTGGCCTTGGACACTCCCAGGGCTGGGGCACAGCTTCTCTGGGAATTCCATCCCAGTCCCTTCCCACCCCCACAGGGAGGAATTTCTTCCCAATATCCCATCCAACCCAGCCCTCTGGCAGGGGGAAGCCATTCCCCCTTTTCTTGTCACTCCAGGTCCTGCACCAAATCCCTCTCCAACTCTCCTGGAGCCCCTTTAGGCACTGGAAGGGGCTCTGAGGTGTTCCTGGAGCCTTCCCTCTCAGCACTGGCATCACAATTCCCCTGTCAGGCTGCCACGTGGCTGCACTGGAGCACAACACCCACTCAAACACAAGACGGACACATCCATCCAAATGTCTGGCTCAGCCTCCCATGCTGGAAACAGCAGATCCAGTGGGATTTCCTGAGCTCCAGCTTGCTCAGCAGGCAGGTGATCTCCCAGGCTGTGTCCAGATCCCTGTCAGGCGGGTTTTTAATGATCCCAAGAGCACCTCATCGAGCTTTTGGCAAGATAAGGCCGCAGGGAAGGTGCAGGGACTGTCCAGTCTGCAGGCAGAGGGACAGTGGCTGGCTGGTGACTGGCAGGGAGGCCACTGGAGCCTCATGGAATAAACACAGGGCCGTGCCCAGGCGGGTTTGGGATGCAGTTTGAGAGCACGGCCACGTTCCCAGGCACAGGGAACGCCTGCAGGGCCTGTCTGGCACAGCCTGCACTCTCAGCTGCAGGAGGGCTGATCCTGCTTCCTATCTCTGCTCTCAGGGAGGGCCAGTTTTCCCTGGAATGCTGTTTGTGAGCCCTTCCATCCCTGCACTGCTGCTCCATGTGGATCCAAACCAAGGCCAGGGGCTGAGACTCCAACAATGTGGCCGTTATCCCGAAGAACCTGTGACCCTCTGCCCCTCTGGATTCATCCCACTCCTTCACAAACACCTCTCTGCGGCTGCAGGTGCAGCAAAATAGACCTGGTGACCTGCAGGGTTTTTTGCTCCTGTACCCATTTCTGCACAGACAGGCAAATCTGTTAGAGAATAAGACATGGCATGAGCCATCCTTGAGGTTTCCAGCCCACAGTGACACTGATCCCTTCTCAGGGCCAAGAACGGGTAACTCCAACCCTGAGCCGTGTCGGATTCTGTCAGGAAGTACCAAAAGTGGAGCTTCACCATCATCAGCTCCATCTTTCAGCAGGCAGAACCATCACTGTTTTCTGCTTCCACATTTTAAGGCTGTGCTGGGAGAAATCAGCATTTGTACACATGGCACTGAGAAATTTGCTACATCAACCAAACGCCTGCGAAGCCAAAGCCATTAACAAATCAAATATCCACCGTTCCAGCACTCAGCACTCATTTATTTTGCTGCAGTCATTCCAGCTGAGCAAGGTATCTCCCCCCACCCCAGCTCCTCATCAGCCTCCATCCTCCTCCAGGCTTCCCACAGTTAAATCTTTTCCTTTTCCTGTGATAAACTGAGAAATTGAGGCTGTGGACGGGGAGAAACGAGTTGCGAAGGGAACCAGATGAACTCTTTGTTCCAAGGCTGTCATGTCAGTTCAAGAGGTCCCTGTGTGTTTTCTCAAGAGCCACTGCAGTGACAAGATAAGATTCCAGCACTGTGCAATAATCCCTGGGAGAAGAGCCATCCCTGCCGTGCAGGAGGTGGCTGCAGAGCACCCCACACATGCCAAATGAACCCCTCAGCTCGACAACACTTGCACAGGGACCACCTCACACCCATCGTGATTTCCAAATATCACTGTCACAGAACAGTCTGAGCTGGAAGGGCCCTCCAAGGACCACCAAGTGAATGGCCCTTCCCACCAACATCATGGAAAACTCTTAAATCCAGTTCAAAACCTGCAATTCAGGGCCTTGGCTTTTCACCCCACAGACTTTTGTTTGCAGTGACAGTGACCGGGGGGTTTCAGTAAAAGGAAGGAAAGATAAACGCAACCTCTTTGCGAAACATCCTCCCCCAGCCTCGTGACTCTCCCTTCCTGTCGGCACCACAGAGAACTCTTCTCCTTGGCAGCCCAGGGCTCCTCTGCCAGGGCCAGCACAGCTGAGCATGCCCTGGGCACCTGGCAAAGCAGCAATTGGACTGAAGGACACGAGGGCAGAGTGTGGAAACCCAAAACCCACGGGGAAAAGGGCGAGGATCAAAGGGGGTGAGCACAGGTGTGACCCCGGGGTGGAGAAGGGCTGGTCCCTGCTGGGCTCTGCCCTGGCACAGACCCTGCTCTCATCAACAGGCACTGAGGGATGGGTGTGTTACACCAACGCTGGGCATTGAGCAATGCTCTCTCTTGCTGGGTCAACGTCCGTGGCTTGGTAGGGCAAGAGATTTGTTCAGATGATTAGAAAGACCTGACCCTGAAAGCCATGAAAACCAAGTTTCTCCAGGGCTAAAATCCTGCCCTGACAGTCAACAGGCTTATCGAGATCACTGGGAAACAGAGGGCACAGAAACCTGCTGCTGCCAAGCCCAGCGTGGCATTGCTGCCAGCCCAGGTGAGCTGCCTGTGAGCCAGGCTGTGAAAGCCCACCTGAGAACGAGCTGGCAGCTTAGAAATCCACTGCTGGTGAGACACTGACCCTGCAGCCTCACACACTGGGGTCAGGCCTGTGGTGTAGCATCATCCCTTCCCATGGCACTGGAAGGAGATCACAGAATCATGGAATGGTTTGGGTTGGGAGGGATCTTCAAGCTCATGTAGTTCCAACCCCCTTCCAACACCTCCCACCAGCCCAGGGTGCTCCAAGCCCCGTCCAACCTGCCCTTGGGCACTCCCAGGGCTGGGGCAGCCACAGCTTCTCTGGGCACCCTGTGCCAGGGCCTGCCCACCCTCCCAGGGAGGAATTTCTCCCCAGTATCCAAATTAACCCTGCCCTCTGTCAGTTTGACATTGTCCTGTCCCCACCTTTTTGGATCAGCACTTCCCAAAGGTGATGACACTCCCCCGACTCTCTCTGGGCAGACACACCTTCCCATGACTCTGCTCAGGGAAGAAGCAGCTCCCTTTAAATTGCTGCACAGAATTATTGCTGAGTTCCTGCAGCACAGCAGGGAAACAGCTGGAATTACTGGCTCCATGTGGGAACTCTGGTGACCAGGAGAAAGCTGCTGACAGGTAAGTAGGTGCTCCCTGGCCAGTGCAAGCACTGAGGTCACTAATTGCAGCTTCTCTCTTTGCTGTCCCTCCCAGAAGGGGCTGAGCTGCTGCCAGCAAAAACACAGTGCAATTAAGGCTGATTCATCTGCAGTTCTGTGCTCAAAAATCACACCTTGGCAATGATTTTTGATGATCTTGAGGGTCTTTTCACATGCTTCTGTGATTTTGCATATTCTCCACCACCTCTGGGCTCTCAGGGTGCGACCCCCGTGTGCTGTTGCTCAGTCCTTTAGGAAGATGCAGCCTGCATGGCTGCAACTTTTAAAGCTGCTTTTTTTCTTTAATATGATATTTAAATTAAAACCAGGCCCTGGTTTTAACCTTACAAAGGTGGGCTTTGGTGCGCACGGGGGGGGGGGGGGGAAGCCCCCCAGGCTGAGGGGAATCAGGGCAGTCAGTTCCCTCTCCTTCAGAAGGTACTTCTGTCACCCCCAAGGAGGGGCTGCATTAACTTACCCAATAAACACAATGTCCTGTGACACCAAATCCATCCAGCTGTAAGTACTCAACGCTCTTGTGCCAAGAGGACACATCCAAACTCTTACCATTACTGGGATTAAGTGATTGAAAACAGAGGAGTGAAGCGAGGGAAAGAAGAGGCTCATCCAGCAGATTTCATGGTTGGACTCCATGATTTTAAAGGACTTTTTCACCCTAAATGATTTTGGCTAATTATCCCATTTTCCCTTACACAGACAAATGGTACAAGTGAGCCCTGAGCGCTCCAGATCTGCTCCAGAGATAACTCCCACTTGAGATAAAGGAGCAAGTGGTAACAGGAGAGGATTAACAGCCCCCCATGGAAACGTGAGGAGCAGCGGCAGGTCCTGGGACTCACCCCCTGCTGGAGCAGGAGCCCAGCACCGGTCAGAGCAGCTGTTAACAGGAGCCTAAGGAAGCACTTTTAAAGGGTGTATTGAATTTCAAAGGCATCCTGGCTGGAATTGGGCTGGGCAGCAGAGAGAGGCTCCTGTTGCCATCTGCAATCTCCTCGGATAGGAGCACACCAGCCACTGGTCTGAGCGATGGGAGATGTAACAGTGAAATAAATGATGAGAGGAAAAAAAAATTCATTTACTGGTAACTTACTGGTTAACTCAGAGCCTCTCTACTCCCCAGAGCCAGATCCTCTACCAAACCATTCCCCACCAGAAGGCAGGATGAGAAAACTCAATTTGCTCAAAGCCACAGACAAACCCCCCTCTTCCCAAACACGATCGATTTCAAAGGAGCCAGTTGCTGTTTGGGAATGGAAAACTCCTGGAGCAGGCAGGGTGTCCCTGTGGAACTGCCTGGCTCTGGTTTGCAGCAGAAGCTCTGCACAGACCTCAGGCTGCCCTTCAGTTCCCACTGGCATTTCCCAGGATCTCAGGAAGGATTCAGTAGCCGATGGTGGCCTATTAATTGCTGCTTCCACTGCTGAAAACATCCGTGTGCTCTTCCTGTTCCCAGTGAGAACCATCCTCATGTTCTCCCTCGGTCTGCTGTGAAATCCCCAACGTTTTCTGCTGACCAAGCTGAGTTTGAGAGAAGAGGAGCCTCCTGGGGGAGCTGGGCAAGCTGCAGAGCAGCTCAGGTCCACCCCAGCAGCTCCTGCACCCCCTGTCACACAGGGAACCACAACCCAAACCCGGCCACGCCGCAGCCTCGCCCGGCCACAGACTGTGAGGGAGCTGCACCTCACCCTCCCAGAGTGACACTGGCACCTTCCTGTACAGGAGCACTGCAGAACCATGGAATGGTTTGGCTGGGAGGGATCTCAGAGCTCGTGTAGTTCCAACCCCTTTCCAACACCTCCCACCAGCCCAGGTTGCTCCAAGCTCCATCCAAGCTGCCCTTGGCCACTCCCAGGGATCCAGAGGCAGCCACAGCTTCTCTGGGCAGCCTGTGCCAGGGCCTGCCCAGGGAGGAATCCCTTCCCAACATCCCACCTAACCTTGCCCTGGCAGTGGGAAGCCATTCCCCCTTGTCCTGTCACCGCACCACAGCTGTGCTGCTCCCACCTGACTGTGTCTCCCTCCATCTGTTTCCCCTCTCCAGGCCTATTTGATGAGGCAAAGCCAGTAGGCAAGTGATGGGCTGCAGTTTGGCCATGAGCAGAATGACAGCACTGAAAGGGATGTTCCAAAACTTCCACTGAATGAGTCTAAATGCAGAGGTCAGAGCAGGGGGAAGGGACCTGAGCCCTCCGCAGGGGTGTCGTGTGTGCCCCCCTGCTCTCGCTCTCCCAGGGCCCCAGGGAGCCCGAGGTGGCTCTCCAGCTTTGGCCTGGCATTTTCCCTTCCCTGGCTACAGGTTATTTCCCAGCTCTGGAGGAGGAGTTCCTGCTCCCAGCTGACCCAGAGCTGACCAGCCAGGTGTGCTCCTACTGGGGCCCATCCCAGTCCCACTCTGGGCCCTGGAAAAGGAACGCTGAGAACAATCCAGGCTGGAGGGGGTCACTGGAGTCACTTGTTCCAGGCCCCTCTCCCAGCTGGGGCCAGCTTGAAGAGCAGATCCAGTTTTGGGACTGGGGAGGAGCAAACCCTGGCAGAGCTGATGGCTCGGGCAGGAGGAGCAGGACCAGCTGCTCCCAAACTTCATCCCTGGTGGAGGCAATCCCGTGGGAACAATTCCTGGAGAGCACTGAAGCCACTTCACAGCCTTTAAGGACAAGGAGAGATATTGGTCTTAATCCAGAAGAACTGAAGATTTTCCCAGAGGCTTCCAGGCACGGGACCACCAGACATGGACAGCTGGACAAATGTTGGAGCCAGGACAGAGGGAAAAGCTGTCACAGGAATATCCCACTCCCCGTGGGACAGGGGCATGGCCAGCTGTGCAGGGCAGCACCTCCCACATCCCCCGGCCTGGGACACAATGAAAAGCAGAGACTGGGGAAATGGGAATGGCTGATGGATTTAGTGCAGAGGCAGGGATGTGCCAGGGCTCATTCCCCACGCCCTGAGCACCTCCTGAACCAAGGGCAGCACTGAGGAGCAGGGGCAAGGCCATGGGGCTTGGCAAAGGGGGACACCAGAGGAGATGGGGTGCTGCTGGGGGAACAGGATTGCTGGCACCTCCTGCCTGTGGAATTCCAGCCTGGGGCTGATCCCTCCTGCCTCTCTCTCCTCTCCTCATCTGCAGGATCCAAAGGAGATGAAAACCCAAGGGATGAGCTGCTGCTGCACAAGGATTACAGAGAAAAGGGAGAAGAGGGTGCTGTGCTATTTCCAGCTGCCTCCTCCTCAATTCCTAGGGGTGGAATTTTACCTCTGGAGTGTTGCTTGCTTTGTAGGAAGGATTTAGAGACTACTTACAAAAAAATGGTAATTAAAACCTAAATTAAACCTATGCCGAGTCAATACTTTCCATTTCAATTGTTCTCCAGATCCAAAATAACATTTCCAATTTGCCATAGAGTTTTACTGCCCTTTTTCTACCACTTTGCTAAAACAAACCCCAAGTGCTGGGTTCTGAAATGATAAGCTTGTGGAAAGCCCCTTTGGCAATAAGCTTCCAGCACAATTCCTTCACTCTGCAGCATCTAAAGTGACTTCAAATTAAAAGAATATTGAAGCACTGTCATTACTTTGATTACCGAATCAACAACTTGATTTAGTAAAATCACTGGCAGCTCCCAAAGTATTAACAAGAACAATTAACAAGTGCTGGCAGTTATATTTAGTGTTTTGGAGTTATATTTACAAACTGAGCTCAGCCTGGAATCAATACAGCTGAAACCCTCCCTGCTCTCATTCTTTAAACCTTTCTGGTTGTACTTTGCAAAACCAGAAAATGCTCAAAATAAGCAGCACAAACTCTAAAGCAGAGAACAAACTAGAAGTTGACTTGATCTTGGAGGTCTTTTCCACTCTCAGTGATTTTGTGAGTCCATGAGAGGTTAATGCTCCTTACCTGAGCCAAAATGCCTTTGGTAAACCAAGAGTCCAGAAAAAACATCTTCCAACAAGTTTCCAGTGTTTAGGTCAGAGGTGGCTTTTAACCCCCTAATCAGCCTATTCCAGCCCCTCCACCCTCGTGCCACTAGACAGGAGAAATTAAATGAAATTAAATTAACATGTGGATGTTCAGAGTCAAAAACTGGGAGCATCATCCCCAGAGGATGGAAAGGGCTCTACCCCAGCACGTGCTGCATTTAATGAGTCCCTGGGTTTGGAGAACAGGCAGTGCAGCCTCTGCCTCCTTACATAATCCCAAGTGCAAACAGATTCCATGAATAAGCACTTCCAAATCATGAGTGGGCTCCTTGTTAATCAAACAGCAAGGAAGAAGTTGCTGATTGATGGCCAAGGCCGCCCCTGGCTCGGGAAGGGGGGGCAGCTTTTCCCTTTGCACAATTTCTACCCTCCTGCTTTGCCAGAAAACCCATGGAATTAAGGGAGGGGTGGGTTGGCACGTGGAGTGGCTTCACCCACGGCCACCACAAACCCTGCTGGGGATACCGGGACGGACGCTGAGGATGCATCCCAAGGCTTCCTGGGGGTCAGGACAGTTTCACTGCCCCACTCCTCTCCTCCTGAACCGGTGGAAAACTCCTCGGTGGTGTCAGGACCGAAGGAGCTGGGGGAGTGAAGGTGCCAGCCAGTGCTGCTGCTGTGCCCACTGACCACAGGGGGGTGAGAGGGGGCAATGCCCAGGGGCCAAATGAACCCTCCTCAGGTGGCAAAAGCCCTGGGCAGATGCTCCCTGGGGTGGTGAGAGCACACAGGCTGGGTTTGCCTCCACTGGGGCTGTCCCAAAGCACCAAAGCAGGCTCTGAGCCACAGCCTCTGCTTTGGGAAGTTCAGAAGTGGAGCTGGATGTGGTTTCACAGCAGCTCCACTGAGCTCCAGGAGCTCCTGCCCAAGGGAAAAGGAGAGCGGGCACAAAGCCAAGCTCTGGTGCTGCTCAGGCCCACCTGCTTGGCTGCCCCACTGAGCTGAGAGCAGCACCAGCACGCTCACAATAAAGGGGGTTTGGAAAAAGAAGAGTGAATGTGGTTGTTGGCCAACGTGAGGATGGAGCAGTGGCAGCACAGAGCTGGAAGGGTGGTGGGAAGGAGGAGAGGAGGCACAGGGGGACAGGGTGGGAGAGAGGATTGGTGGGCAGGGACCAAGCAGGCCATGGGGCTCCCACCCCCCATTCTTCCCCCTGCCGTCCTGGCCAACCACTGGGCACGGGCAGGGACAACTCACCCTCTGCCAGTGCTCAGCTCACCTGGAACCACTCAGGTGGCACCAGACAGGAACCAAAGGACAGTTTTATTCCCTGTTCTCCAAAGCTGACCTGAAGCTCCACCAATCTCCTGCTCCCCCCTATGCTCCTGCCCCTCCTGCAGCGATGGCTCTTCCCCACAGCTCCATTTGAAAGACAAACCACAGGGCTTTTGGTCAAGCAGCATCACTGCGTTTTGTCTTGGACGGACAGTCCTCTCTTCTCCTCTCTCCTCTTTCTCACAGTCCAAGGCTTCCTCCTCCCCGCCCCATCCCACCCACACTGCCAAGGACACGACCTGACACCCACCAAGGAGCCACCCTGCCACCCCCTTCCCACACTGGTCCTGTGCCCAATTTTCTTGCCAGCCCTGCCCAAGTGACAAATGGTGTTTGAGACAGTGCCAACACTGCACAGGCCCTTTGAAAGCTCCAGGTTTGCTCAACGGCAGAGACATAAGAGAAATATTTGAAAATAAGGCTATTCCGGCTGAAGGAGCAGGTTTGCTGGTCCCTGGCCATGTGCCCCACGTTCACTGCCACTGCCTGGGCCAGGGCTCCTCTTTGTGCCCAGCAGGGGCTGGCACAGACCCCTCACTGTTGGTGACCCCAAAACCTGTGCCAGCAGCTCCTGCACTGCCCTCCCAGCCCAGCCTTTCCACTTTCCCCTCACAATATTCCCTCCCATCAAAGGATGATTCTCTCATCAGAGAACTGCTAAAGCCAAACCTGTCCTGCAGTCCACATTCACAAGAACAAACCTTTCCTAGCTGTCTGTCAAGGGTGTTGGACACGTGATATTCCTGGAGGAAATTCCACGTTTCTGCCTGATCTCTTGGAAACCATTCCCACTGTGGTGTGGCTCCGACTCTGGGCAGGTGGTGAGCACAGCCTGGCCTCGAACAGCACGAGGGGCTTTTGCTGCTTTTATCATTCCCTGCCAAGGCCTTTGCAGAGGGCTGGGGTGGGGAGCAAGAAGGAGAAGATGGATTGTTCTGAGCCCCTTGGAAACACTCAGGAGCTTTGGAAACTGCAGCAGGCAATTGCTGGTAAAGGCTGAGGCTCCTCAGCTGAAACGAGAGCATCCACTGCCAAGGTTATCCCAGGGGATTATCAGGACAGGGAGCCACAAACATGACACTGCTGGAGGCCTGACAGTGGTGGTCTGCAGGAGGGTTCCCAGTGCCCAGCCTCTCCCACATCTTGGGCTCTGTTCCAGAGCCAGGACACCTGGAAACTTCCAAGACCTTTCCTCTGTCAGCATCCCTCCTACCTGAATGACCTGAAAAGATCCTGCTGGAGTTTGGCCCCCAGGGCTCAGCAGGGATATTCTCACCCCTTGGGGCTGCCTGGCATTCCCTGCCATTCCTGGCATTCCTTGGCCCTTCTCTGCCTGAACACCAGCAACCCACACCTGGGTCAGACTGGGATGTGGGATGGTTTGGGGCTGGAAGACTCAGAGGTCTGTCAGACACGACCAAGGCTGCTCCTGCCATTTCAGGTGTTTGTGCCGAAGTTTCTACCACAGCCCTAAAGAAAGGGGGCCAAATATTGTGTACAGAGGGAGAATGTTTTTGTAGAGTGTTCAGAGATAAAACCAACCCAGCTCTGAAAGGAATCCTCAGTGAACTGATGCACCGAGCCCATCAAGTGCTAACATCGTTTGTTTTCCTGCATTGTAAATCATTCTTGTGGCTCTGTTGTGAAAACACTTCCAGCCTTCCTTTTCTCCATCACTCCCTGGGCAGCAGGAGCCAGGCCCATCCCTCTGTGAGCAAACACTCTGCTCTGGGAATCCTCCCTCTCATGAGCACACAGAATTTCCTTGGTCATATTGACAGGAGACCCTCTATTTGCACCCTTGGCTTGCAGGAGCGCAATGCTGTGATGGTGTCTGGTCTAGGAGAGCACAGATCTCAATGACCTGCCATCAGTTTTGTCTTTGAAGAGTATCAAGGGCTTCCCAAACCACCCATCTGCACAGAATTCTCTCTCTCTCTGAAGGCACCACAGACTGGATAATGTGTTGGAGTCCCCCCAGCTGTACTGGCAGCATTGGTTTCATCCTTGCACAATGTCTCAAGGAGATGTTCTCCTTAACATCCTCCTGTGATCCCAGAGAGCACTCCAGGATTGCCTCCAGACAGCCCTGAGCGGTTCCCTCTGCACTTCACAGGCCTTGTCTCCAGCAGGTTTAGAATTTCCAGAGGAATCAGCCTTAGAATGAGTCAGGAACTGCTGGGCTGGTTCCTAAAGGAGCAAAACCTCAGCAGAGGATGTTCAGTGAGGCCAAGGAAGCTGGAAAAGCTTTCCCTGGGCACTGGGGAGCTGTTGTGTCCCAGGGCATGACCCGGTGCCTGCACTCTCTGCATCCCCCCCGGTCCTCCCCTGGGCACAGCGGAGCATCCCCCCGAGCTGGGACACAGGGGCAGTGCCCACCAGGCACCCAGGGGGCAGGGCAGGGACCTCAGCACGGCTCCCACCTCAGCACAGGTCCTTTCCACAGTCTGGGAGATTTTCCCTGTGGATGTCACACTTCCAGGGAAGGGGCGGCCACAGAGGACCCTCCTGCTGCTGCTGAGTCCTGCTGGCCACGGGGCCAGCTCCAGCCTTGCTCCTGACTCTTAGGAAGTGACAAAAAAGAAGCTGATAACTTCAAAGAGAAGATTTTAGCTGAAAATTCCAACTGTGAAAGCTCAGTCCTGAAGGAGCCCGCTTGGAATTCTGGAGGCAAAGGAGTCTGAGGAGGGTTTTCCAACGCACGGCAAACACTTCTCCAAGCCCAGATGTTTCCCAGGCACCCCCAACACATTTATTTTCAGGGCTGGGATGCTGCAGGAATAACTCACAGGGGAAACACCAGCAGTGCAGTATCAGAGTATTATCACTGGTTTGGAAAAAGCAGCAGGACAGGAAGAAAAGCCCCCCACCTCCTGCCATTCACAGCCAGCTGGGAATTGTTTCCCTTTTCACTCCTAATTTACTGGGAGGCTTTACTGCCCTGATTGCTCCATCAGACAGCTCACCACCCTCTCAGCTCGACCTGGGAGTATTTTATGTATTTTATATGTATTTTAATTTACATCATCCCAAAGATACCACTTTGTTACCTGAGAAATTGGAATTTATGAAGATACTGGAGTGAAGAAATCACTTCCTGGACATGCCTCTCCTAATGCTGGGGGATTACAAAGGGGGAATCTATGTTATCCCATCTTTTTGTTTGATGCTGCTAATTAACATTTATCACATTAACAGGCCCTCCATGCCACGTTACACTTCAGGTCAAACAGCCACCTCTAATTCCAAGTGCCAAGGATGTTCCATCCCTGTGGGATCACCCTGAGGATATCAGTGACCAAGGGAAGAGGAGAACATCCGACCTTGATCCGTGTCCCGTGGCAAAGCCAACGCTGCCAACCCAAACCCGGCGGGCCATCCCGCCCGGAATGTTGTGTACACAGCAAACAGCCAGGCTGGGCTTCCAGCACCAGTTCAAAACCAGTGATAGGAAACAAATTCCAGTGTTTTCTGAGCTGCCTGACCAGCTCTGGGCACTGCTCGGCCCCAGCTCCCACACGCAGGATCCTGGGCAGGTGGGAGTGTGGGCAGACCTGGGCACTGAGAGCAGAATTCCTTTGGGAAGTTCAGCATCCCGTTCGGACCCGCTGAGCTTCTGTTTGAGTCAACAAATGGACTCGGGCAGTGTCCAAGGCCGGGTCAGATGGGGCCCTGAGCAATCTGCTCTCGTGGAAGATGTCCCTGCCCATGGCAGGGGGTGGCACAGGATGGGCTTTGAGGTCCCTTCCAACCCAACCCATTCCCTGATTCCACGGCATTCAATCCCATTTCTATATCCATGGGAGTTATTGTTAAGCAAATGCCTAAACACTGAAGGTTCTGCTTGTTCTTAAGCCCTACCTGACTGACACCAGAGCCTGGCAGGTGACCAAACACATTCTGCCCACTGGTCTCTCAAACCCTTCATTCTGGGGGTTTCTCACAGGATCCTTTTGCCCTGAGACACGAGGGTGGCTCCTGGTGTTCCTCACACACACAGGGGGAGCCTCCAAGCCCATCCCAGGCTGAGCATTCTCCCGGGAAGCCACGGGCACTGCTCCTGTGCCATGGGTTGGTGGCAGCAGGACCAAGCCCAGTGTCACGCCAGGGGAGATGCTCCAAAGCTGGAGCACAAGGCACAGTCCTGCTAAAATCCCTTCTGCAGGAAAACAAACCCAAAGCCAGGCATAACAACACTGCAGAGAGATCACAGCTAGGGGGGAAGGAGCACTGCCTGGAAAGGAGGAAAACGTTAGGAAAGAGGATTTGGCTCAAGCCCAGGGAGCACAGGGAACTCTGCTGGGGAAGCACCTTCCACCAAGAGCCCTTCCCTGGCACTGCTCTACCCAAAAGGCTACTGTGGCCACTCCTGAGAAGCCCAGCCCGACCAGCCCGACCCGTCCTGTGTCTCACCACGCAGGCACGTGACGTGCTGAGACCTGCAAGTGCTCCAGAGAGGAGTTACGAGGCATCCCAGGTCCATCCCTGCTCTTCCCACGGACACGCCGCCTCCCTTCATCCCAGCACGATGAGGGAATTGCAGGGACTGGGAAAATCACCCAGGAAAAACCAGTGCTTGGCCAGGGCTGAGAGGCAGAGATGACACCAGGTGGGAAAGTCACTCAGCCAGAGCTGGCAGCACTAACAGGAGGGAAAGCGGGAGGGGGAAAATGTAATATGGACTGTATAAAACCAGACTGTCATCTCACAGAATCAGGGAACATCCTGAGTTGGGAAGCCCTGGCCGTGCACAGACAGCCCAACAATCCCCCCCTGCCCCTCAGAGCGCTGTCCTGGAGCTGTGGCAGCCCTGGGGCCGTGCCCCCCGCCCTGGGGGGCTGCTCTCTGTGTATCCGGGCAGCAGCTTCCCCTGGGACACAACCCCAGCTCAGCCCTTGCGGAGCCCCCCGTGTGTCCCCCCAAGGCCACCACACAGGGAGGGGAACATTCCCACCCTGGAGAACTCGGGATATGTGCAAGAACCAGGAATCTTCCTCCACTGCAAGTGGCCCTGAGGTGCTGCCCTGGCTGGGGGACAGCAGGGGACACGGGGGACCCGTCCCCAGAGCTCCGCCCGTGCACCAAGGGCGCCTTTGTGCATTGAGTTCTCTTCAGTCTTAGGCCCGAGATTGAATTCTGAAGTCAAACAAGTCAATTAAACAGAGTTCAAAGTATTTATCCTGTCTTAGTCTAAATCAGTTTTAATAACAAGGCTTGTGTGCCAAGAGTTTAATGGCTTCAGCAAAAATATCTCCAACGTACCAGATGAAATATCTCCGTGTAGGAGCCCTACAGAATCCAACCCACCTTCTAATAATAAACTGGTTCAGGCTTTCATTTGCTAAATTGTTATGTGTCCTCTGGAGAGCTTTCCTTGAACCTGCCGCATAATGAGAGCTTGCAATAAATCTTGTCAAACCAGACAAACACAAGGAAATTTGAATTTTACTTTGAAATTGCAGCTGATGTGGGTTTTTTTTTTTGGTAACTGCCACAAAACTGAGGCGGAGGAGTTTGCTTATTTTGAACGAGATAGTGTTGTTGTCTCCATGTGTTAAAAGATTTAGTTATCTATAAAAAATTAACCTTTAGAAAGGCAGCAATGGATTTGTTCTGGCTGTTCCAGCTCTGGCCAGTAAGAGAGAGAAAATGTTACAGGAGGATAA
Source organism: Acropternis orthonyx (assembly GCA_035583155.1). NCBI lineage: Eukaryota > Metazoa > Chordata > Aves > Passeriformes > Rhinocryptidae > Acropternis > Acropternis orthonyx. The sequence continues at coordinate 3,647,590 of JAWWEU010000080.1, read as the reverse complement.
GGGGGGAAGAGATGATGATAATTGGAAAAGACATTTCAGCCCCATGGTAAGAGCAGCTCTTTTTTTTTTTTTTATTTTTTTTTTTCAATGTGGAAAATTTTCTGTACCAAAAATCAGATTTTCAGCATGGAAAATCACTGCATCCATGTCCCACCGTGGTGCTGCACAGGGCGAGAGCCGTGGGTAAAGCCTGGCTGCATCTGAGGAGCGAAGTGACTCCTGTTGTCAAATCCCACGCCACGAAAGGAGCCCCCAGATTGGCGGCACTGGGAGAAATGGGCTTCTTGGTGCAGCTGCCCCATCGCTGCAGGGCTGAGGGGGAGTTTGCAGAGCACTGAGCAATCTGCACGTTCAGGGTGTGCATCCACACCCCCCTGAGCACACGGAGCTAAAAATAAGGGAGAATGCCCTCCCTTGGAGCCCACGAGGATGCAGGTGGGTGCCCTGCTCCTCCTCCTCCTCCTCCCTGCTCCAAGAAACCTGCATGTGCTTCCCCCTGGCCCCTTGGCCACCAAGCCATTTGCATATTATTATTGTTATTATTGCTGTTGTTGAGGATTTGGAAATGAACTTGTTAAAGCGCTGGTGTGACAGTGAGAGCCTGGGATGCTGCCGCTGTTGCCATGGGAACCGTCCCTGCCAGGGGACCCCGCTGGCCCTAAAATCACTGTCACCCCCCCTCAAGAGCCTGTGTCACCATGTGCTGCCCAGTGGGGCCATATGAAGAATCCCATTTCCTTCCTCTTTGCCAGAGGAGAAGCACAGCTGTATCCCCAGCCCCACTTTCCCTCCCTCTTCCTCCCTTCCCATCCCATTCTCATCCCATTGTCCCTGGCTCTGCTCCAGCTGTTTCCTAGAAAGGCTGAAACAAAAGATGCTCTGGCTGTCACAGGAGATCCTTGTGAGGCATCACCCCTGGCCACAGTGACAGGATCACTCCCAAGGCCTCCAGTCTGAGCCACTGGGATCCCTGGAGAAAAGTATTCCCGAGTTTTAACTGGCCCAGCCTGAGCTCCTGTGACTGCAGGGTCAGTAAAGCTGATCAAAATATTCCACACTATTGAGGTTTAAATAAAAAACCAACCACAAACACAGCTCGAATTTGTGCTTGCACTTAAGAGACCCTTAAGTGACAGTCACCTGCATGAAGCTGGGCTCCCCCAGCCTGCCCTGGGATGCACTGCCCCTTCCAGAACATCCCTGAGGACTTGGCGGAAGGGCAGGGCCGGAATGGGTGCCCTGAAGAGGAGATGGAACTGGGCAGGGCAGGCAGGGACAGAGCCAGGCTGTGGGAAAGGCAGGCAGGACAGGCAGGGTGCGGGCAGAGCCAAGCAGGGCAGGCAGGGTGCAGGCAGAGCCAGGCAGGGGCAGGCAGGGTAGGGCAGGCAGGGTGCAGGCAGGGCAGAGCCAGGCTGGCAGCAGCTCCATCCACAGCCTGTGTGTGCCGAGCTCAGCCAGGGCTGCGAAAGCCAATTCACTGCAGAGTGTCCAGAGCAAATCCCACCTGCAGGGGCTGAGCCACAAACACCACCCAGCACCACACCCAGCCCCTGCCAGCCTGGGCACTGCCGGTGCCACACACACGCTGGCACCTCGGGGATGGCATGGGATGGGGGAGCTGGCGGCGGGATCAGCCCCGGACCCACTGACAGGATGGGCTCCCCCCTCCCACGGGATCAGCTCCCCCATCCCACGGGATCAGCTCCCCCATCCCACTCAGGCACCGCTGCCACACGAGCAGGAAGTGAAACGCTCGCAGAAGCTACAAATTCTCTGCTTCCCCATGCCAGGCTCTGGAGCTGCAGCCCAGCACACACCCCCCCTCTCCCTCTCCACGGGAACCTCTCCCGGCTGGATAGTTCCTGCCTCTGCTCCCAATCCCCACGCCTGAGTCACGGCACAACAGAACAGCCTTTCTTTGCAAAAATGTATTTCCTCAACACATGCAGTTACAGGATGTGCTCGACTCCACAAGCTCCAGGAGTTATTTTAGTGATGCTAAAAGGAGTGAGGATGGAGATGCCCTTGTTCCTGGCTCCCACTGTCACACAGACCTGACCTCCAGTCCCTGCTCTCCGGAGCTCCAGTGACAACACCCGGCAAGCCCCAGCAGGGTAGAATGAAAACAACCCCCAGGATTTGCCAGGGGTTTCTGTTCAGAAGGGAATTTGAAGCTCTGCCCTGGCACAGGGTTCCTGTGCTGCTCCCCGGGGCTGGTGACAGCCCTGCCCAGCCCAGGCAGGCGCTGGGAGCAGCCTGGCTCTGAATTGTGACCATCCCTGCAGCCCAGCACTGCTCCATCCCAGCAGGAATGCTGCAGGATGCTGCTGCTGCTGGAGAGATCTGCGCCTCCCTCCCAGCTCCTGGGAGAGCACACTCTTCCGATGAATATTTAAAGCGCTGGAAAGCCAAGGATTGATTCCTGTGTCAGGTCTGTACTCCTGTGTTATTCCAGCACCAGATGGAGGGAGCATCCCTTTCTGCTCCAGAGGCCACACGATGCAACAGCAGCAGGTCAGAGAGGCTCCTTTCCCAGCCCTGCCTGGCCCCAGTGCTGCTTCCCGGGTCCTGCTTTCCCACACAGAAGCAGCACCTTGGGTGAGCCCCAGTCTCGGATCTCACTGAGCAGGCTGGAATCCAAAATTCCACGGATCTGTCCTTTTCCCGAGCTGCAACTCCTCAGCCAGGCTGGGCTGCTTCCTTTCCCAGCCTGCTGGAGCACCTGAGGATTTTAGGATATTACAGCCTATTTCCATATCCACTTCACTTCCCCAGACAAAGGCTTTTCCACTGATTTTTGGTCTCCTCCCTCCCCCACCTCCTCATTCTCACGCCGTTTCCAGACCACTTAGACAAAGGCAAAGGACTAAATGCAGCCTGTGAGGTGGCCACGGGTTGTGCTGGATTTAATTGCCTGCATGGCAGGGATCAAAGAGGGATGCACTGGGAGATCCAGGAGGCAGCAAACAAGCGTCAGGATAATTTGATGACTGACTTTCTGCTCATTAACCCAATTCCTTTGAACTTGAGCAGGAGATGCAGCAACACATCATTGGCAAGCGACCCCCCAGGGATGCCCAAAGGGATGAGTCCCAGATGAGCTGAGGATGTTGGAATTTCCCAGCCTGTGAAGGAAAACTTGAGGAGCACCAACCCCATGGTGTGTCTGAGAGGCTGCTGGCACAGGGAACCTCACACATCCCTGCATTCCAGGAACTCTCTTTGCCTCTCCTCCTCTTTCCTTGGAAAAGAGCTTGTGATTTTGATAATCAGATTTATTGATGTTCTGTATCTTTACCTACAAGAGAGCTGGAGAGGGACTTTTTGCAAGGGCCTGGAGGGACAGGACAAGGGGAATGGCTTCCCACTGCCAGAGGGCAGGGTTAGATGGGACACTGGGGAGAAATCCCTCCCTGTGAGGGTGGGCAGGCCCTGGCACAGGGTGCCCAGAGAAGCTGTGGCTGCCCCATCCCTGGGA
>JAWWEU010000080.1:3630407-3644012 GCA_035583155.1 Acropternis orthonyx | reverse complement strand
CTCAACCCAACTTACAGCTGGGAGGTCCCCAGAGGAATGCCCAGAGATGATTGTCATGGAATCCCAGGATGGTTTGGGTTGGGAGGGACCTCAGAGCCCTCCCAGTCCCACCCTTGCCATGGGCAGAGACACCTCCCACCAGCCCAGGGTGCTCCAAGCCCCGTCCAACCTTATAAATACCATAAAATCAGCCAAAAGTCAATCCTAGAAGAATTTTCTAAGTCCCTAAGACAAGCTCAGAGAATTAAGCCAACTTTTCTAATTTATACCGTGCTTTTTTCACATTTATTATGTATAAGGGAACATTTTCCCTTGGCCACCACCCTTGCACAGGGCTGAGTAGCTGGGGGTTAAAGGCTGTGGGTTCAGCTAGAACACAGCAGGATTTTCCCAAAAATGGACTATGATTAGAAATCCTGCACAAAAACAAAGCTCAAGCCCTGAAAGGAATGCCAGGGAAGAGTGGGATATGGATCCAGCCCGGGCCTCTGTCAGCTCCAGCCCTGCTGACAGTGGTGCCAGCCTGGCACAGCTCATCAGAGCTGGCACTGGGGACAAAGGACACATCACACTGAACAGCGGTTTGGGAGCAGTTTGTTCCCAGCCAGCTTTGCTGAGAGGGCTCAGCTCCTCTGGACATCACTGGCACCTTTGGAAGCTCCCAGGGAATGAGCCCTGGACACCCACTGGCAGCTCAGGGACCGTCCCCGATGCTGAAGTGACAGATGAATTTGGTACCCCGGGGGTCACCCCCCACTCTGTGTGCAGGCTCTGCCCTGGGAGACGGTTATTTCCTTGGAGAGGGGCTTTGGGAGTGACACAGCCCTGCCCTAAATCCCAGTTTGGGCTCCTCTTTCTTGCTTTGTCCCCAAACCCCAAGATTTAAGATGCCCATCACCCCCCCAGACTGTCACCGGCTGCACAGAAGATGCTCTCTTGTCTATAAATCTCTGCACTTAATCAAGGTTTCTACCAAAGAAAGCTTCAAAAGAAAGGAACAGTCTCAAACTGACCAAAATCAGCCCAGTTTTGATACGAAAAAAGCACCTTTAGGTTGAACCTCTTGCCTGAATCCTGGGCCTGAGCTGGAAGGTTTGTTTCTCCTTATCAGTGGGAAAAAATTCAAATAAAAAAAGTCTTGAATCCATTAATCGAACGATTTGTGTTCCAGACCAGGCTCATCACTGAGCTGAGCATTTTCCCCTGAACAAACCAGATCACACCATGTGGAATCTCCTCTGGCTTTGTTTACAGACAGCACCAAAAATGCACCAACTGCTCCTTCACAAAGGGCTGAAAATGGGCATTTCCAGGGTGTTCTCTCACCTCTGGGACAAACCCTCTGCAACCACACTGATGCCAAACTCACCCTCCCCCCAAACTGCACCGTTTAGATGATGGCAAATTTAACCCCTTTCACTGGAAGTGTTTGCAGGAGGCTCTGGTTGCCACCACAGGAACTGCTGCCAAGAGCAAAGCACTGGAAAAAAACATTCCTGAGTTCCTCTCTTTGCCCCAAATCTGCCCAAATCGCTGCAGTTCTGGGGAGGGTTTGGCTGGCACTGACTGAGGGTGGAGACTCATCCACAGCTTTGAACAGCTCTGGGCCTGATGCTGAAGCTTTAATAGCAGGGAAGTGATCAAAGTGCTCTTTTTTTCCCCCAAAAAAGCCTTTTGGGAATGTCTCCCCCAGGCTGGGCACGTTCCAGCCCCAGCTTTGGGCTCCCCACACACCCACCCAGGGGGGAGCAGCCTCTGGACCCCACTGGGGTGGGTCCTGCTCTGCCTAGCCCAAGAACACTCTGACCCAGGATCCCTCAGCAGGCAGAGCTTTAACCGCAGACCTGGCCCAGGATGTCTCAGCAGGCAAAGGTTTAATCCCAGACCTGGCCCAGGATGTCTCAGCAGGCAAAGGTTTAACCCCAGACCTGGCCCAGGATGTCTCAGCAGACAAAGGTTTAACCCCAGACCTGGCCCAGGATGTCTCAGCAGGCAGAGCTTTAACCCCAGATCTGACCCCCTGAGGTGTGTTTAGGAAGGATGCCCTTCCCCAGGCAAGCCTTGCTTGGCACGGAATTCTGGGAAAACTGGGCCCTTTCCACCAAACCTGCTCCGATTTCCCTTTGTTTTGAAAGGCTGATTTAGCTGGTTTAGGAGTTCAGGGGTTACAGTGGGCAGTTGGACTGGGTGATCTCAAAGGTCCTTCCAGCCTTGATGGTTCTGTGACTCTGCTCTGTGAAGGCACAGATTTCCCACCCCAGGTGTTTTTACATCTATGTACACATAGTATATACATAGAATTTCCATGTTTTACATATATATAAATATATACATCTATTTCCCCCAATTCTTGCACATATTCTGGGCCCTGGCACAGGGTGCCCAGAGAAGCTGTGGCTGCCCCAGCCCTGGGAGTGTCCAAGGCCGGGTTGGACGGGGCTTGGAGCAACCTGGGCTGGTGGGAGGTGTCCCTGCCCATGGCAGGGGGTGGGAATGGGTGGGCTTTGAGGTCCCTTCCAACCCAAACCATTCCATGATTCTTTATGTGTATATATGTCTATATTTCCCCCAGTTTTCCACATTCCTGTGTCACACACAGTGACACTGAATCAAACAACACCCAAACCTCTCCACTTCCCCAGTCCACTAAATTGCTGCCACCTCCCTGTGTAAGGCAATGCAGGGCTGGAGCGACAACACTCCAGGCAGGTCAAAGGGCCAGCCAGGGAATGGGATCTTCCCAAGGCCATCCCCCTGCCCAGGCAGGAGCCCCGTGTGGAGCAGGGCCTGGGAACAGGCTCCCTGGGTAGTGTGAGATCCACCTGGGTGAATTCCTGCTCCAGGCACACCCAGAACTAAGGAAAAGGAATCCAGGGCACACAAATGGAAAATCCCAGATTATCCTCAGGGAAGTGATTTTTTTCCTGGGCAGCTGCAAGGGATTGCGTCTTACTGTTAACTCCCCATTCCCTTTGGGAATCCTGGAAGGAAACCAGGGGCTGTGCCTGCAGACAGTGTGGGGATCATGGAACAGAAAGCAGAGCAGTGACAGTGACCCAGGCACAGGGGACAAACAAACCCTGTGAGCTCCAGCACAGCAACAAGGGAGCCCCTGAACTGGGGGGGCTGAGAACATACCTGGGAATGGGGGGCGAGGGGTCTGGGGCACCTGCCATGGGCACACCTGAGCTGCCTGAACCCCTGAGGGGCCACAAGGGTGGAAAAGGGGGAAAGGGCCAGTCCTTTGCTGGCTGATCACACTCCTTCTACACCCCCCTCTCCTCCAAGAGCCCCTCAGGTCCCTCTCTCCCAGCAGAGGCTCCAGCACTCCCAGGACACTGTGGCCACATCCACAGCTCCCAAAAGCTGCTTCCCTGCCTTGGCAAAGCAAGGGGAGGGCTCGGAGCTGCCCCACTCACATCAGGGCATCTTTGCTTCCTGCTGAGCAGCAACAGGAGTCCCACCAGCCACATTCCATTCACTTGCTCCTGCACGGGACCACCCACCGCACTTCGCTGCCAGAGGAGTTCCCCAGCTATTCCATGTGCTCACTTGGTCCCAGCCCTCCTCAGCTGGCAGGGACAGGGGCTCTGGCAGGAGATGCCCATCCCTGGGGCTGAGGGAAGAGCAGGAACACCCAGGGGAACTCAGCTCAAGGACACTCTGTTTTGCTGGCACACATCAGCTTGCTGTGGCCACATCAGCATCTCAGCTGGCTTCCCTTAACTTCTGTTGGGAATTCGGCTGCTTGAACAACTGCATTGTTAAAGAGAAATAAATCTAGCTCCTCTCTGAGAAGAATGACTCAAACTCCTCTTAACTCCATTAATAATTTCAGAGCTCAGAGAAGCACCATGTTCATTTTACATGACACAAACACTCATTTGTGAGCACAACCTCAAAGTAAGGCCATTCCTACTAGGAATAACCTTAGAAGATGCAGCTTCAGGTAGGTGAAAAGATGTGAACTCAGGCAAAACATTCCCAACTGTGCAGCCTTTATGCCCAAGAACAGGAACAGTGTCATGTCTCCAAAAGCAGCTGTCAGAATGCAGCACCTGAAGGTGTCACCTCTAGGCTTGTTCTAAGTGTCTATTTCTTGCTGAAAATTCCCCAAATTCCCAAATAGATGTATCAGCAATGGAGTTCCAGGTTCAAACAGTTTGGAAAAATAATAAAACCTGACACAAAGGGAAGGTTTGGGCACCCCCAGCACAGGTGACCCCACCAGGCTCCCCCTCCCCTCCCTCACACACAGAAAGGCACCACTGACATGATTTCATTGCACAAACAGCTGAAGGATCATCACCTACAACCCCCCAACAACCAGAGGTGGCTGGGACACCTCAGCCCTGCCAGAGCCTCCCAGCAGGGCTGCAGGAGCTCTTCAATCCCACTGTGGGTCACAAATTGAGCTTTGAGGCTCAAGATTTTACTGCTGGGTCCAGCCTTTGCTCTGAGCAACCACCTCCTCACAGGCAGGATAGAGAAACCCGACCCCTGGCACAGGCACACCCCCTCCAGCTAATCCTGGTTAACGAGGAATTCCCAAAGCCCCTCTCCTGCAAGGGGTCAGCTAATCCCATCACTGACAGCATTTGTTGACTCTCAGACAATGGGCAGTGACTGAAGCCACGAATATTTCCTTCTCTTTTCATTTACAGATATTGCTCTGAAGTGGGAAACCATTTTCGATATTCAGAAAACTAAATGCAAGTTGTCCTGTGCGTTAACCTTAATCCAGTGATTTTTCTTGGATGTTGGGAAAAATGGGCTTCTGGAGGAGCTCTGCCCTTTAACCAGCTGTGCTGAGATTTATCACTTGAAGCACTACAATAATGTTAATGTAAGTGGAGATTATCAGCATGTAAGTGTATTTAACTGCCATTCTCCTACAGACAGTGACAAAGTTAAACCTAATTCTTTTTAAAGACAGAAATGTCAGTGTTAAAATCACTACAAACCCCTGCAAATCAGTAGTTTGCACCCTCAGCTGAAGGTGCAGCAGTTCAGGCTGATGGTCACACCACAGCCCTGGTTAAAAGGAAGCAGAGGTGGCTCAGGGGGGTGGCCCAGGTGACACACAGGCTGGAGCTCTGGGGACTCAGCCAGGCAAAAGGGACAGCAATGCTGGCCAGTCTGGGCTCTGAGCTCGGGGTCTGGAGCCCCTTCCCACAGCACAGAGCTGGCAAGGCCCTGAGCAGCACCAGCCACTGAAGGTGATGCCACACATGACAGAACTCCAGGGACTTCACAGGATTGCCAAACAAAGTGCTGCCTTCCACCATCTCCTGAACCCTCAGGAGTTGCTGCCTTTGAAATGAAACAATATTTAGGTAAAAGCAAAACCAAAGACTGTTTTCTGTTGCCCTTCAGCACCAAATTTCCCCAAACAAGTGATGCCAGTGCTGAGGATTCACTTCCAAAGGACTCAGCCCCTGCTGCAGCAGCACAGAGAGCTCTGAACTTCACACCATCGTGGCTGAATTCTTCTTGAATTCATGAAAAAAAACCACCCAGGGACCCAAAGTGACCCCAATTCCCCCTCATTTTCCTGCCACTCACTGCTCTGTGTGAAGATTTACTTACAAAGGCTCAACATGATCAGTCACAGATGGAGCACTGATATTGTGAACGGCAAACTGCATGTGCTGGTCAGCAACATTCCCCCTGGGAATGTGTCCTGGAGGGGCCAGGGAACATCCCATTTGCCCCCAGAGCTCCTGCCTGTGAGTGCCTGCAATGCAGCCACTGTTGGGGATGCTCTGGCAGCCCAGACCTGGCCCCTGCAGTCCAGGGGGTTGTTCTGCTCCAGCTGTAGCTCCAGGAGCTCAGTCCTGGATGACTGGGGACTGATCACCAACAAACAGCTTTGGCACAGGGACCTGCCACACAAACAGAGTCAGGGAGCGGAGACGAGGTTTTACAGCTCAGCAGTAAATCACCTGCTGGCCCTGGGGAGCAACGAAAAGCTCCATCTTAATTTTATATATTAAGAGTTAGGCTAAAGAAACCTTCAGGAGCTTTGGGACACACTCCGAAGGCATCCTCAGGGATATGTGACCCCAGACCCCCGTGCTTTGACACACAGGGAAGGCAGAGGAGGCAACAAAGTGTTGCAGCTAAAAGCGTGTCCCGAAATACTGGGGAAAAGCGCCGCTCTGGTACCCCAGCAATGGATGTTCAGCTCGGGATCGGCACCCCAGGGAGCCCAGGAGATGCCCTGGCACAGCAGAGGGAGAGTTCAGCTATGCCAGCCCCAGCACTGACCTCTTGAAGTGACTTGCCAGGACTCCCACCAGCTCCCCGATGCGGCTGTCGCTGGAGGGGTCTTTGCTGAAGAGACACACAATGAGGTCCTTGTTGTCTTTGGTGTGGAACACCACGAGCTGGTCCTTCCCGTTGGACACGCTGAGTCCCACCAGCTGTGGGGACAAAGCAGGAGCAAGGTTACACCCCTGGGAGGCTCCAAGGCCAGGCTGGACGGGGCTTGGAGCACCGTGGGCTAGAGGGAGGTGTCCCTGCCCATGGGATGGCACTGGGTGGGCTTTGGGTTCCAACCCAAACCATCCCATGGCTCTAAATATTCCAACCCACGTGGGTGAGGCCCTCGAGGACACCATTGAACGGTGAACTTGGTGGTGGGTTCACAGTTGGCTCGATGGTCTTAAAGCCCTTTCCAGCCTGTTCTGTGACCCTGTGGCAGGTAAGGAAGAATTAAGAAGAACATAACAGTGAACCCCACAAAGCTGGGATGATTCCCATGTTTAGGCCTGGATTAAGGTCTGGCTGTTTGGACAAAATAAAAGGTGTGGGGGGTTTGGATTGGGGTTTTTAATTTCTCATGTTTTCTTTCTGTCTGTGAAGTAACTGCACTGGGCTCATCAAAAGCTTTGGCATCATCTCCCATGGGACAAGCAGGGAGTTTTTTGGAGGGGCAATTTGGGTGCACAGGCTGTTGAGATGAGTATTAGAGAAAGCAGGAGATGAGTCTGAGCTGGGGAAACAAAGGGTAAGGATGGCAAAGAAAGCATCAAAAGGCAGGTACATCAAACCAGGGGAAAGAGAGAGGGAAATAAAATAAATAGGATAAAAAAGAATAGATAAAATAAATAGACTGTAACAAAATAAATAGATTAAAATAGACTAAAATAAAAGAATGAAATTGAATAAATTAATTAAATTAAATAAAATAGACTAAAATAAAATGAATAGAATAAAATAGAATAAATAAAATCAACAGAATAAAGTAGAAAAAAAAAAGTAAGATAAAATAAGAAAGGCAAGAGTCACCCAGAGATGTGCAGAGAGAAGCCACACTGCCCTCCAAGTGAGAGGCACCCATGTACCAATTTCACGGAAATCACAGTCTCCTTGTTCCCTTCCTGAAGGAAAAGGCTCCTGTGGAGCCCCCGAGCAGCAGCCCAGCGGGATGCTCCAGTCCCCGCCGCACGGGACCCGCCCGGCCCAGGGCTCTGTGGCTGCTCTCACAGTCACACCACGTTATTTCCAAGAAACCTGTTCCAGCTCCGGCTGGCTCACACTTCCCAGAAAAGCTCGGCCAACAGGCTGTGCCCTATTTTTGGGCCGAGACGCTTCCCAAGGTCCTGGGATTTTGTTGGTTGATTCCCCCAGGACCTGAAGGGCAGCAACTGCTGGCCCTGGGAGGGTGGGCAGGGACCTCCAGCCCCCAGTGGCACCACCCGCCCAGCACAGGGGGAGTCTGATCTCTGCTCAGGCCACTCGGGGCTCGGGAGATGCTCCCAGAACAAGCCCCACTTCATGCCCAGGCATTAACAGCTGCCTGGCTTTGGAGTGTCCCTAAAAATTAATTTGCATGCTTAAATAGCCTCCTGCGAGCACAAGAGCACCACAGGGACCGCTGCCATCGGCGTTGGAAATGTGCAGCGAGTGTGAAAGATGAACAAGTCGCAGTGTCGGATTTGAAAAGGCAATTTAGACATTAATTATTCAACAGAAGCCTGTTAGGAGTCCAAGAGCCCTTCAAAACCCTCCCGCTTCAGCCCTCCCTGTAAGACACTCTGAACAAATCAATGCAACACAAAAGAAATCGTTTCAGAGAAGGTGCTTATCTCAGTATTTACCAACACTAATATTGGCTCTGCCTGAAGAGCAGGAAGAAATCCTCGGAGCATCCTTTATTGTGCTCACCCTGCCCAGGGAAAGGTGCCTGCAAGAGCCTTTCTGCTGCTGGGGGGCCCTTTCATTCCTCTCTGCCATTGTCTGTTTTTAATTCAGGTAGGAACAAAAAGGTAACTGTATATTGGTACTCCTGAGGCAGCTGCACACGGAAAATCCACATGGAAAATCCACAAGGAAAATCCCCCAAAGCAGCACCTTGACACAGCGAAACGGTCGGGTTCAAAGGGAAGTCACTGCTGGTCATGTGCACAAAATTCCATGTTCCTCACACAGGATACAAATAAGAGAGTCATGGAATGGTTTGGGCTGGAATGGACCGTAAAGCTTATCCAGTTCCATGGGCAGGGACACCTCCCACCAGCCCAGGTTGCTCCAGCCTGGCCTTGGACACTCCCAGGGCTGGGGCAGCCACAGCTTCCCTGGGCCTCCTGTGCCAGGGCCTGCCCACCCTCCCAGGGAAACACTTCCTTCCTTCCATCTAAGCCAAAGCAAAGCTGGTTTAGTTTCCAGCCCTTCCCTCCCTTCCCAGGGCAGGGCAGGGATGTTCCGTTCCAGGGGGTCACTCCCACCTCCCCCAGGCAGCCCCAGGGGGGGAGATGGGAGCGCCCCGTGCTTTGGCACCCACGGGCCCACTGACTCCAACGGGATCTCCATGGAAACGCCACCCGAAGGATGCTGCTGGGACAGGGAGCTTCGGTAACGCCGACAGGGCTCTCAGCCGGGTTCGCCTCCCAGTGCGGGCAGGGGGATCCATCCTGCCAGGGCACAGCCAGCCAAAGCTGGCACGGGGCTGGCACCCCACACACCCCGCCACGGGTGGCATCGTTATCCCCCCGAAACCCTCACAGCGTTCCCAACAATTGCTGTTTCCCCAGAAGGAGAGGGATTTCTGCATCATTCCTGAGCTACTCACAGCGCCTCCCTCACACTGTGGAAGGGCTGCCTTGGCAGGAGGGGTCAGGAAAACACGGGAGAGTGTGCAAGGCAGGCAGGAGGTGACAGGGACACACTCAAAGCATTTGGAACAGAAAATAAAACATAACCACAGAAAGGAACAAACAACTGCACTACAGCATTAACCCTCTGCCAGGGTTCAGCTCAGGAAATCCTGGCAAAAGAAATACAAATGGAACGGCCTTGAAGGGAAAGGGAGCAGGTTTAGATGGGATATTGGGAAAAAATTGTTCCCTGTGAGGGTGGTGAGGGCTGGGATGGAATTCCTGGAGAAGCTGTGGCTGCCCCATCCCTGGGAGTGTCCCAGGCCAGGTTGGACGGGGTTTGGAGCACCCTGGGCTGGTGGGAGGTGTCCCTGCCCATGGCAGGGGGTGGCACTGGGTGGGCTTTGAGGTCCTTCCAACCCAAAGCAGTCTGGGATTCTATGAAACATTCCCTGTGCTGTGGATGAACCAAACCCATCCCCAAACCCCTCCTCTCCCCTCCTGCAGCTCGGAGGGCTCAGCCCATCAGCAGGATCCCAGCCCAACCCTGCACATTCAGCTCTGGGACTGCTCCCCCGGGCCACAGAGCAGGGAAAGGAGGGGCTGCGGCCAACTGAGCAGAAATTCCACACCACTGAAACTGTAACCAAGTTTCCCCTCTGGAATATTGCTGTGACACCTGTTTGAGTCAGCAGAGGGTCTCCTGGACCCACCCCTCCTGTGCCAAGCACTCCAGGACCCCTCGAGTGCCAAGGAGCTGCCTGGGCAAGAATCCCTGTGGGAATAACTGCAGATCCCCAAATAAAGCTGATTTACATCCATGTGTAAGAATTCCAAGAGCAACAGGTTCATCTGCACAGACCGTAAACTGCTTTGGTGCCTGGGGAGCTGCAAAGCACCCAGGCATCCAACACGTGGCCCACACACCGCCTGCCCCACAGCAATCTGGAGGAAGTGATATCCTACTTTAGATACCTTTTTTTTTTTTTGGTGAAAAAGCAATAATTACAGACATTTCTGAGTACCACACGTTCTCGGTGTAACCTGAAGTTGAAGTTGTGTCTGACTCGCCCACCTCCTTTAATTAAGGATTTCAGAGGGAAATGTTCAGGCTCCCACCAGTGTCTCCTGCTGTTGTAAATCTCGCAGCTGCACCTTGAAACCCACCAGGCCCAGAGGACAAGCAGACATTGCTCTACACCTGTGATAAATATGGATTTATCTGTAATTGCTGGCACAGCAAGTGAATTGCAGTGGCCTGGCCACTCTGGATAAAGGTGAGAGTGCAGAATTAATCGTGGGTGCCCAGCTGGGCCGGTGCCAGCAGGGAGGGCACAACAGCCCCTCTAAACCCAACACCAGGGATGCAGCCTGGGCCAATCATTCCCTCCACATCTGCAGATGAGATTTCATCCCCCCCCTCTCCAATCCCATCTCTGCCCTCTCAGCAACACAGAGAGGCTGGATCTGTCACTCCTCTGAGTGCGAACATCCCGGTGCTCCTGCGGATGACATTCCCAAGGCGCAGGCAGGCTCTGCAGGCTGGAGATAACCAGAGCAGAGTCCCCTGGGGCTGAGGGGGACAGACAGGCAGCTGGGGCTGTGCCCTCTGGGTGCTGAGGAGCAAAGGGGATGTGCTGCCCACCCCTCCTCCCCGGGATAATGCCCTGCCTCCCCCCTGGCAGCTCCACCTCTCGCCCCCAGGGCCACACCTCACCCTAATCCCACAGTTAGCTTTGGTAAGATTTGCATTAAACATGAGGCAACTAAATAAATAAATAAATAGATTCAAGCATGACAGGAAGGATCAAACAAACCCTCAGAGACACTGAAACAGTGCCACAAGCTGGTGTGAAATGCCAACCCCCTTGCAGGGCCAGCATCCTGCACACAGCAAATAACACCGGAACAGGGGAGGGGCAGAGGAGAGCAAGAGGCAGTTTGGGGTTTGGCTTTTAGTTTATGCACTGAAATGAAAAGCTAATATGATCACAGAACCATAGAATTCCAGGATATGCTGAATTGGAAGGGACCCCCAAGGATCATCGAGTCCAGGTGCTGGCCCTGCACAGACACCCCAGCAATCCCACCACGATGCTTTGGTGCTGCAACAACTGCACTATGACTGTTATAAACACATTAAATACAGTAAAAATTGTCTTCTTCCATTTTAGGGCTATGGAAACGGAGCTAAAGAGTAGATGCACTGCCCTGAGAGAGCCTCAGAGGAGGCTCCCCAGCCCTTGTACTCACGTTGTAGAGGGGGATGGTCTTCATCACCTTGTACTGCCTCATGGGGTCCATCTTGTAGAGGTGGCGGTCGGTGATGAAGATGGCTCTGTCCTCCACCTTGTTAAAGCGATTGACCTGGGGACAGAACCAGATTCAGTCCCACTGATCACTGCAAGAACACCCAGGATGGAACTCTGCAGTGGTAAATGTGCCAAACTCACACAACAAGGACCCAAAACTCACAGAAGGAACACCCAGAACTCACTCAGTGAATACCCAGAACTCACTCAAGGAATATCCAGAAATTGTCCAAGGAACACCCAGAACTCACTCAGTGAATACCCAGAACTCCCTCAAGGAATACCCAGAACTCACTCAGTGAATACCCAGAACTCAAGGAACACCCAGAACTCACACAGCTCCCAGACAGGTTTTCTCCAAAGCCCTTGAACAGTGGAAAGGGAAGATGGTCCCTGTAATCCCATTTTCCAGACAGAGAAATGCAGAGTCTCAGAGAAGCGACATTCCCAGCGATCCAGCGGAGCTGTGGCACCCTGGGGAACGCCAGGGCTTTGCTCTAACACAGGGCAGGTGATTCCCCTGGGAACACTCAACCCCCAGCCCTGTTCCTACGTGACACACGTGCCTCTGGAATGCTGGAAGCTCCAGGAAGGATCCCTGCCCTGCAGAGCTCGGGGGCTGGGGCAGCAGGTGCTTTGGCCCATCCTTGTCCTGGGCTCTGTCCCTCCATCCCTTGTCCCAAGTCCCTCTCCAGCTCTCCTGGAGCCCCTTTAGGCACTGGAAGGGGCTCTGAGGTCTCCTCCAGGTAAATTCCCCCAGCTCTCCCAGCCTGGCTCCAGTGGGGCTCCAGCCCTTGGAGCATCTCCATGGCCTCCTCTGGACTCTCCACGTCCCCCCAGGCTGTCAGATGCCCCTCAGTGCTGAAGAGACACAAGGCAGGATGCCAAGTTTTGTCAGAAGTACAGAAGAAAGTAGGACACAGAGTAGAAAGTGTTTTCCACGGCAGAAAAGCAGAGTCATGGGTGTGTCAGAGCACTGAGATATTCATTAATCAACTGGGAAGGGGAGACAAGGGTAAGACGTGATGAGGAGGATGAACATAAATAGGATTTTCCAGGGTGAAGTTGGGAGGCAACGGGAGAACTTCAATACCCTCAGTGAAGAGGCAGAAAAGTGACAAAGTTCAGAGCAGATAAAGGCAAAAAATACAGATTGGGGAGCTCTGCGACAGCTTTACATTAACAGCACGCAGGCAGGAAAAGTAACTGGGGATGATTTCAGATCTTGGCACAAACATGCAACTCCAAATAAGCAGAGTGTTGGCAAGGATAAGGATTAACATGGGAGTAACATCCTGGGTGCCAAGGGCTCACCTGGAAGAGCCCGGGGTGGGGAGCGTGAAGGAGACTCTGCTGGTTCAGAGAAGGTGAGGAACGTGACTGAGGGCCTGGAAAGTCTCCCAGGAGGAGATGCTGAGTAACTGGGATTATTTTAGGAAGCGGATGAATGGGAGAAAAAAGCCCTACAGGCTGTGAAACACTGAAGGGCCCAGAGAAAGCAGGTCAGGAGTGGCTGGTGCCACACGCTGAGGTGTCTGAGCAGAGCAGCACGAGCTCCTCAGACTGCCCTGGCTCTGCAGCTCCGGGCTTGGCACCTGCTGCATCCTGGGAGCTGAACCAGAGCCTTTCCCAGTCCTTCCAGTCCAGGATCTGCCCCACACAGAGCTCGGGTCGATGCCGTGGCTGCCAAACACACCTTTTTGGTGTATTTTAGGTTTTTCAGAGAGTCTGACAACACCTGCTGCTCCCTGCCATGGCCCTGCCTGTGTGCTGGCCGTGCCCACCTCGGGCACGGAGACAAAGGGAGCGATTTCAGTGCTGGGACACCCGAGCTGCCCCACCAAAGAAGGTCCTGCTGTGGGGGAAGCAGGGATGGGGAGCACAGCTAGTTTCCATAAATCACAGAGTCCTAAAGGCTGGGGGAAAGCTCTCTAGGTCTTCGAGTCCAACCATCCCCCAGCACTGCCAAGGCCACCACTGATCTCTGTCCCCAAGTGCCACATCCATGTGGCTTTTAAGTCCCCCCAGGGATGGGGACTCCACTCCTGCCCTGGGCGGCTGTGCCAGGGCTGGACAACCCTTTCCATGGAGAAATTTTCCCAATATCCACCCTGCCCCTCCCCTGGCCCAGCCTGAGGCCGTTCCCTCCCCTCCTGTCCCTGTTCCCTGGGAGCAGAATCCAATCCCTCCCT
>JAWWEU010000080.1:3539681-3568306 GCA_035583155.1 Acropternis orthonyx | reverse complement strand
GAAGGGCCTTTCCCTGAGATCCCACCTGACCCTGCCCTGGCACAGCTCCAGCCATTCCCTGGGTGCTGTCCCTGCTCCCAGGGAGCCGAGATGGAGCTGCAGACCCTGAGGAGTCTCCCCTCAGACCCCTCTCTCCATTAGCTCAGCAGCCAAAAAGAAATTCACAGCATTTAATTCTTGTGATTTATTCTGAGGAACATCAGCTCTTTCATGAGAAGTTTTTATATTAGTTTTTATTACCTCATTAAAGCATCAATTGATAATGAGAAAATAAAAAGCAGCGAGTCACTGACTATAAATCATTTCAAGGGAGAGGAATTATTCACTAGCAAAGAAGACCACTAAGGCAAGAAAAAGGCTCTTACTTTCTTTCGTAGTTTTTATGTTTAGGGAAGGGAGCTGAAAAAATTGCATCCTTAAGTCCAGACACCCCATGTTCACATGCTGAAAAAAACCACACTGCAGGAATGGGAACGTTAGAGCAGAAATCTTCACCACCAGGGAGCACTCAACATTTAGGATTTCCCCCACCTGAGAAACGCTCCAGTCAAAACTAAAACTGTTCTTACCGAGGAAATGATGCAACTTCAAATGCACTCAGTACAAATAAAGCAAACAGTGAGCTGGCACGGCTTGGAGCCCACACTCCCAAATAACATCTGCAGGACATGCACCCTCACACAGACACCCCACCAGGCTGGGCTGCTCCACCACAGCTCACGCTGCAAAGGGGAAAGGGAACTTCTAATGAACCATTTACTGGACTCTCCTGGCACTCCTGTGCCCCAGCAGGCACACAGGCTGCCCACAGTGGGACAGGGCTCCTCACTGCCCCCTCTGCCCGCCTCTGCCTGCCTGTCCAGTGTCCGAGGGCACAGCAACCCCCGGGAAACCGTGACCAGTCGCCTCCTTTGGTGCTGCTCCGAGGGCTGAAGTGCAGCTGTTGGGATTATGGACCCTTTTCCACTGGAGAAGGACCTTGCCTGGCCCGGAGCTGCTCCCCTGCCCAGACTGACAGCACATCCTGCCTCACACCCCCCCCCCCAAGCATTCCCACCAGCAGGTGCTCCTTCCTCAGCCCTCGCCGATGCCGCACAGATGCCCCAGAACTGAACCTGCTCAGTCAGCCACATGCCCTGAGCACAGACCTGCAGTTTCTCTGCGCAGCAGCAGCTTCAAGTAAAGGAAATGTTAACAAAAGAAGGAAAAGCAAACAACTCAGGACAAACCAGGAGCGCTGCAGAAGCCTTAGCTGCACTGGTTACCAGCTGAACCAGTCCCACTGAAAAACTGATGGGTTCCAACTATTCTCTACTTCCAGCTTATCTGTGAACCCCAAAGCACAAGCTGAAATACTGAATATGAAATATTGCAATATTGGGTATGAGCACACAGCTTTGTCCTCCTCCATCCTCTGTGCATGGGGAAGAAGAATGATCCAGCAGCTCCACACCTCTGGAACACAGAGAAGGGACAACTCCTTTCCCTGCTGCAAATATCCCATGGGACTTGGGTTACTATCCCAAAGCGGGTAACAAGTCTTAGTTATTTTTCTCCCTTAAATATATACAATAAAAAACCCAGTACTGCAGGCTTTGAGCCCATCCTCTTTGCAAACCTGCTTGAAGACATTAATTAAAACTGTGTTCCTGGACAGTCAAGGATGGGCCTTTGGGATGTGTTCACCAAGGAAGGGAATTGGAGCAGACTTGTGGCACTGGAACCTTATTTACCTGGTTTTAAAGGCAAGAATGTGTAGCCTGCACTCACACAGGGGAACACCCATTCTCCTCGTGCTTTGGGAATCAAGTGACTGCTAAAACACACTCACCGTGTGTGCCTCAGGCACTCGTGCCTTTTGGATGTGATATGGGTCTCTCTGCCGAGAGCTCAGTGCTGCTGAGAGACTTTATTTTAGGTAAATCTCGAAATAAACTCAGCTGTCAAGCAGGACCTGAAGGCTTTCAGCAAACTGCTCCTGACCTGTCTCTCAGTGAAGCAGCCTCTCACAAGAGCACTCAGATAAACAGGATTTGTCTTGGCGGAACTAGAGCTGAAATATTCTTGCTGCTCTTGGAAAAAGCACCCAAAACCCCGTCCAGTCAGTACAACCTCCCTGCACAGGGAAACCGATCCAGGTCTGTCCTGGCCGTGAATATGCACGTCTGCAACGCTCAGAATGTCCATGTGCACAAGGTTCTGATCCACCCCAAGGGCCACAAAAGCCGAGCTCAGGTTCCCTTGGCTGCAGGTGAGGGTTTGCTCACAGCTGGCCTGCAGGGGCTCTCTGTTCCGATGCTGCCAGTTCAACAGCATCGGAAATGCCATTTGGGAGCGTGTCCGGCACCACTCCTTTCCTGCAGAGAGGGAGCAGACAGGGCAGGGCAGGAGCCCTCTGCTCACCCCCAGCCCGCAGCCAGCACAGGGAAGGAGCTTAGCAGACTTCTTTGTAATGATGTCACTTTTTTTCTAAAAGAAAACTGGTAAACTCTGAGCCACTCACTCGGCAAAGCAAGGCTGGAGCAGACTGTAATTTGACAAGGCTGGTTCGGCCCCAAAGCCAGCCCTGGGTGAGCCCTGCAGAGCCACAGGGTAAGGCTGGGGGAAGGCAAACGGGGCATGGATGCTAAGCCAGCTCTAAGGAACGCTGGGTAAAGGCTGAAACTGGGAGCTGTAGAAAGAGGAATAATATAAAATCCCTCCTCTTAAATATAAAGTACTAACCTTGCACTGAAAAAATGCCAAACCACCGAGCACAGGAGTCACTGAACTCCCATCCCCGTTTGCGTCAGACGGCCCCAGCTCTGCTGCAGGGGGAAGCTCTGCAGGCTCCTTTTGGAGCTGCACAAGCAGAGCAGGACTTGAAATAGATAATGAAACAAAAGGAAGGACTTTGAAAAGCCTCCAGGACAACAGCTGCTTTGTGGGTTTATTCCAACCCGCAGGAGAGCGAGTTGCTGCAGGCACAGGTAGAGGAAAGCAGTTTGCTCCTCATGGCTGTGTGTGGAGCAGGGAAACACACTCCCAGTTTCCATGTGAAAAGTCTGGCTGTAAAATCCCAGTGCAGTCACCACATTACTGTACTCTGAGCAGGACACTGCCCTGAGGGTGAATTATCCCAGATCTCACCAGGAAAGAGGAGAACAGGATGGGATAGCAACAAACAAGAGATGGTCACCTGCCCATAATCTCCTTTTAATCTGCCAAATAAAAGCACATAATCTGCAAAAGGGCAGTAAAACCAAAGAAAGCTCAAAAGTCAGGTGGATTCTCCTCTCTGCTCCCACCACAGGCCAAGTCAGCTGCAGCAGGCAAGGAGAGTGCAGAGTTCGTCATGCAAGAGAGCTCATTTCAAAAGCTCATAAAACAGCTGAGGAGGAGGAAAAGGTGGAAGGAATCACCTACAAATACAGGGGCAGATGAGTATCCTCCTGCCAGAACTCATTAAACGCAACATACACAGGCCCATACAAAAGGAAAATGGGAATGGCCCACCCTGGCCAACACAGGCTGGAAGCAGAGCTGGTGCCAGGGGAGCATCCCGGGAGAGCAGTCCCGTGGGAGCTGCAGGGCCCTGGCAGTCCTGCTGGATTCGGCTGAGCTGCTCCTGGGCATGTGTTTAGAAGATCTGGCTTCCTGCAGTGACCATCAGCTGACTTCATGGTCCATTATGTTCCTTCCACTCTGCTGTTGCAGCACTCAGGTACTTAAAAAGAGACATTTCATTCACCGCCTCCTCCTTCCAACCCCCACGTCCATATTGACTGTAACCTGCTACATCAGGATTATCTCATCCCGCAATTTTGGGAATTCAGCTTTGTTCCTGGATCACTGCTGGCTTAAAGGCTGCACAACCCCCACATGTATCAGGGGATAAAGCTGCCCAAAAACCTGCCCAGAAGGCAAACCCCAGAGCAATGGCTGGAGGCTGGACAGATCTGCACCACGAGGAAGGTCCCGCCTGATTCCACCGTGGATCGGTGAGGTGGGAATTCTGCAGTGCTGGCTTTGCCCAGGCAAGCTCAGACTCCTTAACAACCTTCTTGCAAGGGATGCTGAAGGGCCTACAAAATCCTGCAGCTCAACAGGAAGATCCAGAAACATGGAGGAAAACAAAGGCCAGGAAACAACCACCACTCCCTGCTGACCCCGACAGAGCAGCGACCTCGTGCAAGTAACAACCTGAACCCACCTCAGCAACTGCACTGATGACTTGCAACCTTATTTTCTGAGCCATGTTCTTCCCCATATCTGATGTGATATCCTGCACCACCTTCCCAACTCTGTGTCCACACTGCACAATTAACAGAACCTCGTGCTGATGCCTAATTACACCTCCACTCTCTCCACAAGTCCACAGGTTTCCCCTGGAGATGCCTGGAGACTCCCTGAGCAGTCAGCTGGCTGGAGCTGCTGCTGTTCAGCTGCCTCATTGTTCTGCTGTAAAGGAATACTCTGATTTGTGGAGCTCGTGGCCAGTGCTGGTGTGTGGCTGTGCTGAGCCCCCTGAATGCAGCATTGTCTGAGACAGGGCTCGGAAAAGCCAGGAATCATCCCGCAGCATCGAGGCACAGAACCCCCTCTGCCAGCACTCCAAAAGCCTTGCTCAGTCTTTTGGTAACGTCACGGCTGAAATAAAACCAGGTTCCTTAATTCTACTAACGCAGGTCATGCAAATCATGCAAAAGTAACTGTGCAAAATATGCAAATAATGACTCAGTGTCTGCAGCATTAGAGTTGTTGCATGGTTTGTACCCTGTCACTGCAGTACAAACACTGACAGGCCTTGCACAGTCCTGTGTGCTGTCTGGCTGGGACACTGGGCTGGGACACCAGGCTATGTGTGACACTGGGCTGGGACACCAGGCTGTGACACTGGGCTGTGTGGGACACTGGGATGTGACACTGGGCTAGGACACTGGGCTGTGTGGGACACGAGGCTGTATGTGACACCAGGCTGTGTGGGACTGGCCTTCTCCAGGCACTCCTGGGTTTCCAGCCCACTGTGATCCCCCAGCTCCCGTGGCCTGGCCCAGCCCAGCCCCAGCACCCCCAGCAAGGGCTCTGGTGCCCAAAGCACCCAGATACGCCACCTCCAGCTGCCCATCCCGCCCCTCGGCTGCCGAAGGGACAGTGAGGGCCAGCTGTGCCCAGACTGTCACTGACACCACTCTCCAGGGCACAGACTCCAAGGACTTCAGCCAGTGCAGGGAGACAAAGAGCCACAGGCACTGGAGGGGAAAATTGAGTTTGCAGATCACAAAGCAAATCCATTTCAACACTGTGTGTCCATTACCAGTTCCCTGTGCTTCCTTGAAAGCATGTCCAGTCAGCAAAGTTCCCATTTTGGATAGAGATTTGGCTCAGGTTTGTTGTGGGACTTTTCAATTCTTGTTTTGTACTGGAAATGCTTCATGTCCCTCCTGACAAACTGGACCAGAACTGCACTGAAATCCCCCTCCTCCACCTCCCAGCCTCTCCCATCAAGGGGAACGGAGCAGCAGGTGCCCTGGAAGGCAAACCCGCAGGCTCTGAAGAAATTAGTTTAAATCTGCATATCAGCGCTGAAAAGGCCTTACTGGTTCGTCCTTCCAGTTAAAAAGCAACTAATATTTTAAAGGAAGTTTGAGTGAGAAATAAAGGGGTTTTTCACTGCCAGAAAGAGCAGTGCTTTCGGCCAAAGCCATGAGTGAGATGACCTGGCAGATTCAGCACCAGGATCCTTCTCCCTCTCCCTGAAAGGCCAATTGCATACAGGGAAAAAGAGAAGGAACAACACAGGGAATGCTTCAAACACCCTTGTGGGTATGGAAGTGCAGGGTGGGACCGGCAAGATAAGCAAATGAATTTGCACAAGAGCCTGAAGTCCCTCACTTTACCCTCTGAATGGAAGAGCAGCAGCAGCAGGAACGCTGCTGTTTGTGCATTCACCACCCACCGCAGGAGGGGAGAAATCCCAAATGCCAACTGTACACGGTGATAAGCCAGAGGAACATCAGCAATATGGAAAAGGACTTAAAAGGTTTGATTAGTAAAACAGATTACTTGATTTACATGCTGCTGGCTTTATCCTTCCAAATTATCACCGGAAAGATTGTGTTCCTTTGCTGCCTTCACATTTTACGTACTTTTTTTCTGTCAAGACAGCTCCCACTCAGAAGCTGAAAGGCTATTGAAATAACAACATGAGAGCATAAATACCACTCAAAGCAGAATTAACATGCACATAAGCAGAAAAATATCTACAACTTATCTTCCACAAGCTGAGCTGACTCTGACCACAGTTTTAATTCCAGCCAGTGGAATTCAGAGCCCTGTGAAATTATATAACAGAGGATCTTTTAAATGACCCATCAGCCCAAGGATTCAGGCAGGCTCCTTCTTCTGTAAAGTATCATTTGTCAGGGGCTGGGCGTTAGTTAGTGACAGTCTCTGACAGCCTACCAAAAAAGTTTCATAATGAAGTTTTCGGGCACTAATTACTCAGTGAAAGCCCTGATTTAGCCTGGGGTGGTGCTCAGTGAAAGCAGCAGAACAGGGTGGAACTGCTGCTCCTCTCCAGGGTGACCCCACTCCTTTGGGCACCAGTGCCAGAGCAGCTGCCCCAGTTGGAGCCAGGGCAGTGCTGGGAACCCCCCAGTTCCCTCCCAGTTCCGCCCCAGTCCCACACGGGGCAGCCCCAGCTAAAAGCAGAACATCACTGTTGCTGCCAGTAGGAGCAGCACGGGTTTTCCACTTAATTCTGCTACCAGCTTTATTTAATTTTTTTAGGAATCAGTTTAATTACCAGCTCGGTGCTGACACATCCTCCTCCAAACACAGCTATGTGTCTCCCTCCCTCCCTCCCCTGAGCAATCAGCTGAAGGTGCTGCCATGAAACACAAAGAAACACTTGGGATCAACAAGTCTGGCAGTCACAAACTGCCAATTCCTTGAAACCTTTTTAAAAATTATAGAAAATCACCTATTGGATGGAAAACATTATTTTTCTATGTTTTTTTAAGTTAAGTGGTTTGTGTTACCCTTCCCTGCTGCAGAAGGGATGAGTGGATATCTCATCCATACTCACACAGGTGGAATAATCAAGATCTTCCTGAATTACTCATAATTATAAAATGAGGGATGTTCACTACCAGCTCCCCACACGCTCACTGATCACCCTCCATCAGGGAAGAGCAAATGAAGGGAATGGGTCCACTGCCAGTTTTCCAAGGACTTCTGAAAAGAAGGAGTGCTTCAAGTTCCTCAAAGTATTTTGCTCTGTCAGTTGGAATTCCATAGTGGCATACACCTGCCAGGCATTATGTATCAGGCACACATCATGACACCAGTTTATCCATGTTTATCCATGAGCAGCAAAGCTGCAAACCCTCACCCCAGAGCAGCCTCTGCTTAACTAAAAACATTCTGTTCACAGATACTAATGAAAGAATTTAAACCCACACCATACACAACCCTTATTATTTGCATTGTAGATATTTAATAAATTGTAATGGCACAGTTTACACAGCTCTGCACACATCCAAATCCTCAAGGAGTAGAGTATTTTCATGTTCTTTTTATTTAACATAGCCGTGGCCTGAAGCTGGGTTAGATGGGATATTCCCTGGGAGGGTGGGCAGGCCCTGGCACAGGGGGCCCAGAGAAGCTGTGGCTGCCCCAGCCCTGGGAGTGTCCCAGGCCAGGTTGGACGGGGCTTGGAGCACCCTGGGCTGGTGGGAGGTGTCCCTGCCCATGGCAGGGGGTGAGACTGGGTGGGCTTTGAGGTCCCTCCCAACCCAAACCATCCTGGGATTCCCAGATTCTTCACTTTTGATCCATATAGAAGTTAACTTTTGAGGTCTAAATTTTGCTCCTTCTAGCAAAAATTGCACACACTCTCCTGACCTGCTCTTCTACCTCAGTATGAGGAATTAAATGGTCACTTCCACAATCCAGTCAGAAAATTCACCCATAGCCTTGGATACAATGACATGGTCTGATGGACTTGCAGATAAGGACAGGGTTCAAGAGTTTCAGTCACAGCCCTTTCATGCAGTGCCAACAAAATTACTACAAATCCTGGTTTTGTTAAAAGGAGAGCGGAATGTATTCATGAAATGACTCTTTTCCTCCTAAATATATTCAAGGGAGACTTACAGGAAAAGAAATAAAGCTCAGATATTTCCTGCTTGCATCTCTGTCCTCTGAGGAGGAGATCAAAAGGAATTTGACACTTTCCTATCTGCACTCATCCTAAGCACCTTCCTTGGCCTTTGGCTGGAGCACAGAGCGGCACTAACAGCACATCCAGAAAATCAGCAGCTTGCACAAGTTGCATGGGTCATTACGATGATAAGGACAGTTTTTATCACCTATGTGCGCTTCTCTCAAAGTCCCAGGTCAGAGGAGATAAATCCCAGCTAATTATCCCTTCTCCTCCTCTCTCAGGCTTGGTTTTGGAAGCTGTGTGCTCATGGGGGGAAATTCCTGTCTCAGTCCTAAGAGAATCACAGCTCAGCAGTGGAAATGCCAATGGTTCTAGGAAATGGGCCATGCAGAAACCCTCCTCAACCTCCAGCAACCTGATACAGGAAAAATCCTTCCCTCGGCCCAGATCCGCTGGTGGAACCTCAGGCAAGACAGGGCAGGGATCCAAAACACTTTAACACCACTTGAAGAGGATGCTGAAAATATCCAGCTCTGGAGAGGAGAACAACAGATCCCCACGAGCAAGGAGAACTCACCATCTCCCTGCTTGCTTTCATTCAGTACTGCTCTACCAGTGCTGTGCTTTAAGTTCTCTTTTTTCCCTTCTTTTGGTGGGCACATGGGGAGTGATGAGAAGTGGTAACAGATACCGGGTAATTCCACCAGCTCAGGTTTGAGGGCTTGTTTCCACTTTTAGTTTATCCAGTCAAACTTGACTTACTGTCATCCCCAAACCACTTCACCACAATAACCATCTCCATTTCTTCTCATTTATCCTGTTTTAAACAGGCACAAACCTGCTTATAGGTGTTAAAGCAGAAGCCTGCCTGTATTTTCTGAAGTCACACCACCAAATGGTGGAAATTCTTGTCTTTCCTGGCTGCTCTCCTCCCACAAGCATCCCTGTGCCCCGGGAATGTTTTCCAGTTGCCTGCCTGTCACACAGAGGGTGCAGTGTCCTCTCCTCACCCTCTGCACTGATCCATGACCTCGCCATGCACAGCCCATTACTCAGCTGGAAATGGATGGCTCAGCATTGCCTGTCTGGCTTCCCTGCTCCCGGGGGGCAGCACCACTGATGGTGCCAATCCTGCATTTCCACACTCCTGCTCCTGAGCCCTCCCAAGCCCGGTGCCCTCACCAGCTCCTGGGCCAGCAGAGTTTCACCAGCCCAGCACCTGCAGCAGCCCTGGGACAGGGACCCCCCTCAGCAGGTCTGAGCTGACCCCCAGAGCTCCCCCAGGGCACACCTGAGCACAGAGCAGGTTCCACCCTCCCCGTGCGAGCAGCCCTGCAGGCCACAGCCAGTGTGCCAAACCCCAGTGGGAGCAGCACTTCACCCCCAGCTCCAGCCCTGGAGCCCCCCGGCCACAAAGCTCCTGCTGGATACCTGCACTGGGGCAGGTGAAACTTTGGGGTCACCGACTGCAGTGACCCGGTTTCCACTGACTGTATAAAGAGATTTTAACACCACCAGCTCCTGCGTGGTGCCCACAGTGCAGAAGTGGGGATCACCTCCTGCTGCATCCCCGCAGCTCCTTCCCTGGAGTTCTCACTCAGAGAACACCATGCATGTGTGTGGAGCCACCTCAGCCCTGCAGCTTCACTCCCTGGAGCTCCACAGGCTGAGGGAAGGATCCAGCTGCCCACCTGAAGCAGCAGGGACAGGTTCTGCCAGCACCACCCCAGGGCTGCTCTGCCAGGACCTGCTGCCTCTGAATGGAGCTCACGTGTTCCCCTATCAATGGGGTGGTTAATCTGCAACCACACCATCCACTCAGGGCAACTGGGGATTAAATGTACACGGAATAAAGATGTTACTATAAGTAAACATTAACTTGCTGCTGCTTGGCTGGTTGTTTTTAAGCCTCCCACCTTCCCGGGGAGTAGGGAAAGCAGAGGCTGCAAACACCCAGGGGGTCACTGGCAATGTAAAGCACCACCTCAGTACCAAACAGTGTCACCCTAACACGACAGCACTGATTGTTTGGGGATGGGTAATTACAAGGCAGGGGCACGTGGGAGGTTTTCAGCACGGGCTGATCAGATAGGAGCAGAGTGTGACAAAACAAAGGGATCAGGATTTGAAAAGCTCATAAAATACAGCACCACGTTGGCCAAGCAGTGGGGCCCAACTTCAAATTGCAGCTTGTTGGGTGACAATTACACCAACAGCACTGCAATTACTGAGGTTGTTCATGACAGTTTGATCAGGAACAGCAGCTCAGGATTATTAGACAGGTCCTGCAACTACTAAAGTGACCTGGAGAAATAACCCAAAATTCACCAGGGACCAATTCCAACTGAAAAAACTGCCAAAATACCCAACCAGAAAAAAAAGACCCATCAGTAAACAAGTGGCATCAACCCAGTAACCTACATGAGCAGATTGCAGCCCTTCACAAGCCACTGCTCATTTATAATGGCACCTCTATTGCTGCTTCTTGAACCCTGCAATTGGTTCATGGCCCCCTCACGTTCCTCTCTCCCCCTCACATTGGACCCAAGCTTAATTAAAACTAAAAAAAAAAAAGAGGGAAAATGGTTGGACACAACTGTCTTCATGGTCAGCCAGAAGTCAGGCAGGTGGTCTGTGCTGGTGTTCCCATCACCAAACCCCCCCCAAGAGCAGGGACACGTTATTATCCAGGACATGGAACCAGCAAGAGGCATCTCAGGCGGCACCACTCGCTCGGGGGTCAAGGTATTCCTTCAGCTGCTGACAGATGATTCAGGGAGGCATCCAAACAAGAGGCTGTTCCAGGCAGGAAGGTCTGGCATGACAGCAGGACACCCAGTGCTGGCACTGCCAGCAGAGCTGCAGTCACAGCCCTGCCTCCTCACAGCTGGCACCGCGGCCACCACTCCAGCAAAAAGTAGGACATCAGGACAACCAGCAACCTGGACGGATCTGGAAGAAATCACTACAATAAAAATAGCTGGAAACTCATTTCAGTGACTTGTGGGCCACAAAACCCTCGAGCAGAACGACCTGCTCCTTCCCCCACAGCAAAACAAGCTGTGCCAGGCTGGGAAAAGGGATGGAACTCTGTCTGTCCAAGGTGCTGTGTCAGTAGTCATTGACCTGGTTCATCCCCTGGTAAATCAGTAGTAAATATATGACAGGTATCTTACCATATAATACTAATCTGAGCTTTCCCAAGCTGACAGTCAATGCCACCTTCATGAGTCATTAAAGCTTAAGAGAGGAAAAACACTTTCACCAAGTTAATTCTTGCCCTGTTAACATTCCCTGCTGTGTCTCAGGGCTGAGAAGCTCCAAAAAAGGGTTCACAAGGTACCGAAAATCTCCTGGTACAGTCAAGCTCTTGCTGTCCCAGAGCTGGATGAGTGAGGAGGGGGTACAGTGACCCAAGGAAGGGCTCCTCTGCAGAGCCTTCCCTGGGGCTGCACTAGGGCACAGTTCCTGTAACACTTCCAATGTGCCCGGGATCTTGAGAAATCCCGGGTCTCCAACGTAATTCAGGGAACACTTTCAGTGCCAGACCTTTCCTCTCCTGCCCTGCTGCAGCTGAGTAGGGCATGAGCAGGACACCAGCCTTCACTTGTCCCTGTGCTTGTCCCCTCTGTGTCCCCAAGAGCTGCTGCTGCTGCCACCTCTGAGCAGCCCTGTATTTGCTGTGTGAACCTCTGGAGGACACCCAGAAGGCAATTTACTATCAGAAAATAAACACTGAGAACTCTGGTTCTATCTAAGCCTCCCCCCCTCCCACAATAATATCAAATAGCTCAAGGATTCCCTAAATGGAAATGCACCCAACACAAGGCTTAAAGGTCATCTCAGAGAAAAACTGTGTGCAACAGAACATGGCCTGGCCATTCCACACTGCCTTGACTCCATATCTAGGGCAGAGAAAAAAAAACCACAAGGAAAATGAAGTAGCTGGTTAAAGGGAATTTAAGGAGGTTCCTACCAGTTCTTTCCAACAGAAGGGGAAAGGGTTTTAAAAACACCTCAGGCTGTGGCTCCTGAGCCAGCAGAACTAGAGCTGCTGATGCCCTGGGCACGGCCCTGATGGCAGGTGGGACCCCATCCCACCCTGGGCAAAGCCACCCACGACATCCCCCTGCCCAGCCGAGCCCACGCCGGCTCCTGGAGTTTGTCCACAAGGCAACAGCACCAACTGCAGCCTCAAAGCCCTCTGGAACCCATGAACCCAGAAGCCTTTCCTGGTTGTTTGCTATTTTCCTGCCTCTTGGCACTCGGGGCTGTCCTGGCACCTGGAGGGGGATGAGACCCAGCTCTTGTGACACACGCACCGAGCAACCTGTGGCTTCCTGGACACACCCCACCTGTGTCCCACTCCAAGCTTTAAACTGTTTCCTTGCTAAAATCACTACTTGGAGGCCAAATAATTATATCTTACATAATATGGCCCCTGGCCAAAGTAACAAAAGCTTTCTGAGGAAATCAACATGCCTTAAATTGGAGGCGCTTTAAGACTTTGAGCAAACTTAATAAACTCCTAAGCCACAGCAGTGTCTGGGCTGTGTCAGACGTGTGTTGTGCCTTCATACCTTATTAAAAAACAAGGAACAGCATCTGCCAGCTGGTTCTCTGCACCAGGAACTGCAACCAGCACATGCAGCCATAAAATGGGGCTTGGAAAATTATGTACAGATGGGCCTAGAGGTTTAGCATTTGTAAGTTCTCTTCACAGGCTGCATTTACTACAGACAAAAGCAAATAATCATCTTTTCACAAATATCCTTCGCTTGAGTTGCTCACAAAAGCACCTTGGAGTCAACATGAATTCAACACAAGGCCAGTGACGAGCTGAAGCACAGACAGGCCAAAAGGAAATCAAACTACTCAGGAAAATGGAATTACATCCTGCCAGACTAACAACCCGTCTGATTGACTGTCTCAAATCCATGCTGGGAGGGTTTTTAAAGGCAGACACCAGCTCGCAGGGGCTGTGCAGTTCCCTGCCTGCCACTGCCTTTGCTTCAGCACAGACAAACAGCACACGTTACCACTTCTGCTGCTTAAAGAAGGAATTAAGAGCAGCACCATAACCAAAGCCAGGGCTGGCCCTGGGCCTGCAGCCCACAGACATCTTGTACCTCAGACAGTAACATCATATAAACAGTCAGTTTTAGTCCTACCTAACCATTACACTCTGAGGGAGAGGCTGCAAGCGTTCCAGAGCACATAAAATTTAGGGTCAGGCTCAGTAAAACAAACAAACTGCCATGAAGTTCACAAAACTCGTGTTGGCCAACAAGGAGATTAGAACAGAGGAAGGACAGGAACCTCAAGTCAAAACTAAATTCCTGTTCAAAATATAACACAGCAGTCGAGGTGGTGAGAATTTGGAGCTGTTGAATCAAAAATCACTCACATCTTGAATATTACTAAAACTGCCAGAGCAATCAATTCTCCCTTATCACTGCTTCTCAAGCATCATTTAAAGGTGGGTTATTGTCATACTAAACCTAAAACCCCTCAATCTTAATCCAGGGCACTATTAAAGAAATCTCTCAGATGAGCTCATTACTTAATCACCTCCAGGAAGATTATTACAGGACTATTTGAAGAATTCAGCGTGGCAGGTTGGCACACGACTTCACCCTGGAGGATATCCGGGCTCTCGGCAGTGCCAGCTCATGTGGCTTGGGAGGGCAAACTCCAGAACAAAGCTGGGGCTGCCACCGTGTCAGTGCAGGGTGGTGTTCCATTCCTCATCCACAGGCATATTCCCTGGAGCAAGGAGCTACTGAGGGTCTGCAAAAACATCACTCCCCGTTCCGAGCCGGACAGGAACCACGTCACCAAGACACGAGTGGAAAGGAGACCTGAGCCCTTGCTGTGGTGGAAGTCTGAGACAGAAGAGAGCATTATGGCAGCTCCAATGTGATCCCAGCTCCGAGGCAGCGGGGGCTTGCTCGGCCTCCACCTGCCAAAACAAACCTACTGCCATTGGAGGCTGTTAAAATGCTTCCCTGATTAATCACGGGCAGGGTGTCCAAGGGCCCGGCTGTGCTGGAGCCGGTTCTGCCGCGGCAGGACGTTACACAAGCCCCGGCTGTGCCAAGTGCCTGGGGAAGGGCAACACCAGGAGTGGGAGCCTCCATGGGTGGAGTGGCTCTCTCATCCCAAAGCTGCCGAGCACCATCCCTGTGACACCACCAGCCTGGATCCAGCCGAGCTGGAGCACTGCTGAGCGCACGGGATCCTGCTGCGGACGCTTCCAAATCCAAACAGTGACTCCTGTCCTGACAGAAGGAATTTAAATTAAGAATGAAGCCGTTCAGGTTTCCTGCAGGTCACCCTGTCACGGGAGCCCTGAGGGAGCACTAAAGCATTGATAACAATCTCCTTTCAGGAAGCAATATCTGTAAACATTAGGAAGTAACTCTAAATTGTGGAAAACGAAAGGAAGCCTCATAGGAGGGTAACTTCATCCTGGAAATGCACAGCTCATGCTTTGTTTAGATCCTCGTGTTTAACCTCACTCATAGAATCCATGAGTGGAGACAACTGCCTCGCATGTGACCTTCTCCTTCATCTCCAAGGCAGTTCCTTAAACATTTGTGAGACACACACAGAGCAAAGTGACTGCTCCTGGCTCCAAACAAACTGTTTATAAGGCACGAGGGGCCAGCGCACAAGGATCTGGGCCAAAAATGCTGGGGCATGGAAAAGTGCCTGTTGAACAGAGGAAAAAAACTGCAACTACAAATCTTTTCAACTTCTCTCCCAGTTGTGTGTCCAAGTTCATCACACCAGTGTCTGAGAGCTGCCACTGCAGACAGCGAGGAACCTTCTGGCAGGCAGATCCTGCTCCGGATAAGGCAGCGGGACCTTTGCCCCCCTCCTGGCTGCCTTGGGGTGATGCCCTCAGCAGGGATGGCAATGCCCGTGCCTGGGGTGCTGCTCTGTGTGCCTGGCCAGACGGGAACCCACAGCACGGGCTCCAGACTCAGAGTGTTCCCCCAGCCCATCAGCCCCAACATCTGCACGGCCCCTGAGACATGCAGCCCCCTTCAGCCCCCCAACCCAGCACCAGCTGTGCTTTTGCCACTGTGAAACCACCACTGAGATGGAGATCAGTGGGCACTATCTAGGAAATTAACACTAATTAAGCACCGGGACTCCCACAGGCCGTGCAGCAGCAGTCCCAGCTCTGCAGACACCAGCCGAGGGGCAGAGGCACGGCAGGAGTAACACAGGATTGCTTCCTCAGGGATGACCTTGGGTAATTCCCA
Source organism: Acropternis orthonyx (assembly GCA_035583155.1). Lineage (NCBI taxonomy): Eukaryota > Metazoa > Chordata > Aves > Passeriformes > Rhinocryptidae > Acropternis > Acropternis orthonyx. The sequence goes on along the minus strand of JAWWEU010000080.1, from coordinate 3,552,883 downwards.
CTCCCAGTTATAAAATCCAGGCAGATGGGGGGAGGGCAGGGAAGCAGCAGGAACAGAGGCACGCTCCACTCTCGCCTGTGGGCTTAGTTTGTCTTTGGGTGGACAAACAGGAGAAGAAAAGCAAGCTCACCAATCCAGGCTACCAGGGAAAGCTCGGTGACTACTGGCTAAAATATTAAGTAGCCTAAATAATCCACACTACAATGGCCTTTTTTTGGTACACGTAGATCTGGCAAATATGAGTCAGCTTTGGAGGAAATCCCAAACTGCTCCCCAGCACAGTCATGTCTGTACATAGAAAAGAAGGAACCAAGTCCATAACCAAAAAAAGCCACCTTCACTTTGCCACTGGTGCTGGCCAAATCTGTCAGGCAGTTAATTTCCAGCGGGACAATTTTAAAGCAAATGTTGATTAAGATCACAGGATGGCTGCATTTGGAATTAGAGGAATAATCTCCTACAGGACCCTCACAAGTTTGATCAAACAAATAAGTTTTCATGAGATCCCAAACTCCACTTGGTAAGAAAGCAAATCACAGTGAGACAGAGACGGCACTCACCAAATGGGAAGTGGTTTATTATTGCTATTTCAACTTTTCTGTGATGCAATTCAAAGTAAATCTAGCAAGGAAAATGATGAAGAGTGGACAGTTACACCCTGCAAACATGAGACCCCCAAGACAAGAGTGACAAACTCTGCAGGGGGATCCAGAAGCACCAGAGGGTGATTAGTAGCGTGGGTAATTACAGAACGGAACGACAAGGCAAGGACGTGCACTGGGCTAACACTGAGGCTCCTGTGGCTTCCCCAGGGACAGGTCCTGGCTGGGCAGGGCCCTTTGGCACTGCAAGGGCTGGCAGAGAGGCCACTGTGTTAGAAGGAAACACTTAACACAGGCTGGGGAAGGGAAGGTTGTGTGGAGACCTCACAGCACCTTCCAGGCCCTGCAGGAGCTGCGGGGAACCCTTCCTTAGGAACTGGGGTGGTGGGACAAGGACTAAGGGGTACAGGTTGAAAGAGGGGAAATTTAGGTTGGATATCGGGAAGGAATCCTTCTCTGTGAGGGTGGGCAGGCCCTGGCACAGGGTGCCCAGAGAAGCTGTGGCTGCACCATCCCTGGGAGTGTCCAAGGCCAGGTTGGACGGGGCTTGGAGCAGCCTGGACTGGTGGGAGGTGTCCCTGCCCATGGCAGGGGGTGGCACTGGGTGGGCTTTGAGGTCCCTTCCAACCTGTAAAGGTTCTACAATTCTATGATAAATAAGCTCAGAAAAGAGGGTTTCCACTGAGACCCTGTGTGAGCTCCCTGCTGGCCAGGTGGGAGCAGGGCAGTCGGCGAGCAGGAGGTGGGAACGGAATGCTGAGGGAGGAGAGCTGTCACCTGGAGCGAGCAGGAGTCCCAGGACACTCAGCAGTACCTTGTGCCACCAGTTCCCTCCCTGGAAGGCACTTGGGCATCCTGAGCTGAGAAGCAACAGATCCTTTCTCCAGGCAAATCAGTTCCCAGCATGAACAGCAGCACCTGAAGCCCCAAAGGGCAGGGACAGCCCTCCCAAACCCCCTCAGTCCTGGTGTGACAATACATTCCCGGGAAAGGGACTCTCCCATCATCTGCTCCATAAAGTCCTTTTGCTGTCCATACCTTCTCTGTGTTCACTCAAAATTTTTGTGAGACTGAAAACTACTCCAGCTCTTCCACTCTGAGTGAAAATTGCAATTTCAAAGGCCAAATCTGTGGTGTGAAAACTCCACGGCAGGACAAGTTAATCCCAGAGAGGGGCCAGTGGCAGCAGCAGGGAGGGACACACAAGTCTGAGAAATAAATCTCACCACTGGCACTTTTGATTTACTCCAGGGGTATCATGGTAAATACTGTTTTTTATTAAAATACATCCTCTAGAGTAAAAGAACCCAACCATCTTCACCCTTGTTAAGAGGTTTTTAGCTATCATCACTGTGAAGTTTGAAACAACCACAGAACATCCCAAAGGCTCAAAATGTCAGGAAGCAGAACACAAAACCAGGGGATGGCTGAACTTGTCAGTGCTGTTCCCCACACACTGAGAGTGTCCTTAAGGGCACACAGATGGTTTGTACCTGATATGGGATAGGATGGTTTTTCACATTATTTCCTCCCCATGATAAAAAACAGGACTATTTGGCACTGGCAGCACTGGGGTGTACAAAGAGTATCAAAACGCAGGTCACAACACCAAGAAACCACTGTGTGAAACATCCCCTGCGCTGCCATCAGCCAGGAATGAACCAAAGGCTCCCACTCTCTGTGTGACCCCCAGGGAGGACCCGATGGGTGGCACAACTGGGCACTTTCCCTGCCCAGGCAATGCTTTGGGAGCTGCCCATCAGTGCCCTCAGCTCCCACCCCAAACACCTGCCAGGACAAACAGAGCCTGCTCACTTGGCCCAAAAGGGACAAGCCAACACATCTCCATATGAAAGGCTGGGGGTGGGGATGTTTTCCTCTCCAAGCACTCCCAGATCCCTTCTGGGGCTTACTGTGCTCCCCCAAGACATGGGGGAATTTGGCACTTGAGGTGAAAAATCCCTTGGCACTGCACAAAGGGTGGGAGAGTGGTGTGGGAATTACTGCTGCTTTCAGGATTTCTGACACACAACCACGTGCAGGGATGGGGGCGCCTTCAAAAAAGGAGTAAAAGTGTCTTGGTAAGAAAAAACAAACCCAAATTACTGATCCTGACTGTCTGAGCTTCCCACAACCTTCATACAACATAAACCTGACAATGACCAAGCCAGTGTTTCTGTAAGAACCTGTTCCTTTGTCCATCCTGTGTTTTACTGTGGTTTAAATTTACATTAGCAAATTCGTCCTTTCATTTGGTCAGTGTACTATAGAATGTCTTCAAAATTCACTAAGTTAACTGTATTTAACTTATTTTTTTCCTAGATACAAGGACAATAAGGCAAGACAGAAGGTTAAAATGTGTTAGAGGAAGTTTAACATTTTAAAATATAATGACCCAGTTCTCCAGTTTCCATGATTCAGCTCCAAAGTTCTCAGCACAAGACACATTCACTGCTCCCAGGCTGAACACCCAAACACTAAAACAAGAGAAATAACCCTGATCTTGGTCATTGGCACAGGCTCTGCTCTCCAAATTCAGCAAACAGCCCCTCAGCAAAAGCAGCCAGTTACCAATCCTATGGAAAAAAAGCTCCTGGGAGAAGACTGACAAGTCTTCTCCCAAAATTCAGCAGCGACACATCCGAGCTGGCCCCTGAAATTACTCCTGGCCTGTGGTGTGAGAGCAGAGCCCCAAAACAAGATCCCCTCAGAGGAGTCGTGGGACAGGGAAGGTGTTCCTGCTCCAGTAGTTCATACAGGGAGCAGCAGGTGCTGCTCCTCCATGAGAGGATCGAAGACCCAGAAACCCAACAGCAAAGCAGAGGAAAAAAATAGTCAGTAAAATAACAAATAAAAAAATAATTTAGGTAAATGAAAACTTGAGATTTACAGCGCTGCTCATTCCCTGTGTGGTGGGGTTGGCACACGTGGCACCTTTTAAAAGAGGGGTGTCCACCAGCAGGTTTTCTTGGCTTTAAACTTCTCCCTGCCAGCTGAAGCTGCAGCACCCACCCATTCCACTCCAGCATTGCGGGTGCCAGCCTGGCACTGCCACCCCTCCTCTGCCCATGGGGACACAGTCACAGCTCCCAGAATGGAACGAACCAGCCCAGAGGTTCTGGTTAGAAACAAGACTCATCCTGACAATAAACAGCCCCCCGTCAAGTCTCCAAAAATGTAAGTCCTTAATGGAAAACATGTTTCTTATCGGAAACATTAAGCCAAATATTCACAATAATTTCCAAATTGTTCGGCTTTCCTTGGGTTTCCCACCCAGCCCAGCTCACAAGGTTTCATACCAGGCTGGCAAAGCTTTTCCTTGGAGTCTCCTCAAAGGGGTGTAAGTTCCCCCTAACTAAGGCAGAGTCAGAGAAGCAGCTGCCAGAGGCCAGAGATGGCTCAGGAATGTCTGCATCCCTCAGAGCCAGGATGCAGCACAGCCCAAAAAACAAGCTAAGCACAAACAAAGACAAGATTCCCATTGTTTGTTTTGCTGGAGGCATAAATGTTACATTTATCAGGGAAAAAAGCAGAGGAATACACTCCTTTTTCGTGCCCTCCTCACCTGGAACAGGTCAGCACACAAACCATATAAAGCAAAGTTTTCTTACTGCGACACAGGCAAGCTCAGAAAAGGAAACATTTATAATCAGGCAGCACTGTCCACAAAGTCATACATCCAACCCTGGGCTTATTTTAGAACTGCTCCCTGGTAATTTGCCTGTGCTTTGGAAAAGCAAGGAATATGTTTTGAATTACAAGAGGTTACAGGGACATTTTTGTGGTAAATTTGGACTTTCATTTGCAAAAAAAAACCAAACCCTCAGTGCTACAGAGATCCTTTCGGAAATAACATTTTTTTGCCATTGCTAAGCACTTTTCAGCGAAGTTTAACAGCTACTGTTCCGAGGAGGTGTTTACACCCAGCCTTAAAGGAACATTGGGGTCCCTCTGTCCCTGCAAGCACAGGGGAAAGCAGCAAGGGGTCTTTCCAAAGGTTTGGGAAGCAAACCAGACAGGACCTTCCTTGCAGAGTGCCAAGGGAAACATTCTCCCGAGCAAGTTCGCCTGGAGACTCCAGAGCTCGGGGTCCGGTGTCCTGGGATTTCCTGGGGGCCTGGAGTGTCCCTACAGCCCTTTGAGCTCCTCTGGTCTCTGCCCGCAGGCTCAGGAACTGCACACGAAGCAGCCCGTGCTCAGGAGGAGTGGAAGGCACTGGGGAGTTTATAAACTGCATATCCAGTTGCTTTCTAAACAGTGCAGGGGAAGAGAGGCCTTCAAAGCACCATCGGCAGAGTTTTCCTTTGAAGGTGAAATTTCCTTTATCATCCACTCTTGTAAACAAAATAACCTATTGAGCTGCACTTCAGCAAAAGGAGAAACAGCAAAAGTTTTAGTGTAAACATCTGGGGCTGCCTGGAGTGAAAGGTTCATTTGTGCCCTCCCAGCCACTGTGACTTTCACCCTGATTTTCCCCCTCCATGTGCTGTGGAGGAGCTCTCCCAAGGAAAGGCGGGCTGTTTGGACACTGGGAAAGGGAATTTTTTTGTTCCAGTTGGTTTTCCTTTGCTGTTGATGCCCCAGCAGCTGTTAGAACAGGGCTTCTCACTGCTCCTCATCTGTCTGGCTCCCTGGGCAGCACCAGCAGTAAATTGCTCAAGTACCCTTGAACTTCCCTGCTGTGAGTTTGTCCCGAGCACCACAAATAAATCCCAGGACGATGAGGAAAGGCACTGATGGGTTTGATGCCATAAAGGGAGCCAGATACTAAAAGGGAACCTTTACAGAAAAGTTTCAGCTGGTGCCTCAAAGCATAATTCACTTGAGGAGCAGCAACACACACCTGCTCTGTGTCAGAATGGGACTGAAAACCTTCTCATCGTGAGCCTCAGAACACAGAGACCTTCTCAGAAGTTCCAGTGAAACACAGCTCAGGCTGATGTGAATAAAGATGCAGGATTGCATGTTCAGGGCCAGGGCAAAAACCCCAACCCAAACACTGTGTTTGGAGATGGACTCACACCCACCACCCAACACTGCACATTCAACCCTCAAATCTCTGACTTTTATTTCCCACGAAGACACAACGAGCCTTCAGGCCTCCCAAATTAACTTACACCAACCTTAAAGAGGAGCAGATCAAGATACTACAACCAGATCACTCTCTACCTGAACAGCCTCAGCCAGGATAACATCAGGCCAAGCTCTGCCCAGCCCCAAGCACACAAACTCCAACGGGCACGGATCCAGCAAACTGCTAGAACAGATGACTACGATAAGCAGGGTCACAGCACACCAGCCCTCCTCCCGTGGCACAGGTTTGTGGGCTCCATGAATTGGCATGCAAGGAGGGGGCAGTGCCTTTGCTGGAATTTAGATGCTGTTCCTTCCATGCCAAAAGGAGCAACTGAGGGAAAAGCACGGGAATGCTGGTTGGAGGGTTCTCAGCCAGACATGTGGCAGAGCAGGGAGGAACTGATAAACACTGGAAGGAGATAAGCTGTGTCCCTGAGGTGGAACAGCAGGGAGGCAAGGAGATACGGGCAGGAGATACAACTGAAGGCAAAACCGATCCCAGCAGATAAATCTGAGCAAGCTCTGTGGGAAAGGGGGTTTGTCGAGGCACAAGACAAGCAACAAGCACACAAATCAGTGCCAGGTGACTCCAGGCAAGACTGGGCTCTGTGCAAGGCTCAGGCCCCAGGGGAAACAACAGCACTTCACTTTGGCGCAGGAAGGAGCCACTCAGGGGGTGCAGGGAACGAGTGAGCTGCTGTCCAGCAAAGCTCACTCACTGCAGCCCAAGGGAATTCCAGCTGGCACACTGGGCGAGGCTGGACAGAGCAGCACCAAGATCAGAGCGGATTTCTCTGCTGCTGGGAGAGCTGAGGGCACAACACAGCACGGGGCAATGCTGGGCAGAGGCGTCCACCTGCACAGAGAGGGGACCGAAAGAGGACAGAGGAGTCACCAAGGATGACCTACAGAATACTGCAGTTACAGAGATGTAGGAAGTCAGCAACAGGAGAAAGGAAGGGCAGGTGGAACAACACTTTCTGGGGGGACAGCAAGAGTTGACATCCAGAGAACAGCAGGAAACCTCCAAGGAAGAGAAATTACATTGTAAGTGGCTGCCCAGGGACACACAACTGGTTTAATGTCCTATTTTCTCCCCATGGTACATTTTTCTGGGAAGAAGGCTCTGGATCAGACCAGCCCAAGAGTCCAAACTGCCCTCTGAAGTGTCACACATCTCAAGGCTGGCAGGTGACAGCAGGGAAGTGGCAGCCACAGGGCAGGTCACTGCCAGCTTCCAGCCCAGGAGGGACAGTCAGCAGTGCCAGGAAACGTGGGCTGCAAATCCTCCAGCAGGACAGGACACAACACAGCTGTGGCGGGGCACAAACATTCCAACTCTGCTCAGGGAGAAAATTCAAGGACTGCACAGAAAATTGCCCTGAAATTACCAGGGGCAGAATGGAAAGTACCACCACAATCAGGAGTGAGAGCACGAACAGGCCTGTCATGCTCCAGTGCTGGTCCCAGTTCTACTGGTGAGCCTGAGAAGTTGAGCACTGCAAGACTGTCCGTGATGGCAGGGTTGGTCCTCTGGCTTATCATCAACAACTGCTTTATTTGAAAGGTCTTTACAGGACATCCCCCTTCTACCTCAGCCGGGCCCTGACAGCTCAGTATCTGCTGTCCATGTAAACCACCACCCAAAGGCACTGCTCAGGGAGTTGCTGCCACAGCCGGCCCCACAGGGCAGGGTGAGAACTCCAAAACAACCCCAGTGACCAGAAAAACCTCATTCCTGGTTTGCCATTCTGGGTAAAAGACAGAGGTTATCTCAGGAACAGTTTCATGGCTTAGATGTGAATAATAAAAAAGAAAGGTATTTACAAGCAAGTTCAGTCTACCTAATGCCCCTTTTCCACTCCCAAAGACAGAAGAGCCTCACAGCCAAACTGTTCTTTAGCATTTGAAAGCACCACAGGGAACACTCACTTCTCCTCCTGGTCTAACAGAGACAGGAACATCAGCCCATGACAGCAGCAGTGGGAGCTGAGATCTCATCAGATCTAACCAAAAAAGTCCTGAAAGGAACTGAAATCTTCTTTGCAAATTATATTTCTGCATCAGAGAGCTGGAAATGAGCATTTGCCACCAAGGGATACACAGCTCCCTTGTTTCACACTTACAGCAAACCTGTGTGCAGACATCTGTGTCCTTCTCCCACCCCCAGAATGTCTCCATTCCATAAAAAGATGCCAGCATGACCCAGGGATGCAGAAAGGAGAGAGATGATGCAACAGCCAAAGACCGAGTGAGATCTGCATCTCTAAAGGGATTCCAGTCAATGTGACTAAAGCAGAAACCTTCAGGTGGAGTAAAAGCTTGTTGAGCCCAGAAGAAATGCAAAGAGTCACAGAAATGCGAGAGCTTGATGAGTGGTAGGTCAGTAAAGCCACCTGAAGAGGCAGATTTTTGAACAGAAGTCAATACAAAGGACTCTTGAATAAAGGAGACCACAAGGCCCATTGGAAATATTAGCTAATGTTTACTCTAAGAGTCTGACAGATCTTAAAGTCAACCTTTATCTGGAGGAGATGATAAATTACCTCAGTTAAAACAAGGCAGGTTACACAAGCCAACCCACACGTGTGGCAGTCAAAAACCAGACCAGCACCCCAGAGAGATGCAGTGCCCGCCCTGAGGAGCTGCAGTACCCACATCACCTCATCAGTATGCACAGAATAATTGCAGAGAAGGGCAAATATGAAAGAAAGCACAAGGGCAGGGATTGTCCCCCTGTGCTGGCACTGCTGGGGCCACATCTTGAGTGTGTCCAGTTCTGGGCCCCTCAATTTAAAGACATGGAGGGGCTGGAGCGTGTGCAGGGAAGGGAACGGAGCTGGGGAAGGGGCTGGAGCAGCAGGAGGGGGCTCAGCCTGGAGAAAAGGAGGCTCAGGGGGGACTTTCTGGCTCTGAAACTCCCTGTCAGGAGGGGGGAGCCGGGGGGAGTTGGGCTCTGCTCCCAGGGAACAGGGACAGGAGGGGAGGGAACGGCCTCAGGCTGGGCCAGAGGAGGGGCAGGTTGGACAGCAAGAGGAATTTCTTCATCAAAAGGGTGATTAAACATTGGAATGGGCTGCCTGGGGCAGTGGTGGAGTCCCCATCCCTGGAGGAGTTTAAGGATGGACGCCACTGGATGTAGTATTTTGTGCTCTGGTCTAGTTGACAATGTGGGCATCACTCACAGGTTGGTCTCAATGATCCCAAAGGTCTTTCCCAACTCAAGTGATTCCATGAAAAAGGCTGCTGAGGAATGCCTAAATTAACAGCTGTTTTTAGATATACCTTGTGTAAACAGCAGAAAAAAAATCCTAGTTTATTAAAAAAAACATGCAATAACAAGTGTCAGAGGACATTCACAACAGTTGTGGTCACAGAACTGATTCTGCCGGGCCTTTCCTCTTCACTCCTGATGCCCTGCAACATGAATGTCCCTCCCCAGCTCGCTGCCACCTCCCTACCCACAACAAAATGTTACCTGTGCTCTGACAAGGACCACAAGCACAGCTCAGCCTCAGCACCACCAGTGGAAGAGTTTACAAGTGTGTGGCACCCTGGAAGACTGATCTCATTCATAAATCCACCCTCATATATTATTCCAACACCCATGGGCTAAAATTATAACCACCACCCCACTCCCTGCTCCAAACAGGCTCCTGTAAAACTCCCCTCTGAGGAGGCTTTCACCGGGCAGGGAGCGCAGGAATGCTCGGGGAGATCGGGGAAACCACAAAAACTCAGCCCATGCAGAGGCTGGACATCACCTCCTGCACAGCCTGGACCCGGGAGTGCTGTGAGGAAGGACAGACCCACCTGCAGCAGCCCCTGCAGGAGCAGTCCCTGTGGAGTCCGGGAGCCAGGCTGGAGCCTCCCTGTGCTGCTTGTCCAGCTGGGAGTTGCTTGTTAAGGGAGATCCATGGCCTTTTCCATTTCTGAAGATCAAGCTGGGCCCTGTCCAAGCCTGTAAAGTCTAATTTTGATGGACCAAGGGGGAATTTTCATTCCATTCATTCCAAACTCTGACAAGAGGCAGGTCTTTGGAAACTGAGCAGCTCGGAAGGAGCCAGGAAGAGCTGATGAGCCAGGAGTGTCCTGCATCACCCACGGAGGCAGGACCCCACTCCAGGGGGAAAACACGCTCTTCCCAGCAGCTCTTTAATTCCACACCACATGAACAATTCAAATATTCATAACTATTTAAAACGAGGAAATTAAAATGGCTTAAAGGCATGAAAAGCTTGTTTATTAAGCATGAATATTTCATTAGCAACAGCACAAATGAAACCAGGCTTTCACCCACCCAGTATTTCCTCTGCTGGGATTAAATACAGTTTACTACCTCATGTGAAGCCAAACCTCTCCCACCACAACTTCAACCCAAAATAGGAATGTTTAAGATGGTGCTGGGAAGATAAGGAAGTTGGTGTAAAAGCACCAGGACAATGCAGACACCACCCTTGACTCCAAAACTGTAAGTGAGGTTCATCAAGGGAAGAGCACAAAGGGTGTGAAACAGAGCAACAATCAAATGTGATCCACATCCCTGTGAGAACTGTTTCTAATGGATTACAGGGACACTGATTCCCTGCAGGTGGGAGCAAATTAAAGTGTCTGCTCAGCCCCAGAACTTGTGCATGTTCTGCCAGCCCTGGTGAGGGCAGGTGAAAGGACAACAACCCAGTCTGCAGATCCAGAGGACATTAAATGGCACAACAGGAGTTTGGCCTTTCAGAACTTAAAGTTCATCCCTGGGAGTGTCCAAGGCTGGGCTGGGCAAGGCTTGGGGACAGCCTGGGCTAGTGGAGAGTGTCCCTGCCCATGGCAGCGCGTGGGACTGCCTGGGCTTTAAAGGTCCCTTCCCACTCAAACCAGTCTGTGATTTTATGATTCTAAAGTACGGCCTCAACTCACCACATCATCCAGAAAAATGTCTTTTTATGGAGAGAGGCCCAAAAGGCACAACCTCCACACAACTATCTCCAAAAAAGTCCTTCAAGATACCCCTAGGCAGCATTTAAAGCCCAGTTCCCTGTTTCACTTTGCTACCACCTTTTTCTAGGGCTCCAGCCCACGCCCAGCCCTGCCTGCACAGCCAACACACACCATTCTCAGAGGAGAACCAGATCTCCAGAAGAGACTCCTGATGCCCCAAATATTAATAATCATAACAAATACTATCTTTCAAAAGTGTCTGCAATAAACACCGATTTAGAACTGCTGGGGTGTCCTGTGCAGGGCCAGGAGTTGGACTTGAGGATCCTGCTGGGTCCCTTCCAGCTCAGCATAGATTACTATGATTAATTGGAAAATGCTGGGGGAGTTGCTGTAAGAAATAGTTGAGAAACAGTAGAAAAACTACTTTTTAAGACTTAAAACTGTGTTTTTATGAAGTCCTGCTTGAAGAGGCCAGAAATCACCATGTGCATAGCGGGACAACTGCAGGGACTATTAAACTGGAGTTCTTTGCACCTCAGGCTCAGCTGGGCTGGGATGACCAGGACTATCTGAGTACAGCCTTCCCCATCGGGTTTCACGGTGGAAGGAGTTAAAAAACAGAGGAAAACAACCCATTTTACAACCATTACACACTACCAGGTGCTCTCACTGTCTTCCTTTCATGCATCCTTGAATTCTGTAGTCACAGTGACACAGATCTATTGTGTTCCCAGGAGGGGGTTTGCACAGTGCTGATGGAAAACAACCAACCCCCGCTGGAAACCAGGAGACGATGAGTCAGGTGGCACCTGCTCACGAGGCAGATGTGAGCACACAGAGCCCACGGGAGGGTGCCCCAAACACTGCCCTGATGCTGCAATAATCATTGTCTGCTTTTCCCTGCACCCCCAGCTGGGCCCCCACACCACCCCATCACCCACAGAGCATGGATCACGTCCTCCCCTCCTGGAGGCACTGGGGACCCTGCTCTGAGCTGACTCCTGCACTCATCACCAGGCCTGCAGAAAGGTCATCTGGGAACTCCCTCTGCACTCCACAGATCCCACTTTTAAAGCTCTGAGGTTTGATTTGCTTATCAAGACAAATGTGAGCTGCACAGAACAGTGGGGGGGCTTTGCAGGGTAAGACCAGAAATCACCTACAAACCAGAATATTCCATATTTGTGAAAAATAACCTCCTTGCCCTCCTCCTTAGAAGGAGGTAAATTAAAAATGATTACTTTTACCCCTGAAATGTTCTGTATGGTGTGATGAAAAATGAGGTGCTGCAGAGTTTTCTGTCGCTCTTATTTAATAGCTCCCATCTAATTTCATCTGCACCACAATTTCTGCAAAAGCTGAGCAGCTCCAGTTACCCCAATGCTCCCTTTCCACAAGCCCCACCTGGCTCCACCTGCTGTGGAACAGTCACGGTCATGTTAAGCTAAAACCACTGAAATAAAGAGTTTTACCAAGTCCAGAGCAGGGTGTTCGCCCTTCATTTACAGGTGGGTAACACTCCAGTACAGATAAATACTTGGCTGCCACTGAGAGGACCTGAGAGCTGCTGGATCTGAAAAAGATGCCCTGTTTTAAGGAGCCTTGCAATTTATGTGACATCCTCTGACTGGAATTGAAATGCCAGCTCCTCCTGCAGCAGAGCACCTGCCCCAGGGGTGAGCAGGGACTGTCTGAAGTCAAATGCTGATCAAATAGGGCTGTTTGTAATAATAATAATTCCCATTTACAAGTGCTCTGTTAAAGCTTTGGAGGTTTCTCTAAAGAAACAAAGCTACCGAGTCCACACCAACTGTTCCCATAGTCCTGCTTTTATAATTCTTTTAATTATTCTGATGACTAAGAATCAAAACCAGATGCTGGGACTCAGCACGCTCAGAACTAAGGAATTCAAGGACAGGATGACTTTTATTTAAAATAAATTGTAACATTCAGCAACTGCTGAGTGTCCAATGAAACAGCCAGTTCATTAAGTAGCTGCAAGACACAGCCATGAAAAAAACCCTGATGCTGTGATACCCCTGCTGAATCACCACTCAGACCTACAAATAACTGGGCATGGGTGCAGGGGCTGGGAAATGAGGTAGTAAAGTCACATTGCATCCACCCACCCAGACACGCTCAGCCAGCCCATGTCAGCACCACTAAACTCAAATATTACAGTATGAAAAGTGCAACTTCACCATTTCTCTTTTTCCCACTCGAGACATCCCTGGGGAACTATCCTTGTGTGCACTGAAACTGGTATGAGCTCAATTCCACCCACATCTGGGCTCACTTGGGAACTGAATCCAGCACAGCCCGTCTTGGGTCAGCCAGTGACCCCAGACAAAAATAGCTCTGGCAGAAAGCTGGATTTATGGATAGGGTGGAGCCCATCCAAGTGTAAACTGAACAAACCTGCCACTGGAACTGAATGATGGAGAAGCCCCAATTCCCTCTCCCTGCCCAGCACAGGGGAGCACAAAGGTAGAGCCCCAATTCCCTCCCTGTGCAGCACAGGGGAGCACAAAGGTGGAGCCCCAATTCCCTCTCCCTGCCCAGCACAGGGGAGCACAAAGGTGGAGCCCC
>JAWWEU010000080.1:3511199-3530544 GCA_035583155.1 Acropternis orthonyx | reverse complement strand
CTGGGAGTGTCCAAGGCCAGGTTGGACGGGGCTTGGAGCAACCTGGGCTGGTGGGAGGCGTCCCTGCCCATGGCAGGGGGTGGGACTCAATGGACTTTAAGGTCTCTTCTAAGCCAATCCATCCCATGATTGTATAAGGATGTCCTCTGATCCCTTTACCTAATCATCTGCCTGGTTTCCCTTTGAAAACATAAGGTTTTGGTAAGTTATGTTGATCCTTCATTTCTTTTTTTCTTAGCTTCCTCTGACATTTCTTCTATTTCATTAGCAGGGCACCTTCCTCCTTTCCACAGTTCCACTGCTGGGAAATGGCTCCCTGGGCCCCCCTCAGCATTAACTGTTTGTGAAGGGGTAAAACTGTGCCCTTTCCTCTTCTCTGTTTCTTCAAAAAGGGAAGTCATAAAGAAATTTACACAACACATCAAAATTTCCGTCCCAAGACACACGAGGATGTTACAGTCCTGAGCCAGGGGGGAGGATTTTAAACTGTAAACAAGCTCAGTATTGAGTTCCCAGGATTTTTGTATTTAAAGTGCATACTGGGTTTTCTTTTACGGAGTTTTCCAGGAAAGTTTATCGAGACAGAAATGAGACTTCCCAAGTCTGTGATGTGATTGTTGCACAAATATGTGGCCATTTCTACTGGGAGAACATCAACACCCCCTCCCAGGTCAGTGCGTACAGAGCCAGACACCCTATAACAGAACCCAGATGAAGTTGAGTCCTCAAAGCTTTTGCTTCTCAACAGGGGAAATCTTTCCCAAATGTGTTCCTGAGAATCCTCTTGAGGATGTTTGCCTTCCTGGGAGGGGAGGGCGGAGGAGCCCGAGGCAGCAGGATGGGTTAGGGGGCTGCCTTGTCCCTCAGCAACATCCAACATACTTATTTCCTCTCCAGGAAGGAATTGCCCTGTGGCAAAGCTTCACTATGAGCCACTTTGTATTTGCATACAGGCATGTGATTCCCCAGGCTGAGGAGAGCTGGGAATCCAGCCAGAACCACCAGACTCATCCAAACAGAAGGGAAACATCCTGAGATGTTCCCCAGGTCTGACTGAGCTGATGCTGGGGCAGCCTGGATAAAAATGCAATCCCTGATCACCTGGAAATGCAGGGCTGAGCCACAGCCTGCCCTGACCAGCACAAGGGCTGTTCTCAAGAAGAGAAGGCTCTGGGGAGACCTCAGAGCCCCTTCCAGTGCCTAAAGGGGCTCCAGGAGAGCTGGAGAGGGACTGGGGACAAGGGATGGAGGGACAGGGCAAGGGGGAATGGCTTCCCACTGCCAGAGGGCAGGGATAGATGGGATATTGGGGAGGAACCCTTCTCTGTGAGGGTGGGCAGGCCCTGGCACAGGGTGCCCAGAGAAACTGTGGCTGCCCCAGCCCTGGGAGTGTCCAAGGCCAGGTCGAATGAGGCTTGGAGCAACCTGGGCTGGTGGGAGGTGTCCCTGCCCATGGCAGGGGGTGGCACTGGGTGGACTTGAAGGCCCCTTGCAACCCATTCTAATGGGTTCCCTGTTATAACAGGGATGGAAGCCCAGCTGGCCACTGAGATCCCAGGCTCCTGGACTGTGCATAGCACCGGGGGGGTGTTACCCTCTTACCCCACTGTGTGACATTCAAATGGTTCTCATTAAAACTCTTAAAAAACCAAAAAGGAAGTTTTTATAGTCTGAAGACCTTGCACAACACTCACCCAGCTCCATGACTGCTCTGTGATGTCCCCATGATGGTTCTCCATCCTTCCCCCATCTGCCAGGGCCCTGAGGCAGCACAGCAGCTGCAGAGTCACAGCGAGCAGAGTGAAACCATCCAAGAGTCCACTCTGGGAGAGCAGGGTCTGGATCAGGGCTGAGGGCAGTGACTGCCTGCCTGGAGCCACGAGGCTGCTGGAAAGAGCAGTAGAGAAGCAGAGCTGGGGGGTGCCTGCAGTGATTGCCTAATCCCCCATTCCAGCACACCCCGTGCAACTCAAACCCCTCAGGAGGGAAATTTGTTTGAGCTGTGCTTTCCCCTCTTAAACCTCCACCAGTGGAGCCTCGGCACCAGACACTGTTCTGGCCCTGCTTGTATTTACACCCAGCCAGTCCCCAGTGCCTGATTAAAGCTCTTACCAAAACATCACCCCGTGATTCCTCAGCCTCTCCAGGCAGACACCGAGCAGTTTATTCCCTTCTTTTCCATGGCAGCCTTTTATTTATCAGAGATGGGTTATCCCAGCAGGGCAGGAAGCGCAGCTGCGAAGGGGAGGCTGGAGCTCAGTTCATCCCCAGCTGTCCCAGGCTTTGCTCCTCTGCACCAACCCACCCCGTTCTTTCACTCTTCCCTCAGAGACCATATTTTCTAGATTTGCTCTAATCCTCACTGCTAGCAAAAAAAAAAAAAAAAAAAAAAAAAGGAAGGTTTTTCAGGAAGGAAGGAGCAAGTCCCCAGTCCTTGGGGGTGGGATCTGCTGAGGGATTCCAAGTGCTCCTGTCACCCTGTGAACATTCCAAGGGCATCAGGATGGGAAGCAGAGGCAGCAAAGCATTTCTGAAAGGCTCACCCTCTTTTGTCCAGGCTTCACAAACCAAAAGGATTGCACCAAATAAATATCCAGCTCCATCAGAATTTCTTGTCCCTACTGATGTGACCTAAAGGATCCTGAACTTGGTGGTTTTCAAGAAAATGGGTGATTTATTTTATTTTCTTTATCCATCAGCTCTTTCACTCCCTGCAGATGCCTCAAGCAATAACACAGAGCACCTTCACCCACAGCAGCACCTGCTTTCCCTGCCCTGCCCTGGGCCAAAGGAAGAGGTGCCCAGACCACACCATGGTCCCCTGAGATGCTGCTACTTATCCTGTTCATAAAAAAAAAGCAGCTCCTAATTTACCTATTAAAAAAAATACTTTGAAGTATAATTACAGTCTCCCTAAATGGCTTTTTTTCCTGGAAGTTTATTCTATTCTATTCTTCCATTCCTATTTTGTTCTTCTATTCTATTCTGTTCTACTCCATTCCATCCTAAGCTGCAATGGAACCATTCCAGGTGGGAGTTTTAATTTAAGGGGCAGATTTCCAGCTATCTAAGATGCAGTGAAAAGCCTGGGAAGATCCCTCATAGACACCAGGGCTCCCAGTGCCAAAAGAATGTCACAGGTATTTCCTTTATCTCAGAATCTTTAGAATCCCTGGATCTCACACAAACTGGCACTGTGAGCTTGCCTGTGTGGTATCAGCACAACTCAAGAGACAACCATCCCTTCCTCATCCAGCATCGTGCCCTCCTCCCAGAAGGACTCCTGAGGGCATGAACTTTCCCAATCAGTCATTAAAAAATGTGTTGCAACTGTGGAGAGGCTCCTTCCCAAGCACTTCAGCACAACAGCCAGGCCTGGGGCTCTGCTGGCTCTGGGAGAACAGCCCCAGATGGGAGTCAGACACAGCCAAGAACAGCAGAGGCTGCGAGCAATGACCTTCAGCTCCCCTGTGCTCCAGTTCCCGGGAAAGCTGTGAATGGATGTGTGGAAGAGTCAAAAAAAAAACCCCAAAATCAAGGGTGGGCAGGCCTGGCAAAGGTTGCCCAGAGAGGCTGTGGCTGCCCCATCCCTGGGAGTGTCCAAGGCCAGATTGGACGGGACTTGGAGCAACCTGGGCTGGTGGGAGGTGTCCCTGCCCATGGCAGGGGGTGGAATGAGATGATCTTTAGGTCTCTTCCAACCCCAACCATTCCATGATTCCATGGGTGTAGCTTAGCTTTCAAAGGAAATACAGCAACACCCAAGGAGGGGCCCTGGATGTCCACCTCAGTGGCTTCCACCTAGCTTGGTATGAGAAGTTTCCCCTGGACCCTGGAGCCCAGGACTTCTCTGACTTTACTTCTGGCTGCCAGAATTCGTGATCAGCAGATCTGTGATGGGCTCTTCAGAGAAGAGTTCTGTGGGTTTAAAGCGCAGTGATGGAGGGCACGTTGTTCCCCAGGTCACAGCGAGCCCCTCGGAGAGGTCTCTGTGCACAAGAGGCAGCCAGAGCTGGCTGAAATCAAGTAAGGAAGGGCACAGAGTGTGGTACAGGAGGGCACAAGGACGGTGAGTTTGACCCAGAAGCAGCCAAGGGCAGAGGGAAATAGAAGGGAGTTGAGCTTCACGAAGGTGCAGCCAGCTCCTTTCCCCGGGTGCCTCTGGATGGCAGCACAGCCCTCTGCTCCGGGTTCCTGTCGGTGGTAAACGGCGTGTCCCATCATCCAGGTCGTTAACGGAGACACATTCCCAGCAGGAAGCTCTAGGGAAAAGCCGGAGGGAAGGAGTCGAGAAGCAGGGACAGGGTAGTTGTGCTCCAAACAAAGCCAGAACCATCCAAGTGTTCGGTGGGTGAGCCCTGCCATGGCTCAGCCAGCAGCTCCTCCGGCCTCCCCGTGACTCCCACCTCTCTTTGGGGCTCCAGGGTTGGGATCTGCCCACCAAGATCGGCAGGATGAGCAGCTGACACTGCACTGTCCTGTTCCTGCCCCGGTGTCCCCATCCCTGCTCACTGCCCTTCTCCCAGAGGCACACTCTGCTCACAGCAAGGCCCCCCGAGTGCTCAGGGAGTCATTAGGCACCAACACCAACACACAGGATGTCTCTCCCCAGCTTCTTTCCTCCTCCCCTTTCTCCTGGTACTACCAGGCAGCAACGACCACAAAAGGCCCAGATTCCCCCAGTGCTCCTCTCCTTATATTCAGGGAGGCCAGGATAGTGTGCTGGATGGCTGGTGGCCTTCATCCCCCCTAAAAGAGTCAGGAGAAGCTTCCACAGCCTCTCCCTGGACACCAGCCCTTTCTGGCACCCCGTGGTGCCTGCAGGCATATAAATCATGGGGGGATGAACCTTTCAGGGGGGTGACACCCAGGAGCTGAGCTGCTGAACTTGTCCTGGCCTGACCTGGGTCCTCAGCTTGGCCACCTCACCCTGACAGCACTGCCAGGGTCGTGCTGTCCCACTGGGATGAGGGTGGCCCTGGATGGAGCTGCTTCATCAGGAGCCAGGCTGGGGTCCTGCCAGCAGCATCCCCTCCAGCCTGGCCCCAGTGAGGGGCTGCAGGGCAGGACAGGCGTGAAGGGCAGAGGGGATGGGGTGGCTGTGTTGAGATCTGTGCTATGTGACAGACAGAGGTTGGAAATGAGGTTGGTGATGCCTCCATCACATAGGGACCTGGGTGAGAATGAAGAGAAAGTGTTTGAGAGGGTATTATATGTTTGTGTAGCTCAGAAATGGATAGGACAGGATAGCAAAGGAAAGAATAGAATAGAACTATTTCAGCTGGAAAGGACCCACAACAATCATCCAGTCCAACTGCCTGATCCCTTCAGGGGTGACCAAAAGTTACAGCATATTATTAAGGGCACTGTCCAAATGCCTCTTCAACAGTGCCAGGTTTGGGGCATCAATCACCTCTCCAGGAAAACTATTCCAATGTCTGGCCACCCACTCAGCAAAGAAATGTTTCCTCAGATCCAGTCTAACCCTTCCCTGGTGCAGCTTTGAGCCATTCCCAGGCATCCTGTCCCTGGATGCCCAGGAGAAGAGTTCAGCACTTCCCTCTCCATGTCTCCTCCTCAAGAAGCTGCACAGAGCCACAAGGTCACCCCTCAGCCTCCTTTTCTGCAAACCCAGAGTCCTCAGCTGCTCCTCACAGGACATGTCATCCAGCCCATCACCACCTTGCTTCTCCTGCCCTGGAAACATTCCAGAACCTTCACATCCTCCTGAAATGGTAGAGCCCAGAAGGGCACACAGTTCCTGTGTGCAGGATCAGAATTACTGTGATTTAAGGTGGGGAAATCAGGCTCTGGAAGGTGGGATGATGGACCACAGGCAGCTGGGGGACTCCCATCAGCATGCTGAAAAACCTGGAGTGGGACTGGGATCCCACACCCGTGGGTGCCACCCACAGCTCGGGAAAGACTGGATCCCTGGCAGTTCCCATGGGGGAGCAGAGGTTTGACACTGGAGGGTTCTTCTGTCTGGCAGGGAAAAGGAAGAGTCAAGCCAGCACTGTTGGCCAACAGAGACATGTGGAGCGGGAAACACAGCTCATTCCTACCAGGGGAGGTAATTAATTGTCAGAGCAGCTCATTACGGCATTGGCAAGCTCAGCACTGACAGTCAGGACTGGGGCTGCAGACCTTTGCTAGAAGATGTTTCTCCTCAAACATGAGTTAATTTGGGGCTGTTTTCTTCAGAGTCAGCCCTGGGCAGGAACAGTGGGTTGCCTTTGGAGCTGGGGAGTAGGAGCTGACCCTGATGGTCCTGCAGGTGCCACAGGGCAGGGTCCTCCACGGAGTGGGCAAACCCCTTTCACAGGTCTTTAGTCCATCCCTAAGTGAGGGAATTCTCTGGAGCTCTCACTCAGTCCCTGTGTGGTGGCAACCAAATCCTTACCCAATAACAGACTGGGAGAGCTGAAGGTGTTCATCTGGACAAGAGAAGGCTCCAGGAACACCTCAGAGCCCATTCCAGTGACCAAGGGGGCTCCAGGAGAGCTGGAAAGGGACCTGGGACAAGGGGCCTGGAAGGACAGGACAAGAGGGAATGGCTTCCCACTGCCAGAGGGCAGGAATAGATGCAATGGTGGGAATTGCCCAGGGAAGCTGTGGCTACCCCATCCCTGGGAGTGTCCAAGGCCAGCTTGGATGGGACTTGGAGCAACCTGGGCTAGTGGAAGGTGTCCCTGCCCATGGCAGGGGGGTGGAACAAGATGGGCTTGAAGATCCAGACTGTTCTGGGACTCCATGACAGCAGAGGCACCCGATAGGCCTTCGCTCACATCCCTCTCCTGATCCTACATGGTGTGAGCAGTTCCCAGGGCCACGGCAGCACCTCTTGGCTGCTCAGACCTGGATTAGACCCTTGATGACACATCAGTTTCTGTCGTGGCCTCTCCTTGTTCCTGACACCTGGCACCAGCAGATGTCTTTACACCGACCAGCCTGTGGGACTTCACAAGTCTGGGAACAGCACCTCCACTCCCAGCAAATGGGCAATTAACCCCTTTACCCTTCCTTGGCAAGAAAGGTGGGAAAACCAAAATATAGCTGGTGTTTCAGGGATGCTGAGTTAGCCCTGCCCGGGGTGTTTGCAGTTAACAGCCTGTCTGGGAGTGTGAACATCCAAGTGCCACTTGGTGAGGTGACCTGCGCTCCCCCTCCAACGCCCAGCACAGTGCCAAGAGGCTGCACCTTGCCAAGTGTTTACAGTAATCCTTGGCAGGGACCCAGGGCTCCAACAAAGACATCTGCTAATCCACAGAAATGGGCTTTCAGGAAAGGGAAGCTTGAAGGTTTCAGGGAAACTTTGCTCCCGGCCCGGCTCTGCCAGTTGCAAACTTGCCTGTCCCGGCTGGGGGAGCACACCTGAGTCTCCCAAGACTGGGATTTGTCTCAGACAGCAGCTCCCAGCAGGATTCCTCTCTTGGATTACTTATTCTGCAGTGCTCGTGGCCTCTGTCCTCGTTGCTGCAGCCTCCTCGCTGTGCCAGGATCAAAGGGGATCCTTGTGAGACCTGCACGTGGGACCTGAACTGAGCCAGGCACTCAACGCCTGAGCAGAACTGCTCCCCCACCCCTGCCCTTCCCTCCCCTGGATCACGAGGCTGCAGGAAAATGGGACAAGGAACGAGGTGCTGGCGAGAACCTGGCAGCAGAAGAAAGCCTGATCCTGCTGCCATGGGATACAGCAGCACTGTTTGTCCCTGCTGGAGCAGGGGCCAGTGCTGTGTGGAGCTCACCAAGGCCAGGTATCCTCACACCCCCTCACCTCAACACACTAAACCAGGCAGGTGCAGCCCCTCTGCCCTAATTTAAACTCCCTCTTTGGAAACGTCCATCCATACTTTTATGGCTCTGAGAGAAATAAGCTGATTTCCCAGGAAACATGCTCAAAATCTGGGCAGATCTGAACTTTTAAGGTGCTCAAAATCCAGGCAGATCTGAAGTTTTAAGGGTTTTCTTCCTCCCTAGGCTGCAGTCTGCTTCCTGCGTGGTGGCTTGGCAGTCCCAGCTCCTGGGCGGGGTCCTGTTCGACCACCATGTCCCTGGAGAGGGAATAAAGCCTTTTCTACTGAATCCTGGCTGGCTCCTACACAGCTCCTCTCCTAAAGGAGAGAGGCTTTCAGTGCCAGGGCTGGGAAATCACATGCTTGACGGCTTCAACGTGATGTAATTGGTTTTGGAAGAGACCCAAGTGCTGGCTGGACTTTTGCTGGTTTTTCAGGCACACATGGACACAGGGGGGCCTCCCCTGGTGCAAATATTTCAGTATTAATAATTCCTGCAGAAATGGTTGAGAGGGGCTGAAGTGTGCAGTGACACCAGAGGATGCCCCCGTGGGGGGCACAGAGACCTTGGAGTCCCCCCTGTGCACTTGTCCCCAAAAGCAGGAGCGACCATGGGGGTTACTCAGCCCCAGCCCAGAGACAGCATCCAGTTCAGAAAGTCCCAAAGCTGCAGATCATCGGAAACCAGGAGAGTTTCCTGGGAAAAGGGCCTGTCCTTGGGGTCGATCCCATGCACCCTGTTGGCTGCTTGGGGTTTCCCCTGGTACAGAGGGACCAGGGGGTGCACAGAGAGCAGCTTCAGCTCCAAAAGGAATCCTTGGGGAATCCTTACTCTGATGCCAGTTGGTGACAAGGTGCTTTGCCAAGTGGATCTTTGATCTGCCTCATTAATGGATCTGATTTGATCTGCCTCATTTTTGGAGCATTTTAACGCCAAAGGACATGAACTGGGGCACAGCTCCCCATCTATCTCTGCTTGCAGCTCCCCAGGGTATTGGATGGGTTTGTCCTCCCTGCCTGAGATGTGAAGTGGCACAGGGAAGGGTGTCCAGGGCAGCCACCTGGCATCCTCCACCCCTCTGGGGCCCAGCCAGAGCCCAGAGACTCGATATCCAGCCACAAAATGAACCTGAAATAGTTTGATTAACCCACTCTGCTCCAGCTGAGCTGTGAGAGCTGCAGTGATCCCAGCCCAGAAGGTCAGCTGACTTCCCAGCATCATCCTGGCCAAAGCTTCCTTAAGGATCACAGCATCATAGCAACATTTAGGTTGGAAAAACCCTCTAAAATTGAGTCCAACTGTTTCCCCAGCACTGCCAAGGCCACCACTAACCCATGACCCCAAATGCTACATCAGACTTGTGCTCCAGCCCCTTCTCCAGCTCCATAGCCCTTCCCTGGAATGCTTTCCCTGGAGGGTGAATCCTCCACAGTTCTCTGAGGAAAGCTCGAGGCATCCCTGGAACAAGTCCTTGTGCCACGTGCAGGCTGGGATGGACACAGCAAGGGCTGGGCTCCCAGCCCAGCTCATGGATTGAACACATCCAGCTGAGTGATGCTGCAGGTGTGGTGGGACAACGATCCATCCTGCTGCCTGTGGCTCGTTTGCATGTGCTTGGTGGACTCTTTCACTCTTAACTGGGCAAATACAGAGCAGGTAACAGAGACACTGTTCCCAATGCCCAGGAGCAGAGGGGCCAGTCCTAAAAAATGGCATCAGTGGCTAAAGTGATCTTTGGATTTTTGAAAACAGCCTGTTCAGCCCTTTGGTGAGACAGGCTGCAAAATGCTGCTTCCTGCTCAAGGCACAGGGGACAGCACGTGTGGCTCCAGTCTGAGAACACCTCTGGCACTGGGGGAGAACGAAGGTCTTGTGAGCCAGAGGGGGGTCAAAGATGCTTTATATTCTCCTCAGATCTGTTTTTCTTAAGAATAGCATTGGTTTCTTTTTTTCAGAAGTGACTTTTTAAAATTGTGCATTTACATTTTTTGATGAAGAACTAATTTAATAAAGAACCTATTCCTTATCCTCACAGGGTAGGAGCTGCTTCTATCTAATACAAGAGTTGCTGCTCTTATCTGTAATAATTCTTTGATCTGTTCAGACATGTCTGAGCCTGGTATACAGAGAAGAGAATCAGGCTCCCATTTAACTTGGCAAAGCAACAGCTTTTCCCCGTGATGTCTGTTGCAAGAGCATCTTGGGATCCTCTCAATGAATGGGCTCTTTCTGCATCTGGTGTTGCATGAGCCAAAACAGGGAGTTTGTCTCTGAGTCAGAGCACTGACAGTGTAACACGACACGAGGCGGGGCTGGGACAGAGCCATTAGTTTATCTTGGGCTGCAATTCCCTGTTGTGGCAGGACCAGTTTATTTTAATGCAGGAATTGCTGTGGGAGATGGTCAAGCTGAGAGAGACACTTGATTTAGTGTCAGGACTTCACTGATGGAGTTAATGTGGATTCAATGAGCCTTTCCTGCTCTTTGTGCCAGCCTGGAATTGCCTCCCTCCTCCTCCTGGCTCTTGGCACTTTTTTTTTCTGTTATTTGCTAAAATAAATGTCGTCCACTGTGACAATCTTTATTGGAGGCTGTTAGCAAGTCACTCCTTAACCTTTTCTTTGTTAAAGTCAATATAGAATCATCAAATGGTTTGGGTTGGAAGGGACCTTAAAACTCCTCTAGTCCCACCCCCTGCCATGGGCAGGGACACTTCCCACCAGCCCAGGTTGCTCCAAGCCCCGTCCAACCTGGCCTGGGACACTCCCAGGGCTGGGGCAGCCACAGCTTCTCTGGGCACCCTGTGCCAGGGCCTGCCCACCCTCCCAGGGGAGGATTCCTTCCCCATATCCCATCTATCCCTGCCCTCTGGCAGTGGAAAGCCATTCCCCCTTGTCCTGTCCCTCCATGCCTTGTCCCCAGTCCCTCTCCAGCTCTCCTGGAGCCCCTTTAAGGCACTGGAAAGGGCTCTCAGGTCACCCCTGGAGCCTTCTTTTCTCCAGGTGAACACTCCCAGCTCTCTCAGTCTGGCTCCATACTCAAAGGCTTCCGTTTTGCAAGTCTGAGCTGACTCCTTTCTCCATTTCTTAGGTTACCAACAATACAGGGAGCCTCCTGATGACAGATGGAACCATTTTTCTGATCCCTCAGAAAGAACCCCCCGGGAGGAGAGGAGTGTCTAAGCAGAAGGACGTGGGTTTAGGACAACAGAAGCAGTGTGGGAATGGGCTGGTTTAGCCCTGGAGCCAATGCTGTGTCCTCTGCAGAGTGTGAATTTGTTTGTCTGGAGTCCCAGCAGACTCACCACGGGCTTCCTCGTTGTGTTTTTGCAGCCCATTACTGTTTTGTTGCTCTTGCTACTGGATAGCAGCACATCCTGTGAATATTAACACCTCGATTTTGTGCAGCTGGGACAGAGGGAAAGGTGCAACTTCACCTGAGTGTGCTGTGGGAAATCAACAACAGCTACTGGGGCAGGGAAAGGGAGTGAGGAATCCTCTCCCTGAGGGGAAAGGAGCAGCAGGTACAACCTGTGCTGACCTGGCTGCAACCCCCATTCCCTGTCCCCCTGCACTGCTGAGAGGGAGGAGAGGGAGAACTGAGAAGGGAAGTTGAGCCCAAGAAGAAGGGAGAGGTGAGGGGAAGGTGCTTTGGGATTTAGGTTTATATCTCATTCTCCTGCTCTGATTTGATTGGTGTTTTGCCCATGACAGTCATTGTTGAGTGACCTCTCCAGTTCTTATCTGCACCCAGGAGCCTTTTGCTCTGTTTCCTCTGCCCTGCCCAGCGGAGGAGGGGAGTGACAGAGCAGCTCTGGATGGCACACGGTGTCCTGCCAGGGTGAGCCCATCACAGGCAGGGTCCAACCCCCTGCAATGAGCAGGAACACCTTCAGCTACATCAGAATCATAGAATAGAATCATAGAATGGTTTGGGTGGGAAGGGACTTTAAAAAACATCCAGTTCCAACCCTGCCATGGGCAGGAACACCTTCCACTAGAGCAGGTTACTCCATGCCCCGTCCAACCTGTCCTTAGACACTTCCAGGGATGGGGTCCTACCTGCAGAGAGAACCTTTGTCCCACAGGATGCTTTAAGAGCTTTGTTATTTTGACCAGATTAAGACATAATTCCCTTTAAAGCATTTTTTTTCTGTGGAATTGGTACCAAAAGTCTAATGGAATTTTTAGCCCATTTCCATTTTTACACATTTTTTACAGTCTGGTTTAATTTCATTAGAAATTCCCATCCCTGACACTTCTGATTTATCTTAATAACCTTCCTAAGCCACAGCTGAGCCAGCTGCTCTTGTTGGAGCACTGCTGCTTTAGGGGTCTGTGTAGAACTGGCTTTGTGCCATGTCCCTGCTCCATCCAGGGCTCTGGCTAACCAGGATTCCGTGGAATTGTTGCCACCAGAATTTACTGGCACAGCAGCTGAAGGACCCTACAAACCCACAGGCTCTGTGATTCTCAGCCCAGAAAACGCTGCCCATGAGATCTCAGGCTGTTCTGTAAAGGATATTTTTGGTGTTAGGAAAGCAAAGATGCTCTGGGTGCTGGTATTTGCATCCTAATATTAGCTGAGGTTGCTGCTTCCAACCACCCATGATGGATGTCTGTGGATATTTCCCCAGTGACCCCCCATCTTGCTGCCAAACCTGGTGAAGGAAATTGTTCTCCTTTTTGGTTTCCAGAAGGAGGGATAGTTTCTTGCAGGCTGCTGTAGATGGGATGACTCTGGTCCATGCCCAGCTCTGCACCTTGGATGTATTTCTCTCCATCTCTCTTCACACATGACAGCAGGAATTAGGATCGTGCCAGGCTGGCTCCCTCCACTGGGATCATCCTTCTCCTGGAATGTTAAAAATTAATCACACAGAGGGAGTTAAAGCTCTGAGGTTTGTGAGGGTTTTCTGTCTGTGGGCAGGCTGTCACTGGGAATGAAAGGGAGGGAGGGAAGGACAAGTGGATGGATGGGTGGATGGATGGAGGGAGGGATGGGTGGATGGATGGATAATGGATGGATGATGGATGGAAGCAAGACTTTGACAGTAGGAGATCAACAGAGTTGTGGGGGAAAGTATGGATGCCAAGGAAAGTGTCACTGAACTGAGAAGCTGAGTGGGAGACTGGGAACATCAGGAGGAGGAAAATATACCCAGAGTCAACACTGAATAAAGCTCTGGAGCTGGGATGTCTCTAACTGGACTGTCGTTGGAAGGAAAGGAAAAGCCTTTGCTTTTCTGGTTTTCTGTTTCTCATCAGCCCTACCCACCACAGATCAGAAACAGGAGAAAATGTGAGAATATTTCCAACATTTCCTCCTATTTCCAATCTGAGAAAATCGGTAACTGGCATTAGAACTGCAAACAAAACAAAGTTGTTTTGCTAATCTGTGCCAGTGAGGTCCCAGGTGTGGCAGAGGTGTTTGGGCAGGAACCTGGAGGGGGGACCGGGATGTAGCAGCCAAGTAAAGAAATATGCTTAGACGATAAAGGAGTGTGGCAACTCCCCACCCCTTCTGCAGCTCCGGGGGCATCTGGAAGGCAGGGGGGATTTGGGAACTATGGATCTATGCCGACCTCAGGGCCGGAGTGGAAGTGCCTCACAGCAGGGAGCAGCTGCCGGGCTCTGACCGAGCGCATGTGAACGGCTGGAAGAGCAGGGAGCTGCTCGGGATTGCGGGAGGTTCAAGTGCAGGCCAGGGGACATTCCAGAAGGGAGGCTGCACAACAGCTGAGCCTCCCAAGGCTCCCTGTGCCGCCACTCCCAGGATTTCCTCCACCCTTGGACCACTCCCCTTGTCCTGCTGCCCACGCTGAGCCGGTGGGAGGGCTCTGAGCACCTCAGCCCCCGCAGGAAGCTGAGCAGGACTTCCAGGAAGCTGGAGGTGGTTTTCCTGACATGGTGAGAGTGTGAGCAGAGGCAGCGGAGCCTGAGTGCCTCTCAAGCGGACCTCAGGATGTGTCGTAACAAGATCCCACATTCTGGCACTGACAGCTGAAATGCCTGGAGCAGTGTGGGCTCAGTCCCACGCTAGTTGTCCCTCTGAGATTGTTCCGAAGCCCACGAGTGCAGCACTGGCAGCAGAGCGGTTCCCGGCCCCGGGGCCCAGAGCCAGCCCTTCTGCTTCACCACAGCTGGAGCTGGGCGTGAGGGCTGTGCTCGGCCTGATGGGGAAAGGAATTGCTGTCCAAAGTGCCCCTCCAGCTCTCCTAGAGCCGCTTTAAGCACTGGAAGAGGCTCTCAGCTCTCCCTGGAGCCTTCTCCTCTCCAGGTTGAACCCCAGCTCTCTCACAGGAGAGATGTTCCAGCCCTTGGCTTCACTGCCCAGCAGGGATCAGTCCCAGTATGATGACAAAGCCTTGTCCAAGATGCAGGAGCACAGATGGGATGTTGTGCACCTTCCTGACTGCCCTCTGGACTGAAAAGAGAGAAACGGACATGAAAATGGTAATTTATTGCTATATTTGGTCATTATTGATCATATTCATGACCACTGATCATATATATTCATATCAGTGGTCATTTATTCATACATTACGGCTCCCTGGAAGTGTCCAAGGCCAGGTTGGTCTAGTGGAAGGTGTCCCTGCAGGGGGGTGGAATGAGGTGAGCTCTAAGGTCCCTTCCAACCAGACCACTCTGGGATCCCATGATTCCATGCACTGCTGCCGTAATGCTGCAGTGGAAGGTCAGCCACAGAGTCACTCGGCTGAATCACAAAGCCAGATTCTTTTTTCCACGTGTCCTGCTTGCAAAAAGCCATGGATTATTTTGGAATGACCTGACCCCAGCTGGAAAAACCAGCAAGCCAGGCTGGCTTTTGGACCCTGCCTGGCAGTTCTCAGCTTGCAGACTGTGATGACAACTGCAAACATTTTATCTGCACTGTGTCCCATAGTGGAATCACCAGGGGATGTGACCAGAGCAGTCAGCAGGGGACAAAGTCCATTCATAAAGAGAGCAAAACCAGCAGTGAATGTCAACACTGGCTCCCCCTTCTGCTGAAATATCCAGGGAGTATGGATATTACACAAATACTATGGACAGGCCTCTCCAATTGACTTGTCTACACACCCCTGAAGACAAAGCCCCTTGAGATGCTGGGCTGAAAATCCAGCAGTTTTCCCTCCCAGAAGGACTGATATGTAGATCCAAGTGCTAATGAATAAAAGTTGTAGCTGGAACATATTTTTGACAACCAGCTCCGGGGCAGGAAGGTTTTGCTCATTTTGGGTTAAGGGGTCACCAGTTAAGGCAAAGCGTATTTAGTCAAATAGAACTGTCAACCTCTTGACTTCTCACAATTCATGATCTTGATATCTCCAAACTATATATAAAGAATTTCTTTTTTAAAAGCGACATTTGAATTATTCATTTACTGCTTAATTCTCAGAACTGGGGCTTAAAAAACCCAAAACACCACATGCATATTGTAATATTCTGACAAAGATTTGAGGCTTATTTTCTAACATATCCTTAAATATCTGAAGTGATGTAAAGCTGTGGTGAGTGGCATCTGTTTCTGAAGGCTCCCAGAAAAGTGATTTTTAGGGAGCTGAGTTTGGAAAGCCTTTAACTCATCAAGGAATCGTCCCAGCAAGAAAAATCCTGTCATCTACAAGAACAAGAACACTGAAATTTCTTCAAACTGAGCAGCCAAGCCCCAAAATCAGATGCTGCTTTTAATAATCTTGGCTTTATCTTCCCAGTGCTCATTTCCTCTCTGATATGGCAGTGCCAGTACCTCCGCAGGAGAATCTGAGGAAGGTTCAGCTCCACACGGGCCGGTTGGTGAAGCCCTGAAATCCCCAACTGACCTCGCAGCAGGGAGGGAAAATCGATGTTTACTCGATGCTCCTGACCATAAACGAGCACAGGGCGGTGAGCCCTGGCCCGGCTCCCCGAGCTGAGCTGCAGCTCCTCCCGACAGGACAGGGGGCTGGGGAGCTGGGACATGTGTTTCCTGGTGATAGCCCAGCGCCCAAAGCAGAACTTGCTCAGAAACACCAGCGGTTGGATCATGTTTTGGCAGAGAGAAGAGGAAGCTGTACAGAGGAGTATTCCCTGCAGGGCCAAACGCCAATTAATTGGAACTGCTTGGCATTCAAAGAGCCGATGAAAAACTTTGGGAAGCCATCGAGACTGTTTCTCATTTTCACCGGTGCAAGCCTGGAATGTGCCATGAAGGTGGGAGGAATTGTCATGTAGCCAACATTATAATCAGAATCAAACCCATTCTACAAAGGCCTGAATTTGTCTGTTCTCACATCCCCCACCCAGGGAGACGAATCCAGCCCACTTCCAAAGCTAGAATCATTTCTGTCATAGAATCACAGAATATCCTGAGTGTGAAGGGACACACAGGGACCATCCAGTCCAACTCCTGGCCCTGCACAGACACCCAACAATCCCACCCTGTGCCCCAGAGCATCATCCCAACACTCCTGGAGCTCTGGCAGGCTTGGGGCCGTGCCCACTGCCCTGGGGAGCCTGCTCAGTGCCCACCACCCTCTGGGGAAGAACCTTTCCCTGAGATCCAGTCTGACCCTCCCCTGACTCAGCTTCACATTGACCTCTTCTGCAAAGGCTTTCAGCACCAGACAAACACTCCTGTGCCAATCACTCAGATAAGAGCTGTTAAAACCTTGGGCTTCATTTCCTGCAGAGCTGGGCTGCTCTGCTGACTCTGCTCTAGCTCAGGACTTGCCCTGATACACACCTTGTTTGAAGTGATGTTATGCAAGAGGATGAGATAAGACGACTCATTAATTTTCAAATGTACCCATCTAGATGTCTTCAGCTCTTTATCAATAAAAAAGCAATATTACAAAACTTCTCCTATTGAGATCATACACCTAGAGAGGGGGTATTTATATAGGATATTTATAAAACATCAGCGCCTGAGCACTTCAGTCAGTGCACCCTACAGATATAGAGCCTTCTGGCTGAATTTCTAGTATATGTATCTTTATGACATACATAATACATATATCATAAATATATATGATCTTTAAGGTCCCTTCCAACCCAAACCGTTCTACGATTCTATGATATATACACACAACATGTAAAGAATGAGTGAAAAGAAGTTACCCTCTGTTTTACATGCAAGTGAAATCAAGGAACTCAGAAATTTGTCAAGGATCATCAATCATTTGCAGAATTGAAAATTAAAGCACACTCCCGTTAGTACTTCTTTGGTCTGGGCAGAAAAGTGCTCTGAGATCTGTTGATAAGAGTGGAGTAAAGCACTGATATTCCTAAGGCAACATGTTCAGCTCCATGATGGAAGAAGGGAGTTTTTCCACTCTTT
Organism: Acropternis orthonyx; assembly: GCA_035583155.1. NCBI lineage: Eukaryota > Metazoa > Chordata > Aves > Passeriformes > Rhinocryptidae > Acropternis > Acropternis orthonyx. The sequence goes on along the minus strand of JAWWEU010000080.1, from coordinate 3,513,426 downwards.
CTGCAATAATTCTGGTGCAATTCTCTTCCCATTTACCTGCCAGCAACTCACTCACAGGCTGCAACATGAGCCTGTCCCACAGGCTCCTTACCTTGTGTTTACTCAAGGGTTAAGGCCCGGAGTATGCAACTTACAAAGCATGCTGTGTCTCATGTGTGGGAGTAAATGTCATATCCCACTGCACAGGGTATTTATAGCACGGCACTATTTGGGAAGTGAAACTTTTCAATGGTGAAGTTTTCAAGCAGTTGCTTCAGGTTGGAGTTCTGAAGAATGAAACAGGCAAAAGCCCATAGGACACTTTTGGCTCAAGGTGGCCCTGAGTGTCATAACCAAAGTAGAGGGGTCTGAGCGTGGCCACCTTGGGTCTGGGAGCTCCAGGCTGCACTCGAAGGCAGTGTTCCTGCAGCTGGCATGTCAATCCCGTGTCCCCACTGGAGGACAGAGCACTGCTCTGTCATCGTTCCCACAGTTCCTCATGGAGCTCTTCCCACAGACAAGGTCCCCACAAGACAGGCCTGCAGCTCCTGGGAGCTGCTTCCCCTGGCTGAGGGCCCCAAACCCCCAGGTTACTCCACAGAGTCTCCAGTGTGGTGGTCACAGCCAAACTCCAACACAACCTGGAGGGGACATCTTGACCCAAGAACAGTGACTCTGGGAATGCCAGCACATGTCGGCCCCCCACCTCCTGTGCTGCAGAATTAGCAGTGTCCACAAGGGCTGGACCTTGGCTTCTAGGAGAGGGATTAGGACAAGAGTATGGACTGGGGCTGCAGAAAGTCTGGGATGGCAGGGGGGCAAAGGGGTCAGAATTCTCCTTTGTTATAATGGTGTCATGCCACCGGAGTTGGTGGGATGATGCAGATCAGCCAAGTGGAACAAGCTACTCTTACCCCTAGATCCAGACTGAAGCTGTCCAAGGCCCGCCTGGCTCAAGTCCTTGTATCATGACATGCTGCTCTTGGCTCACACACACCTCGAGCACCCAGCGTGGACTAACAGATTGAAAACTCCAAGCTCAAAGCTGTGTCTGACCAGCGTCCCAGAGTGGATCACCATGATCCTGCCAGGCAGGAACAAAAGGCCTCTGTGTGTGCTCTCTGAGCTGTGACTGCAATCACACAAGTAGGTCTTGACATTACTGGGTCAGCCGAAGGAAGGACTCTGCATATTTTGCAGCAATTATTAATGTAGCTATTCGTGTTAACGCTCCAGCCCGAGCTGCGGGTACACCCTGTGTGATTTACATAAAGAGGAGCACAGCTGTATTTGCATTTGCTCCATGTGAGCTTGTCTTGAGAACGGCTCCTGGGTTTTATTGCTGCAATAGAAACCGGAACCGGCTGTCTGTGCCCTGGAACCACGGTGGGGGCAGAGCAGAGCCCGGGAGCGGCCGGTGGGATGGACAGGCGGTGCTCCCGCCCTCCTCCAAACACAGTGCCCGCGCGGCAGAGCTGTTCCGGAGCTGGGACGGATCCGTGCGAGCTCCAGGGAAAGGGCTCTTCCCATCCCTGAGCTGCACACCACGGACACGGCTCGCTGACTGCAGTGTCATTGCTGTACTGGCCACACTTTATTCCTGCTTTCAGGGCATTCTATACAGCTCCAGGAGTGACAAACTTCGCTGCCGGTGAGACTGAAGCCATCGAATCATTTCATAAATGAACCACAAAAGAGCAGAGCTTTCCTAATTTCAGGGTTGAACCTGGGCTTGTAACAAGCTCTACGTGTGCTTCTCTCAGCCCCGTGCACCTCCTGTCCTCCCCCTTCACCAACTCCAGTGGAAAGCATGGCTTGGTCAAAACCCACAACTTGCATATTAAGGTCCATTATATTTTGTCAAAAGCTTGGCTTGCTTTTCCTTCCACTGTGATAAAAATATCAAGGTCATAAATACCTCTAAATGCAACATCACAATCACCTCAACTATTCTGGTGAAAATAACTTTTTAAGCCAAATTATATTAAATGTTGTCAGATTATCTAAGGTTCTGAGAATCATTGCCTTGTAAAAATGTTTCTGGTTGTTATCTTTTCCAGCAAACATCCCACGTTCTTTAAGCAAGAATAAGATAACAAGAAAAGCTGAAAATTATGTGACCAGTTATTACAACTCCTGCCTTACTTGAGGTTCTCCTACAGCTTAAATTAGGAAGGAATTGTTCCCTGGGAGGGTGGGCAGGCCCTGGCACAGGGTGCCCAGAGAAGCTGTGGCTGCCCCAGCCCTG
>JAWWEU010000080.1:3481899-3510591 GCA_035583155.1 Acropternis orthonyx | reverse complement strand
GTCCAAGGCCAGGTTGGACGGGGCTTGGAGCAACCTGGGCTGGTGGGAGGTGTCTCTGCCCATGGCAGGGGGTGGCACTGGGTGGGCTCTGAGATCCCTTCCCACCCAAACCATTCCAGGATTCTGTGACTCTGTAAGTACATCAGAGTCCTTTCTTGAAAGCTCTGAAATTACCTCTGATATTTCTTTCCCGTGGCTCCCACCTCCCCTGGGCAAGGACTGAGTTACCCACACCCACCCTTTCCTTTGGTGTCACAGCAAAGAAGTGCGGCAACTGGGCAAACTAGAAACCTGAATAATAAACTGTCACTTACTGGGGAGCATCACAGGCTACATGGGGGCGGGAAAACCTATCAAAGTTATCACAGATGGACACTAGTGAAAGGTTATCTTCTCCACAGCAGGACTGACACCGCTCACTCTCCAATGCCTCGGCGGGGGCAGCGCTGACACCGACGGACACGCTCCCTGCAGCCCTTCCCTCGGCATTTCACCGGGAAAGGGCGACGCAGTCTTAGAACAGGGGGGAAAAAATACAATAAAATGAATGGAAAGTCTCAGCTTCTGGAGGCTAAAGCGGTGTAACGGGAGAGGCTCTGAGGCGGCTGGTGGCAGGCAGAAAGCTCTACTGCGGTACCGAGGTGACACCGAGGCGGCTCTGAGGCGGCACCGAGATGGTCTCCGGCCGCCTCCCGGCCCTGCCCGAGGGACCCGGCGGGGCCCGGCACCGGCCGGAGCCGCCGCCAACATGGCGGGCGATCGTGAGGGGCCCGGCGGCGGCCCCGCCCCCGCGCTCCCGCGCGCATGCGCACCAGGGAGCCATGCTTGGCAGGAAGCCCCGCCCACTTCTGGGAAACCCGGCCGGCCGGGGCCGCGCGGGGGGGCGGGGCCTGCGGGCGGGGCCGCACGGTGATTGGGCGAGGCGGGCGTGGGGGCGGGGCCTCGTGGTGAGCCGCGGCGCTGATTGGCTGCGCGGGGCGGCGGGGCGGGGCCGGGGCCGGGCCCCGCCTGTCAGTGAGCGGGAGGCGCGGAGGAGGCCTGAGGGGCCGCGGCGGCCGGGCCGGGCTGTGCCGGGGCCGGGCTGTGCCGGGCTGTGCCGGGACACCGCGCTGTGCCGGGCCGCGCCGAGCCCAGCCGAGCCCTGCCGGAGCGGTAGGTGCGGGGGGCGGGCCCGGCGGGCGGCGTGTGCGGCCCGGGAGTCTCGGGGCGGCTCCGCGGCCGCCGGCGGGAGCAGCGTGTGAGGGAGCGAGCCCCGGCCGGGCGGCTCCGGGACGCGCCGCGCTGTGTGTGTGTGTGTGTGTGTGTGTCTGTGTGTGTGTATTTGGAGCCTGGGTGTCACTGCCCTGTCCCGCACCGCTACTGGCTGTCCTGGGCTCCCGATTCCCTGCGCTCCCCGATTCCTTGTGCTCCCCGGTTCCCTGGGCTCCCGATTCCCTGTGCTCCCCGATTCCTTGTGCTCCCCGGTTCCCTGGGCTCCCGATTCCCTGTGCTCCCCGATTCCCTGCGCTCCCCGGTTCCCTGGGCTCCGGATTCCCTGCTCTCCCAGTTCCAAGGGCTCCCAGCTCCATGGGCTCCCCGATTCCCTGATCTCCCGATGCCCTGAGCTCCTCGGTCCCCAGTCTCCCGCTGCTCTGATCTCCCGGTGTCCCTGCACTCCCCGATTCCCTGGGCTCCCGCTGCAGGGCCCTCGCCGGTCCCTGGCCCTGGAGATGGCAGGACGAGGCAAGGGCTGAGCTCAGCTCAGCTCATCCCCCCCCGCGCCAGACCCGAGTTCAGCCGAACCCCCTCTGAGCCTCGCCCTTCTCTTTGACACAAAATCTTTTAATTCTTTTATTATTATTATTATTATTATTATTATTATTATTATTATTATTATTATTATTATTATTATTACTTTTGGCCTGGCAGAAGGTTTAACTGTTCCGTCGCTGATTAATAAGTCGCTGCTGTGGTCGCTCTGAGATGCTTCCTGCCCGCCTCAGCCGGTCCCCCAGCCGGAGCATGTGTTGGGGGCGCCGCGCACGGGCGGCACAGCACAGCGAAACCAGCGCCCATAAACAAAGTCTGAACTGCTTTTTCGGCCGGCTTTCTGAACCCTGTTATGAGTAATAGCTCGCACTTCTGTGCTGTGACATTAGTGATAAGAATAGTCGTGTCTGCAGTGAGCTGCTTTATTGCATTTTACCTCGGTTGAAATCTCTCATTGGCACGGCTGCTGGATTCCTTGGGAATGAGTCATTTGCTATTAACTATTAAATTTTAACTGTATTAAGAGGCTGAGTCGTGAAGCTGTGAAGAAGGAGCGTAACAAACATAACACAACCTAAAACCTAAGGGATTTGTGGGACCTGATCCCACATCACTGGAGTTAATGAATTTGGAGTTACTGAAGGGTCTGTCCTGAGCCTTCTTGGCGTGTCGGATGTGGGAGGGCAGAGCTGAGCTGTTGGAGCAGTGATGTGGTGCTGAACTGTGACTGTGCCTGCCAAGAGGATGGAGGCAAAGGGACCGTAACCCTTGAACTGGCCTTCCGGGACTTTTCAAGTTTGCTGGAAGTGTCAGATCTGTTGGTGGAGGCAGAGGGACAGAGGTCTGGAAAACGGAAAGATTCCCAAGTTCCAAGAGGAGCAGCTGGCTGGGAATAAAAGAGCTGAGTTAGGAAAGGGTCTGGAGATGCTGGGAGAGGGAGAGCAGGAGGATGAATGAAGAGATCAGGGGGAGGCCCGTGAGGGCCAAAGCTGGGAATTGAGTCTGTAGGACACTGGGCTTTGCTGATCACAGTTTAGTGCCATCAGGGCCCTGGAGAACATGGACCTTGTGTTGCCTAAAGGCAGTTCTGTTCCACAGCCCAAGTGGGAGTTTGTCCCATGGGATTCTGCTCAGGCTGGACAGTTAGAAACGTGAACCGACTGGAATGATTTCTGGTTTACAGTGTAAAAATCAGCATAACTGAATTTGTAGGACCACTCATAAATTAGGATTACATAGAACCGCTTCCATCTCTGCTAAATGTATCTAAACTTTTGCGTTTGCCTGGCATTGCAGCCTTACTGCTTCCCTGTAGATTTACATGGATTTTGTAAATGTAATGTGGATTTTGTAAATGTAGATTTTATAGATGAAGTGTAAAGTTGCTAAGCAATATAAAATAACAACTGATGAGAGCTCAGCCCTGCCTGCTTGGACAGAATTGGTGTTCATGTGTGTTTATGGTGGTTGGTGGAAGTTGTCCCTTGAGGTGCTTTATTGTATCATTTTGTTATAGTTTAGGAAATAATTCAACAAGTGGGTTGTCAAACCCAGGATGTCATTAAGCAGTGGCCTGAGAGCCGTGTGAGAACAGCTGGGAAGCAAATCCTTGCCAGCCTGAAGTTTGTTCTGACTCTTTCTGTTCTCCTAGTTTACGAAGCAGTTGGGAAAAATTAGCCACTTCTTTGAATGAATGGGGTTGTGGTGGTGTTTGTAAACCCTGGGCAAATGGTATTATTCATATCTTTGTTCAGCAACATGAAAAGAATTGTTCAGGGGTGAGCTGTACCCGCGGAAATGAGCAGAGGTGTGTTTGGGTGCCTTTAGAAATTCTGCTGATGGTTAAACCCAGTCAAATATTTTCCTGCAGGTTTTGTAACCAAAGTATTGCAATATCTTAATGTCTGGCAACTAAAAAGACAGTTGAGGCTCATTATCCTGGTGTTTACAGTAAGCAACACCAGTGGCTGAAACAGGATTTGGAAACATTTACTATCAAACCACTTTAAAGATTATGTTTACATACTTCCTATCATCTGTAGCATAACTTACTCATACTTAAGGCTGATAGTGAAGTGCTCCAAACAGGCAGTTGTGTGGTGGTTTGGGTGGAAGGTTTAGCTGTCCCTGGTGAATCTGTGTGCAGGAGGGCTTGGATCCCCACGGGAGGGCCCAGCAGGAGCCCCTTGTAGGGCCCAGTGGGTCACTGTGCTTATCCAAGGAGAGCTGAAGGCTCAGAGCACCCTGGAATAGCAACTGCTGCTCTGACTCACTAGGCTTTTAATCAGTCAGGCATTCTATTTATTTTCACTTTGGAGCTCTTAGATACACAAGGGAAGTCTCTTTTTTTTCCCCCCTCTTCAACACGATCCCTTAAAGCAGTGTTTGGTGTGTTTTGAGGCCAGGGGGATGTTCAGTGCTACAACTTTTTTTATTAAATCCCTTCTGACACAAACTGAAACTTCTCTTGCTGACAGCCCTGAGCAGTTTAAATCACCAGCCCAGGCCTGGGCACAGTAACAGGTCTTAAACTGCCTCTGCTGAAAACGGAACCATCTGAATTTCAGTTCCATCTGAAACATGGGCAGGCCAGGGAGCTCCTGGATAACATCCAGGCAGGGAGAGGAGGGTGAGGAGGGAAAGCAGTGCTGGAACAGGTTTGAAGGGGTTGTACATGGAACAGTTTTGGTTGGAATGGACCTTAAAACCCATCCATCCCACCCCCTGCCATGGGCAGGGACACCTTCCACTAGCCAGGTCACTCCAAGCCCCATCCAGCCTGGCCTTGGACACTTCCACAGATATATACACACACACACACACACACACACACACACACCACACACACACACATATATCCCTAGGTATGTATACACTCTTTGGGCCCCAAACCAGACTTTTAATTCAGTCTTCCATATAACAAGTGCCCTCTTTTTTTTCTTACTTTGGAAAAACACGTTCCTTGACAAGATTTGATTGTATGATGATTTTGCAGTTAATTCCCTGGGGGGGTTCTTTTGGCTGCAGACTTAACTCTTTCTCCAGTACTCACTGACAGCTGTTAGCGCTGGAAGGTCCCCAAAAGGTGTGTGTTTTTCTCAGTTGACATTCCCTGCTCCAGTGATGCAGAAATTCCTGGCTCTTCCCAGCTGTTGCTTTGTTGTGGTGGTCAGCAAAGCAACATGGCTAAAAATGCTCCTTGTGTTGTTTGAACAAACCAGCAGCTGCAAAGGCAACCTGAGTTAGTGCTCTGTGCTTAAAACTTCTCTCAATAAGGAAGTGGGAAACCTCACTGAGACAACATGATTATTTTTTTCTATTTTTTTCCCCCTTCAAACTAAATGTCAGTTTGAAACTACCTCTGAACAGTTGTAGTCAGATGAGAAGAAAGCTGCATTTTGTGCAGCCGACTTAAGAAGTCTCATATATACTTTAAAGCTCTGTCCCAAGTGTTTTTCAGCAAATCTACAGGCTATTCCACACAAAATTCACTGAACTGCTCCCCAGAGCCACTGTCCAGGGAGACTGGAGCCAGGCAGGATCCTGCATTATGGTTTGCTGTGGGTGGCTCAGTGCTGGAGACGTGTTGGACTTTTGTCCTGCACTGAGTCTCCCTGTCCACACACAGTGACTGCCTGAAACACAGAAATGCTCCTTTAAGGTCCCTTCCACAACCAGCTCCCAGCTGAGATGGAAGAGCTGAAGAAGACTCATTTGGAGAAGGGGGAGGAAGTTTTAAAGGAGCAGAAAGCACATGGTTATTTTCTCTTATACTAATAATGTTTGTGTGTGTCCTTAATTCTGACTCCCCGCGAGTCTCAGGTGACCTTATCCAGTATTTTAGTTTCTCCCAGAGGCTATTTGGGGGAGGAGTTGCCACCAGAGTGGTGCCTCCACAGCACAACTGAGACTGTTTGGCTTTCATTGTGTAAAAACACACTTTCTGTTTTACACAGTGGGAACTGACATTATTAACCAGGGGTGAGTAAGCCTTAGTGAAGATAAGGAGCAAACAGGCTTTAAGCTGGTATCAAAAGCCCTTTGTGCGTTAGAAGAGTGGTGTTCACTGCTGTCTCCTGCCTCTTTACCTGACTTCCCCTCTCTTGGCAACAATGAGCCCCTCACACATCTACAAAAGGAAGAAAGTCAGGGCTGCTGAAAGCAAGAATTACAGCTCTGTAAGAATTACAGTGATCTGGCTGAGGGCGAGGAGGTTTTGAAAACCAGAGGAGCATTTTGGGGTATGGGACAGCCACCCTCCAGCCCAGGAACGTGAAGCTCCTCGTGCTGCACGTACAGAACTTGTGTCTGCACAGGAAGCCCTGCTCATCCTGGAGCTGGGCAGGTACACAGGCAGGGAAAACACAGCTCCAGGGTCTCCTGGGGGTAAATCCTGCTGTGGATCCCAGGGCTCCCTTTTTTCCGGGAATGGGGGGGGGGGTCTGGGCAGAGACCAAGGGCCTACACCCAAATTAAGGGGGCTCAGGAGCCCTTTGCACCTCTCTTTGCCCCCTCCAAGTGCACAGAGATGAGTCAGGCCCGTTCAGGTCTGAATCACACAGTCACTGAGGTTGGGAAGGACCTTCAGGAGCATCAAGACCAACCTTCCACCGAACCCTGCCGTACCCCCTAAGCCATATCATCAAGTGCCACATCTGCTCATTCTTTGACCACTTCCAGGGGTGGTGGCTCCCCCTCTGCCATGGGCAGCCCATTCCAGTGCCTGACCACCCTTTCCATGAAGACATTTTCCCTGATCTCCAAACTAAGCCTCCCCTGGCACAACTTGAGGCCATTTCCCCTTGTCCTGTCCCTGTTCCCTGGGAGCAGAGCCTGATCCCCCCCGGCTGCCCCTCCTGTCAGGGAGTTGCAGAGAGCGAGAAGGTGCCCCCTGAGCCTCCTTTTCTCCCCACAGAATTTATGCCTCAAAAATGATTTCAAAGTTCTAATTCTTTCTTTTTAATCGCAACTGCTGCCCACCACGCTCTGCTGCGCGTACCATAAGAATAGCTGGGGCTTGGCTCTTCCAAGGACCTGATAATTGAGCAGCAAGAGTTAAAGCAGGCTGGGCCTGCAGGCTCTGGTCCTGCACAGCCTCCTAGCCCTGAGTCACATTAAGCTGGCTGAGTTTGCCCTGTGTGAGGCCGTTGCTCACAGTTGCAGCCTCGGTCTCTTTGAGTCGGCCAGTGAGGTATGTGCTTTGTTGACTTTAATCTCAGTAATGTTTCCTTGTTATTCTTTTCCATTTCAGAGGGCGACAAGGACTTGCAGTTTTGCTTCTCCCCTCCCTCTGTTGTCCTTTGCCTGAGCCGAGGAGGCACTTATAGAATTAGGTATTTTTTGGCGATGGGAATTGGCTTGTGCTGAAGGACCTTGAAGGTGAGGGGAGGGCAAGGAGAGACAGAGTTAATGCAAGTCAGGAGAGAGTGAGTATAAAAATAGCTCTGAAGTTGTCAGTTTGGTCACTGGTGGCTGGGTTAGTCATCTGGCAGGCTCTGCTTCTGCTGCTCCAAGGGATTATTTTACAGCACTGAGAACTGACATAATTTCTGTAGAGGAGAGGGAGCGGGATGGGTGTAATGAGTGGGATACTGTCATCAGCACTTCTTTTGCACAGCAGCTGTTCTCTGTTTAGCTGCTCAATGTGGTCATTGTTGACTTGCCTTGTACACCTGCCAGGTTGTTAAGTGACTCATCACACCGAGGTTCGTGCACTTGGCTCCCAAACGCCCCCATTCCCCTTTCCTTGGTGGTCCTTCAGTCATGGAGCACCCACTCGCTTTGTCATTTTCCTGAGTCATCTCTGCTGCCAGGAGCCTCTTGGAGTAAATGGCCTGTTGCCCCAGGCAGCTGCTTCAGGTGGGGAAAAAAAGGAAGAAAAGATGGAAATTAAAAAGAAAAAAAAAAAGAAGAAAAAGGTCTGGTGCGGATTTAAGCTGATGAGCCTCAAAGGTGTGCTCCTGTACTGCTCCTGAGGTCTTGGTTTTCCCAGCTGGCCTTCAGATGTCCCTCCTTTTCCTACACTGGGCTTGTGGTACTCAGCACCTGTACATGTGGGCCATGACTTTCCATGGGTTGTTTGATGGTGGAAATGTCCATTTGAAGGTTTTACCCTTGATCTGTGAGAGGACCAGCACAAGGAAGGGATCTCTGCAGTTAAAGGGCAACTGGGCGAATGCTGGTTTAAAAGAAAACAACTGGTTTAACTTCCCCAGAGTCCAAGGTGGGGGGATCAGGGGCTGAACCAAAGCTGTATTTCCTGGGGGTTCCTATTGTGGGGAACTCCTCGCTCTCTGTGTTGCTGATTTTCACCCCACAGGATACCCCTATCCTGCCCTGTCCCTCAGTGCCTTGCTTCCATGCTTCCTTATGCTTCTCCCTTTCCACCCCTGGCTCTCTTCCCCCTTCCCTGTGCTGCCATCTGGCCAAGGTTTGGCCTGTGCTGGGACTTGTTTGGAGCTCCATTTGTGCTCCTGGTCAGCTCCCCAGGGGAGTGGAGTGTCTCTTCCAGCACTATCACTGTCCTCTCTCCAACACCAACTTCCACTGATCCTACACACCATAAGGGCTCACTCCTGTCAGGCTTGGCCAGGGATTTCAGGAGTTACTGGTGATGAAGAAGGAGGGAGGGAATGAGGGAGGAGCTCTGGACAGGCAGGCTGGCTGTGGAGCCTGGAAGGGGGAATGAGAAATGGATCTGGGGGTCTCTGAGCACAGGGAAGAAAGGAATTACCTGGGTTTGGACATTTCTGTGGTGTGGGAGCACAGTGTAATTCCTCTGAGGTGCACTCGAGGAGAAGAACTTTCATGTCTTCCTTTTTTCCCTTTGTTTTGGGGTGAATATTCTTCCTGTTTAGTGATACAGGAGTTCCCTCTTCTCTGTGGTTTCACTGTTTATATTTCAGCCGAGGGAATACACCAAGAACTAAATTTACCTTTGAAACCTGTGTGGTCTCCTATTTTTCGTACTGAGAATAACACTGGATATTCAGACCTTCAGTGATCCAAGCCAGGGATGGAGGGTTGGCACTCTGGGGTTCTCCTCCAGATCAGAGCCTGGGCAGGACCTTGATTCAGCTTAAATTATTTCGTAATCTGATACCTTCAGCAGCCTCCTCTTTCTCATGAGCTTGAAGCTGCTTCTGCCTGTGAAGTATTTTGACAAGTGCTTTGTTTTTCTCTTCCTACCCAGTGTCTCTCTGAACCTGGGAAATGGCAGTGATGGGAATTGCATGCCAAGGAGCTCCCGATCCAGCCGTCAAGCACAAGAAGGAGCTCACAGCTACCGAGGGGCTGAAGGACACAGGGAGTGAAAAGCAGAGCAGTGTTTGCAAAGTAGAAGATTCAAAGAAGGCCATCTTTCACAGCCAGTGGAAAATCCTGAATGATGTAATCACCAAAGGAACAGCAAAAGAAGAAACAGAAGGAGGCTGTGCATCAATTTCTATTATTGCCCAGGCAGAATGTGAGTAGCAGGGCTGGCTGGGCTTCATTGAGAAAAAGGAATGTGCACTGAGGGGTGAGATTTCACTCCCTCGGCACTCCTGGAGAGCTGAGACCACATCTATTTGTAATCCCAAGTGGGGTGGAGTCGGTGACACATCCCAGATTCTATTTAGGAAGCTCATGAAATCTCCTAATAATGTGGCAGCATCCACTGAATAAAACATAAATAACAGACCAGTGCACCTCGGTTAAATCTGTGGGGCATCTGTTCTTGGCTGACTTGTGAAAGGTGTTGAAAAGAGGGGCGGAAGAGGAGGGAAACAACATAAAGCTGTCAGCTGGGAAGGAGCTGGGGGATCAGGAGGTAGCTGGGAAGCTTCCTAGTGCTGGGGGAGGAGGAATGTAGCGTGGGTGGTGTGACATGACTGTGCAGTGATTTGTCTGGGTCACTGATTTAGCATGTTGGTAGAGTCATTTCAGTGCAGTTGTTACCAGGAGACACGTTGTTGGATGTTTAAGACAAGTCATGACCCTGTTTTCTTTCTCACAGGTGAAAACAGTCAGGAGTTCAGCCCCACCTTATCAGAGAGATCCTTTATTGCCCACAGTAAACCTTACAGGTGAGAGACCTCTTGACATGAGGGCATGAAGTGGCTTCACTGCTGTGTCTGCTGACTTGGACTTGTCCCAAATCACCCTGGCTCTGTGTGCTTACAGTGTTTTTTTTCCAAAAGCACTCCTGTTTGAATTAGCTTTTCAGTCTGAGGCCTGGTAAGAATGTGTCTTTCCCCAAACATCTTCCTCAAAACCTGTCTGTGTTAGGAAAAAAGTAGAAGCTCAAGCACAAACCGCTTGCGTTGTCTTGTTGTCAATGCCTGCAGATTTATTGCCCTTGTAGCCTTCTCTTTCCATTTCTGGATTGTCAGATTTGGTTTGGAATGGCTGAGTGGGTTTTTTGAGGTTCATGGGCTTGAAGTAGAAGGATCCAAGGGTAAAATTTCAGTCTTTTTGTACCTGAGCTGGTGCTTTTGAAACCGCGTTACACCATTTCCGAAAATTTGTGTGAAACTTGGGCTGCTGCTGGAAGGAGTCCTGAGGAAAGGGAACAGCTTTGTTTCTGGGAAGGATAAGCAGAAGGGGATGAAAGAACCTTTGCTTAGTGACAGCAGCAGCAGCAGCAGTTGTGAGGAGAAGCTGGAAGTGCTCAAAGGGCAGTAACAGTTGTGATGGACAAGTGGAGGCCTGGGAGTCGCTTTTCGGAGCCGTCTGGGAATGAGCTGCTTTTTCTTCATGAAGAATCTGTGCTCTGGAGCTTTCTTAGGCACTGCAGTGTTGTCAGGCAGCCCCAGCACTCCTGAAGTGGGTGCCTGGGATACACAATTAGGAGCTGCCTCTTTTCCTGGTGGCTTTCAGACCCTGAGCCTTGTGAGGTGCATGGTTTGGCAGGGCCCTCTGGGTTAGTGGTGCTGCCCCATGAACCAGCTGCAGAAATGCTAAATGCCCCATTGCTGGGGAGATTTCTGTGGCTGTGTGTTCAGGCTCAGGGCACTGTGCTGATGCCATCACCCAGAAACTCTGCCTGTGGACCTTTTAGCATAAAAACACCAGGAAAAGTTGGAGAGAGCAGTGCTGGCTGTGAACTGTGGTCAGCAAAGGCAGATGAATTTTCACAACTGTTCTGAGTCAGTGGGGTGGTTCTTCATTTGAAGATCGAATATCCTGTTTTCTCTTACAACTTGATTTTAAAACACCTAACTACCATGATGATTGGTACTGAATCACAGAATGGTTTGGGTTGGAAGGGACCTTAAAGACCATCCAGTTGTGACCCTGACTAACTGCACACCAGAGTTCCTCCTGAGCTCCATCTCCTCCTGCAGCCCCCAGCTGGGGTGCTGCCAGGGCTGTTCTGCATATCCATGTGTTCCTAGAAATCATGTTGTAGGATTGAGCTTTAGGTGCCAGCACATTTTGGCTTTTTAAAGCTATTTTATTCAAGCGCAGTTAGTCATCCCTTTCCTTTGTGCATAGTCTATTTTCCTGTCAAATTGAGCAGGTGTTGAGACTATGAACACTTTTATTAATGTTAATAATTCTTTCAAATAGACTGCATTTATACATCACCTCTGTGTGCACTATAAATCAACCACAAACTGTCTCAGAGCAGCCTGGAGGCATTCAGTGCTTTTCCCTCTGCTTTGTCATGTCCAAAAAAAGGGCTCCCAGAGGGCTGGAGAGGGACTTTGGACAAGGGATGGAGGGACAGGACACAGGGAATGGCTTCCCACTGTCAGAGGGCAGGGATAGATGGGATATTGGGAAGGAATTTCTCCCTGGGAGGGTGGGCAGGCCCTGGCACAGGGTGCCCAGAGAAGCTGTGGCTGCCCCAGCCCTGGGAGTGTCCAAGGGCAGGTTGGACGGGGCTTGGAGCAACCTGGGCTGGTGGGAGGTGTCCCTGCCCATGGCTGGTCTTTAAGATCCCTTCCAGCCCAAACCATCCTGTGGTTCTATGATCTAGTCCTGTTGTTCCTCGCACAGTTTGTAAACACTGGGAGACTCTTTGCTTTGCTCCCCCCCCCCACATTTCTTTCATACCCCACCAGCCCAGATCCTGGGCTTATGCAGAAGGCAAGGAGTTGTGTTTTGGTTCTCTGTCCTTTGAACCTCAGGGGGCAGAGTGGCTGACCGCCCTTGTGCGGGTCAGGGGTGTAATCCCCGGGCTGTGCTCCCACCCCCACATCTCAGAGCCCTCCTCTGTGGTTTGCAGCAGCCGCTCGGACAGTCTCGACCAGATCCCCAACAATGTGGCTCACGCCACCGAGGGGCAGATGGCCCCCGGCGGCCGCAGGGGCCGGCACCGCGCCAGGGCCGGGAGGAGGCGCCACAAGAAGAGGTCCAAGCTCAAAGGACACCCTGGGCCTGCTGGCAGGAGAAGTCCCAGGACTCCAGAACAGGAGAGCTGCACCCCCATTCCCGTCCAGGTGAGAATCCTTAACCTTCCTCTGGTGCTGTGGGGACCCCTACCAGCCTTTGGGGTGAATTTTGGGTGGTTCTGCTGAGGTTCCTGCTCAGCTGTTTTGTTTTGCTTTCTAGGAGGATGAATCACACCAAAGCCCTCTCTACAGGAACAGTTTTTGGGTGTCAGAATTTAACAAGGACTATGATCTGCTGCCTTTTGAGAAAGCTGACCGAGTTCTGCCCACGGGCAAGCTCCATTCCCCGAGGAGCCAGTACAAAACTGAACTGCACAAGCTGATCAGCCCTATTCAGTGCCTTAATCATGTTTGGAAACAGAGGGACACTGTCCCCCAGCCTGAAACTCTGCATCCTTTTCCCTACAACATCCTGCCCCCCCATTTCCCCCACGTGGACAGTCCTCTCTATGCCATGAAGCAGAACGCTCTGCAGTCGTACTTCCATGGGGATCTCAACTATCAAGACAGTCGCCTCTCTGGCCTAAACTTAGAGTATGGTTTCCCCAAATGCATCAACCAGTCTGTGAAATCCAGCTCAGACAAGCTTTCTGTGGAGGAATATTTGGTAGATGCCCTGAAGGGCAGTGTGAGTTTTGGAGAACCCCAGAATTTAGCCAGCCTGGCCAAGACCTGGAGAGGAGGAGGGCTGGACCCGAAGGAGCAGTTCCAGGACACAAGTGAAAATGAAGGCGTGCTGCTGAATGAGGTGATCCGGGGCAGGGGGAGCCAGGGCTTCCCTGGGATTCAGCACAGGGATCATCTGCATCCTTGTGCTTGCTTCTGTAGCAAGACTGTGCTTTCTGAGTGGCTCCTGGTCTGGTGGAAGCCGCCAGATAAAGATGCAGTGTTGGTGTCTTATCGCAGAATATTCTGAGGTGGAAGGGACCCACATCTTGTGCAGCTCTTTGGATGGCACACACAGGGGACTGAACCCAAGAGATTGGTGTTAATAGCACCAAGTTTTAACCAGCTGAGCTGATCTCAGGGTTATTTCTGCAGGATGTAAGCCCTGTGTGTCTCAGGCTGTGGCTCTGCTCTGTGCTCACTCCCCAGACATGCAGGCCTGTCTCTGAGCAGGAGTTCTGTGCTTAGTCAGCCTTCAGTCACATCCTCTCTGCTTGCTGTGGAGGAGCCCAGGCCAGCCAGGTGAAGAGCCTGCAATATTTATTGCCTCTGGGTGACCTGGACTGTGACACAGACAGAAACCAGGGCTGGGTAGCTGTGGAGATGCAGGAGGGATGTCTGTGCCTCTGCTGAGAGCCAGGAGCTCGTCCATCATCCCTTGCCAAACACAGGCTTGGGCACAACAAATCTGTGTAAATCCTAAGGCACGATTCACTTCTGAACTCAGTTCTCTCTTGGCACCTTGAACTCCTCTTGGAGGAGTTCTCTGGAATCAGAGTGACCCTGTCAGTGCTGTCTGTGGAGTTCAGGGTGTCCCTTACCTGCCTGGGTATATTTACAGGGACTCCTAAGGCACAGTCTCCATCTGCTGACTACAAAAGAGGTTTCACTCTTTTGCTCACACACAGTGTCTACATTTAGTCACGTGAATCTTGGTTGGTTTGTAAGGTTTAGTTTTGTAGTTCTGTCCTGCACGAGAAGGAAATAGTTTGGAGCTCCAAAGCCATCCAAGTCCTGGTAGTTTTCTTTGCAGCAGTGGGATACACTCATTTAAATCAAACAGAGCCCACAGAAATCAAGTAGGTTGATCCTGTATTGTTTCACCTCGAGCCTGTGACAGAAGTAATTCTGCCCAGGGATTTTTAGAGAGCTGCTGTGGTATCTATCATTGTTCTGCTTCTGAGAACGTTGATCTCTGTGCTGCTCAACATTTAAGCGGTTTTTAATTTGCTTCATCTTGTTTTCTGATTTGAACTTCCAGAAGCTGAAGCCGGTGGATTATGAGTACCGGGAAGAGGTTCACTGGACCAAGTGCCACGGTTCCTTGGGCATTGGCTCTTTTGGAGAAGTGTACAAGATAGAGGACAAACAGACAGGATTTCAGTGTGCTGCCAAAAAGGTAATTACATCTGAGAGCAGAGTTTCCTGGCACAAGAAGGCACAGGGAGATAAATTTCCTCCCTGCTACCGTGGGCTGCAGGCCTGTGTTGTGCAGTCACAGTGAGGGCCTGCTGTGGTTGTGTCCAAGGAAGAACTTCAAGGTGATGGAGGACCTGGATGTGCACAGGGGTCAGCCTTTGCAGCCAGAAATAAGTTCCTTTGGCCTTAAAATGTTCTACAAATGATCATGGGTGTTGAGGCCAAGAGCAGAGATTTCTGAGAGACTGCAAATGACTGCAGGGCAGAAACAGCCGTGTGAGGTGTCTCCTTACCTAATTCTTCTCATCCTAAACTGGGGCTGGTGTAAGTGGTTACATGGCAGGTTGAAAGAGGAATAAAGTAGGAAAAACCCAGAGCTTTGATCTGCTCTCTGGCTGTCAGACACAGTGCTGGCACATCCTGATGAGGTGATGCTGTTACAGATGCAGCAAAGGATGTGTGTTTCTGCAGGAGCTGGCCCAATAATCCATTCCACCCCAGGATGTGCCACTGGCATACAATGCAGGAAGCACATGGACTGTAACTTGGACCAGGGAATTGATTTGTAGGCTGCCCTGGGGGCCCCAGGGGTGCAGACAGAGTGATAGTGCAAGATGAGGAGAATATAAGCCATTTTATTTAAACTTACACTTGAATAGTTTCATCACCTCTGCAAACTGATATTTCTCACATTACTCCACTAGAAAACTTCAACAAGCATGTGGGAAGTGTTTGTCTTGAGTACAAAAATATTAGATGGAAAAAGAACTGCAACCTGCATTTTTCAGCTTAAAATGTTCATTTTTCCCTGGGCTCAACTTGACATGTTGCCTGTGGCAAGATAATCCAGCATGTGCAGTTCTTTAACCATTTCAGGGGTCAGCTGTAGAAAAAACATCTTTAAAGCACATGGAAAACTAATTCCTGTTCTGCATCCTCACAGTGGAACTCTGTGGTGACACAGCAGCCTGTTTCCTGTCAGTGTGTAACTGTTTAAATGCATTATCCACTTTGCAATGCACAGGCTTGGGAGAAAGAGCTGTTCCTAGAGGGCTGTGTTTTCAGGAAGGAGGATGGTTGTGCTGAAAAGGGAAACGTGAGAGTAGGAGAGGCTGAAGCCTTTAAAATTGTCAGCTTTTTTCCTAAATATTGGAGGATTTCAAATGATGCTTCTTTATATCAAAAATGCATCTTCTCAGACCAAACTCAGAAACCAGAGATTCTAATTGTGCAAATTGGGCACCTCCCTATGACCTCGTTCATTTTCCATGAGTAACTGTCTCCAATTCCTGCTGCCTGCCTGTCTTATTGTGGGACTACCTGACCTTCTCTCACCTGACTTGGTGTTGGAAGCACCTGCTCTCCACATTCTTGAGGTGAAAGAAAACTACCTATGGCTGGATTGCTGACAGTGAAGGAACATCATGCTCCTTCCTTCTCCCACCAGAATCTTCATGACTCATGTTTTCCTTCTGATCTGTAGCAAATTCTTGTTTTATTTTGCTTGGCTGAATCTGGTGAATGAGGTTTTTCTCCCACCATTTTCAGGATGAATGCCACCTAAGACAGTGATTGTGTCCGTATTTCATATTCCCTCCTGCTTTGGGGCAGTTGAATTTTTGCCAAGTATTGCACCATCCTTAATTTTTTCTCCCTCTTCCATGAAAGCAGGATGTTCAGTTGTCAGAATTATCCTGTTACCGAGACAGAAATCTCCTTCCTGTGAAGATTCCCAGTGCTCAGGTATAAGCTGGAGGCATTGCAACCTGCCTTTATTTTTGATAAACCTTCACTTTTCTCAGACACTGAGGATTTAGGGACTCTCCCTGTCCTTGTTCCGATCATCCTGAGTGTTCCCACTTGCTGCTGTACCCACTGATGTCTGTTGAGGCAGGTCAGAGTATCATTAAGGCTGGAAAAGGCCTCCAAGCTCTAGATGCTCAAGCCCAGTTAAATCATCCTTGTGCCCCTGCTGTGACACAGGCCCAGCCATCAGAGAGGGACAGTTGTGTGAGGATTGATCCCAAGGGTTGCTCAGGGCTGCTCTGTTTCCCCAGGTCCAGGTGGAACACTTCCGAGCAGAGGAGCTGACGACGTGTGCGGCGGTGACGAGCCCCAGGGTTGTCCCCCTGTACGGTGCTGTGAAGGAAGGCCCCTGGGTGACCATCTTCATGAAGCTCATGGAGGGTGAGGAAGGAACAGCACAATGCAGTGGACACTGATCTCTTCCTCCTGCCCCAGTTTTAATCTGTTACTTCCGTGATGTATCCAGAGTGTTCATTCCTGAGTGGGTTGGGGTAGGTGTGTGTGATCCCTGCTGGACCAGGGAGGGGTTTTCTGGGGGGAATAATTCCCAGTCCTGCCTCACTCCAGTTCACAGTGTCTCTCCCTCGATCAGCAGCTGCCAGTTCTCACCAGAACATCCAGCTGGGGCTGGTCTGGGCTTCGTGTTGGTTTGCAGGGCACCATGTGAAGCACGTGGCACTGGGAAAGGGGAGACTGTCTAAGCAAACCGAGATGCTTCCATTGCCCGATGCCCTTTTTCCAGCCGGGACCATGGAAATCAGGCTGGGAAAAACCAGCTGGTGGTCAGTAACACCAGAAATGTCTGGTGTGATCACAGAGCAGTTGCTTTTGCATCAAAGCAACACTAAGCATAAAGCTCCATGAACGAGGCCAGTTTTTTTGGGCAGCAAGAACTCTGGGAATAAGCAAAAGGAACAGAAGATAAGGGCTGTCAGACCTGGAAATTCTCATCTTTTCACTGGAAACAACCAGGAATTCTGGTGATGTTAGGAAGAATTTAAAGATAAGCTAACATGGACTCTCTGGATTCCTTTCTAGGTGGATCATTAGGGCAGCTAATTAAACAGAGTGGCTGCCTACCAGAGGACAGAGCCCTCAGCTACCTGGGCCAGGTGTTAGAGGGTCTGGAGTATCTTCATGCTCAAAACATTCTCCATGGAGATGTCAAAGGTAGGATGGCCTTGAGGTACCTCGTTCTTCCCTTTTTCTTAGAAGAGGCTTGGAGATTAAGTTACGGGAATACTTCCTGAGTTTTCAGATCTGTTTGAAATTAGAGTTTCCCTTGGTTCTAAACCACTGGGAACATCATGTTTGTCCCCTCTGTGTGTCATCCAGCGGGCCTGCCAGGCTGTTTGCCCAGGCTGCCCCACCACTGGGGTACAGGAATCTCCAGGGCAGGTGGTTGGGAGTTTATAAGCAGAGATAATTACAGCTGTGTACTTGCTTAAGCCAGCGGCACCCCACAGGAGTAACAAAACCTGTAGTTCAGTGGAATTTTGACTTTGTTTTCCATCTCGGTGTCCATGACACAGAGGAGACTAATGGCTCTGTTGCCCTTGCAGCGGAGAACGTGCTGCTGTCCGACGACGGGAGCAGAGCTCTGCTGTGCGACTTCGGGCACTCCGCTCACCTCCACCCCGACGGGCTGGGCAAGTGCCTGGTCACAGGTGAGCCTCTGCTGCTGCCCTGCTGAAGAGCTGCCCCCCCACCCCGAACTCATTCTTTCTGGTGAACATTCGCATACTGGCTCCTTTGCAAGCAGCTGCATTTTGCAGCCTGAGCGTTGCTCGGAGTGTCTCATGTATGGGTGTTGCTCGAGGCAGCCCCCCTGGCAGCCAGAGAGCCCCAGGTCTGGGAGCTGATGGTCCTTGTCTCCCAGGTTGGAAGGCTGCTGTGTTCACTGTAAGGTTATGTCAGCACACTGCAGTCCTGCAAGAAACCACCTTGAAACTATAAAGTCCTGCTCTGAGTTGTCATGTGACCTCACTGAAGAGCTGGGGAGGAGCAGAATGCCTTTGTTTCTGTCAGTTAAACTTTATAGTGCTTCTTCATGCAGCTGTTGAAAGGGAAGGATGTTATCTCATGTCCAACTCATGTTTTACCTCCCAAATTCGCTTAGAAGGGGAGTTAAATCCCTGTTCTACGTGTAAGGGATGAGTCTGATCGGGAGCTGTGGCCTTGGAACAGTTGATAAGAGCACCCAGTGCTGTCTTTTGGGTTGAGGTGGAGCCTCTCTGCCCTGGAGAGCTGCGAGTGTTCACCTGAAGAAGAGAAGGCTTCAGGGAGACCTCAGAGCCTCTTCCAGTGCCTGAAGGGGCTCCAGGAGAGCTGGAGAGGGACCTGGGACGAGGGATGGAGGGACAGGACAAGGGGGGGACTATTTTAAACTGAAAGAGGAGAGATTTAGGTTGTTGGGAAGGAATTACTCCCTGTGAGGGTGGGCAGGCCCTGGCACAGGTTGCCCCAGAGAAGCTGTGGCTGCCCCATCCCTGGGAGTGTCCAAGGCCAGGTTGGACGGGGCTTGGAGCAACCTGGTCTATGGAAAGTGTCCCTGCCCATGGCAGGGCATTGAATGAGATGGGCCTTGAAGTCCTTCCAACCCAAACCATTCCATGGATCCTCTGAAGGTGGCTTGTCTCTCACTTCAATTGAAAAGACAAGGATTCTGCCTTAAGCTTCCCCCTTAGAACTGGAACTATTCTCTGGCCTGCATGCAGTGAGCTTTCCTGTGCCTGGCTTTAGGGAACTACGTGCCTGGCACGGAGACTCACATGGCCCCGGAGGTGGTGATGGGCAAGCGCTGTGACTGCAAGGTGGACGTGTGGAGCAGCTGCTGTATGATGCTGCACATGCTCAACGGGTGCCACCCCTGGACCCAGTACTACAACCACCCCCTCTGCCTAAAGGTGAGTGGCCCAGCCTCCCTCCAGAGCCAGGCAGGTGAGCTGCCAGAGCTTTTTTCCTGGCCAGGGAGCTGTTGCCTGGGGGTGGCTGGGTGGGAGCCAGCTGGGCATCTGACACGATGCCAGCCTTGCTTTGGAAGCTCAGCATTCCCTGTGCCTCTGATGGCAGTGGTGGGGCTGTTCCTTTGGGTACCCTTCTCATGGACTTGGGTGAGGCTTTTTAACCATTCAGCCATAATAAAATTACTGCCCAGGTCTCATTTAATGCTTTCATTTCAGCTGGAAGCGCTCTCAGGGTGGGAAGAACCTTCCTGAAATCAAATGAAGCGTCTCTGGTGTAACCTCTTTCACTTCCTGTTTGTTACACAGATCGCTAAAGAGCCGCCTCCTCTGAGGGAAATTCCACCTTCCTGCAACCCTCTCACTGCTGAGATTATTAAGCTGGGACTTGAGAAGGAGCCTCTCCAGAGGGCATCTGCAGCAGAGCTCAAAGCTAAGGCCAGCATGGCACTTGAGGAAGGTAGAAATGTCCTAATGCAGCTAAACCTTCCCATCCTCGCTGGGAGAGTTGCTGGATGTGGCAGAGCAAACCTGTGGGAAGCACCAGCCTGTTTTACTGCCCAGGGTATCATTTCCACACAGGTTTCAGCACTGATGTATGTTTTGGGTTGATGGCTTTTGCCCACAGCCCAGTACTTCTCACCCAAAAAAATTACCATTTCCTCTGTGCTGTCACGTGCTCTTCCCTCTCTGCTGCAGGAGATGTTGTTGTGCTCTCTGTGGGTTTGCTCAGGTGTGTGCTGTGCCTGGGCTCCTGTCAGCTGAGCATCAGCTGCAGCTGGAGAGCCTCACATGCAGCAGGACTGCAAACAAAAGTTGTCTGCATCCTCAGCTGGAGCTCACACTTGTGGTCCAGCCTTGCCCCTACGACTGCCATAATTTATTTCAGCTTAATCCTGCTGAGTGGTTCTGTAATACAGCAAGAATTTGTGGGGGTGATCTGGGTTTGTCCTTTGGAGAAGCTGTGCATTTTACAGCAAATCTACTTCAGCAACTCTTTACAGTGAAGGGAAACTTTTACCTCTTTTGTTTCTTTATTTGAATATGTTTGTATGTTTTTTTGTTTTTGTAGTGGGAGGTGTGAGAAGCCCCTGGAAAGGCGAATACAGAGAGCCCAGACATTTGTCTTTGAACAAAGAAAACAACCCCCAGACATCCCTGTCCCCCACAGTGAGCCCAGTTTCTGAGACTGGTTCTGACCCAAGGTTGTCAGTCAAAGTTTCCTGTGCCAACCCAGTCCTACCACCCCCATCCCTGGAACAAACAGAGGAAGTTGAGGGAGCCCATTGGAACGAGGACAAGGAATTACCCGAGGCCTGGGATCCCCCACCTCTCTCCTCCACTCCTGTGCCCCTGAAGAGCTGCAGCCACGTGGAGAGAGCCACAACCATTTCAGAGCAAGAGCTCCAGCAGCTGGAAATTGGTGAGCACTGGGCTGGGGAAGGAATTCAGCTTTCTCTTGAGAGCAGAATAAAAATACAGCTGCTTTGTCTTGGCCCCTTGGCAGTTATTTTTGGGTTTTCAGCTTGGATGTCATTTTACTCACAGTTCCTTTCTCGTTACACAAATTGCTCAACCCCTTCCTCTAAATTACCCAAACTAGTAGTTCTTAACCAATTAAATACACCACAAAGGTAGTGAACAGGATTTCCTTCCACTGAACAGGGGAGGGACCTTCTGAGAGGTGCAGGAACCGCTTAGGAAACAGCCCATTTCAGGCCTGTGCTTAAGTGCACTCTGTAAAACGTCAGAATTCCAGCTTCACCTGGAATTTTAGGTTTCAAACACCATTCTTTGAATAAAGGGGTAAGCCAGGATAATAGCAAGAGGAATGGCAGATGCCAAACAAAGCTGTACAGTTAAAATCAGTCTGCAGCTGTTTTGTTTCTGGGCACTGGAAAACCTGCAGCCACCGGCCAAGGAATTTGGTTGCCAGCAGCAATCCAGAACTTGAGGTCCAGCAGGGAATCAGTGTGGAAATCACACAGTCCAGTTCCATTGCCCCAGTGTGACTCTACATTTCAATTCGTTTTCCTCTAGTCTTTGCAAGTGAGTTGAGAAGTTCAAGCTAGGAAAAGAGTGGCTTGAAATGTAACTGTGTCAGGGAACTGAGGAATGGCATTTCTTCCCAAATGGCTCTGGCTCCCAGCAGCCTTGCAGGGCTGGATGTTGTCAGTGCAACTTGCTGCAGGAGCTGAGTGCCTCGGTTTGACCTTTCCCTGGGTATGACAGTGCAGATGGATCCGCAGTGACACCTCGTAGGTGTCAGAATGGGCCAAAACTGGGAAATTCTGGGTGCTGCTGCTTTGCATGTCATTGCACAATGTGTCCCTGTGCTCTGTGCACCAGGGCTGTGTCATGAGCCACTGACACCAATGGCGCTGTTCATTAGCTAATGCTAATGGGGAATTAATTGCAGGACTGTGATTAGAGCAGAGGGGCGTGGAAGGAAACGCTATAAATGTTTACCCTTCTCTTTGCTGCAGAACTGTTTTTGAACAGCCTTTCCCAGCCTTACTCCCTGGAAGAGCAGGAGCAAATGCTCTCCTGCCTCAGCATCGACAGCCCCTTCGTGTCGGACGCCAGTGAGAGGGTGAGTGGGAATGGAGGCTGGGATGGGGGATTTCTCTGGAAAACTGGAAGCTGTGGCCGGTGGAGATCTGGAGTTTCTCACATGAGGTGTTGCTTTTTGACACTCAGTTTGCTGGAGAGAACCTTGGGAGGAAAGCTTTGTCCTTGCACAGCGGGGTGTTGAGGATTGTGGTTGTGCTTTAGTTCACTGTCCAGCCTGGATCCTTCCCTCCAGGGGCTCTCCTGTGCTGTCTACTCACTCAGGAAGCTTCAAGTGTGTGGCTGTGGGAAATCTCAGCTGCCTCGACCCCCTGTGTGCAGAGCATGGAGCTGGGGAGGCAGTGGTGGGTGTAGGAGCTGCTCCCGGCTGGACCAGCTGTGAAGGCCATGGACACCAGTGGGAAGTTTAGGAAAGACCAGAAGAACAGGGCACAAGAACAGAGCCTCAGATCCTGGATATCTATTCCCAGCCTCTGGATCTGTTCTCCATGAACTTACTTTAACCCATTGATACCAATGAATTCATAGTCCAAGTTAGTGAAATACTGATTTTAATTATTTTTATTTGCTCTGTCCCTGGTGCTCCCAAGGCAGGGAATACCAGTGAGAAACACTGAACAAGCCTTGTGGGGCCAGGGAAGGACAAAAGCCCTTCAATCATAGTTTTCAAAGACACTTGAGTCCCAAATCGTGCAGCCTGGCATCTGCAGGAGTCGTCTCTGGCTGGGAGCAGCTTTGTGTCCCATTTTTGTCCCTCTTCCCAGCCTCCCAGGGCTTTTTGAGGAGGACTGGGAGAGCTGTGTGCAGCAGCTCGGCTCTTGGCACACATGGTGTGCAGTGAGGGGTCTCACTCTGCTTGGTTTCTCCCCAGTGCCCACCCCATACATTTAATTTGCCTTTGGACTGGTACTGACCACTGTGCTGGCGTTGTCAGGCTGTCCTTCCATGACTCAGGGGTAGCACAGACCCCTCCCAGCAGCACAACCCTGTAGGGTCTCTAGTTGTTCATGCAGTTAATTGTTTTTCCTGTGTGTTTCTAATGCCGGTAAGTGACAAATATTTATCTGATGCTTCATTCTCCTGTCACTCGGTACCACAAACCCCTCTTTTCTCATCCAGCTTTTCAGCTCAATACTGATTTAACTATTGAGAATGTCTCATAGTCTCTGGGAACTGTTGCACTGCTGTTCATTCCCTTTTCCAGGTGGCACATAAACGTTGACTGACTGACAGCCCAGCCTTAGATTCTCCTTTCCTTCCCAGCCTTATTTTAGTATTTATCCTCCTGCAAGCTCATTTTCTTCTGATAAGCTTGTGCTTCCTTCTGCAGAACTCCACGAAGGCTTCTCAGAGCTTGAGGGACACTATGAGCTCTGGGATTCATTCCTGGAACAGCCAGGCAGACGGACAGAGCTTCAGCTGGAACAACCTGCTGAGCCGCAGCCGCCACACGGACACTCCCAGCTACTTCAACGGTGGGTCTGGTGGCTGCAGGAGGGATAAATGCTCAGGAGGCATTTCCTCAGGGTCTGGAGTGGCTGGGAGATGGAGTCTGTGAGCTCCTCTTATCCTTCAGTTGCTGTGCCAGCACAGACCCTCCTACAGATGGCTTGTGAGGAGCCCCAGTCTGCCCCCGTCACGGGTGGGTGGAAGGCACTGGGGTCTCACAGGGACACCCAGGGAAGTCCCTGGACACTCAGAGCCTGTTCAGGTGTGTGTGCCCTGCCTTGTGCAACTGCCTTGTGCAGGGGAGGGGTGTTTTATAACCATAAATGTCTACAAAGTAATTTTGAGGGCCTGCTGTGCAAATCAGTACATCACCTCAGCTCCTTTCTTGCTAAATCCAGCCCTGCTCTGAGTCACGGTTGTCTTCAGGAAGCTCCATGCTCAGACCTACATCAATGAAATGCTTAGTGACAGGAATGAGTTTTTCCCCAGTGTGAGCCTTGGCAGGCAGTTTCCCCGTGGACTGTGAGCTCCTTGTGCCTCAGCAGAAGTAACAACTCCTCTCGTGCATTCCAGGAGTGAAAATCCAGATCCAGTTGCTCAGTGGAGAAAACTTACACATCAGGGATTTCCACAGGACAAAGGTGGGAGACATTGCCACGGGAATAAGCAGCCAGGTGAGGCACAAACTGCGAGTTAAGGGATTCGTTTTGTCTGAGGAGCAATTTCTTCCCTGAGGCAGAACACCCAGAATCCAGGAACCAGGGGTTGTTCAATGACACCTTTAGTAACACAGTTTCAATGCTGCTGTTGTGAGTGTGGTACCAGTGGATGTTTTCTGAATCATCAAGGTTGGACAAGACCTCCAACATCATCGAGGCTAACCCTTGACCAAATCCCACTGTGCCCACTAAACCATATCTTGAAGTGCCACCTCTCTCTGTTTTTTGAACACTGCCAGGGGTGGTGCCTCCACCACTGCCCTGGGCAGCCCCTTCCAATGCCTGGACACTCTTTCTCTGAGGAAATTTTCCCTAATACCCAGCCTAATACAGAGCCTGAATCATAAGGCATTGCCAATTGTCATAGGGACAGCAGGGATCCACATCTTAGGAAGTTTCTGTGCTGCAGCTTAAAAAATCCTTCTTCTCAGCTCTAAAGACAAATTCTTTCCCCTTTCCCTAAAGAAGAATCCCTATTTGCCTTTTCCATCATGAGCAGTAGCACCAGCTCAGGGAAAGGGGCTGTTTGGCTGTGGTGCTTCCAGCTGGTTTGTTTGGAGATGTTGGCACACTCCAGTGAACCTCCCTGTGGGCATCCTGGGCAGCCCCTGAAAGAAACTCCCGAGTGTCTGTGGGGCTGGAACTCATCTGAGTGTAAAATGTGGTGTAAAAGAGGTTGGACCAGTCCAGAAAATGTGCCAGTGGTGTTGGGTCTCTTTGGTGGACATACAGAGCAAAACATCACCAGCCTGCAGAGGAGTTCACATGGCCAAACACAGGCAGCTCAGGGACCCCCAGCAACGGCCCAGAGCTCGTGGGAGGCGGGTTGGCAGCAGGGTGGGCACTGCCCAGTCCAGTTCTGAGACAATTCCTCCCAGGAGAGGTTGGGATGCTCCTGCTGAGCGCGAGCCCTCATCCAAACGCTTTCCTTGCGCCGGGAATCTGTTTGCTGGGTGGGATAAAGGGAGAGGATGTTCTGAAGGAGACTTGAGGTGCCCCTGTGTCTGCTCTGCTTCCCAGATCCCCGTCCCTGCATTCAGCCTGGTCACCAAGGAGGGGCAGCCAGTGCACTACGACATGGAGGTGCCCGACTCCGGCATCGACCTGCAGTGCACCCTCGCCCCCGACTGCGGCGTCAGCTGGACCTGGCGCGTCAAGCACGGCCAGCTGGAGAACAGGCCCTGAGGCCCTGCCTGGTTTGGAGGTTTTTACCTTGTGCAAAGAAGGAATTGCAAAAGCTTCCGAGCTGCCCTGCCGTGCTGGAGCAGCAGGGGCAGTGGCTGGGGTTTGTGCTGCAGCGGCCCCGCTGTGCTCAGGCCTCGCTCCTGCCGCCCGTTCTGACCCAGTTCCAAGACGTGTCCTGAGCTGAGATGTTCCCCAGAACAGTGGGAGTGACTTGTTTTGGGTGTGAGCGTTAGAGCTTGAGGATGGTGGGTGGAAATTCCTGCCTTTCAGAGGAACGTGGTTGTGCTCTTCAGGAGAGCAGGGGGGTTGGGTGAGAACCGTGGCTCAGCCTCCGGGGCGAGGCCGGGAGCTGCTGGGCTCGCCCAGAGGAGGAGGTTGGGTGCCCCCAGTGCAGCTGTGGTTGGTTGTGCCAAGGGGAGCTGGCTGACTTCCTTCCAGATGGAGGAAAAGACACTTCTGTAGGCTTTGGGGTGCATCATCTCCACCTCCAGCCTACTGCACGGGGAGAATCGACAGCAGGAACTGGCTGGTTCTCGGTTTCACCTCCCACCCTTCCCCGCAGACATTTCCTTCTTGAATCAGAAAAGAGCTTTGTTCCCAGAAAGAGCTTTGCTTGCAGCTCCCACCTGCAGGTCTTGGAGGAGCTGGTGCTCTCTCTGGTGTCTCTGGCAGACAGGACAGGAGGAGGGTATGGAGTTCCGTGGTGGGAAGGTGGAGGGGCTGTTCCTACATCCTCTTCCCACCGCTGACGTGGGACTCCAGGTGAACTGTCCCATCCAGGCAGCTCCCCTGGAAGGGGAGGGGATGGGGGCTCTGTCAGCTCTGACAGGGCTGGATTTGCTGCAGAGCTGATGAAAATCTCCCTGCCAGCTGCCAGGGCTGAGCCCAGTGCCCCAGTTCTGTTGGCCCAGCCTGGCCTCATGAGGCTTCCCATCCGCCCCTCATTTCAAACTGGGCTCACAGAGCAGGATGGATGGGCAGCTGGGCCTGGAATGCCTTAAGCTTTGAACTATTTTTTTACTGATTTATGAATGTTTGGATTTTACTGAAACCTCATGGGTCACATTCAGGTGAATCCAGCCCAGAACAAATCCAGAGGGAGGAGTGAGCCCTGAGTGTGCTTGTTCAAGACTGTTCCAAGGCCTTGCACACCTGAAAATCACAGCTCCTGGTGGTGGCAGTGGCTCTTCCAGAGCTCTGTAACTGCAGTGGCCTCCAAGCAGGGGCTCTGCATCCAGGCTGGGCAGAGGAACAGCTCGTGAAAAACGAGGTGGGCTCTGCCAGATCCGTGGAGTTCTGGGGGACACAGAGGGCAGGAATGCTGCCAGTTTTCCCAGCTGAAGTTCACTGGGAAAGTAGCTGGGAAAAGTTAAACTCTGGACCTCCTTTTTGAGGACCAGCACTCCTTAAACAAGGTATGCTTTTCCCTTTGGTCTCCCAGAACATGGGCTGGTTTTGCCACACCAGGCAGTGACATCCTTAATCAGAAAACTCCAGTTGATGCAATAAAAAAGTGGAACTCTTGAAGAAAAATGAAACCTGTCACCACTCTGGGTATAATTTTTTATAGCACTTTTTGTTCTAAAGCACTTAATATGTTGTCCAAAATAGGCACTTAATTATATCTGCACTGCCACATTCAGAGTCTTTTTAGTAAATAATTAACACATTACACACATGTCTTCCAGGAGGGAGTGGGGGAAGGAGTAGTTTGGCTCCACTTCTTTTGAGATGCCATAGGAATTTAAGCTCAGGAGCAGGAGGGATCAAAGTGCCTCTGCCAGGGTTCCCAGCAGCTCTCGAGCACATGCCTGGCTCCCTTCCTTGGCTTCCTCTGAGGGGGCAGAAGGAAAACCTGTTGGTTGTTTCTGATGGATGTGTGGTGATGTGTCCCTCCAAAAGCACGGTGGGTCCCATCCCAAGGGCTGCACCTCGTGCCCCTGAGGCCTCTGAGGTGCTCCCGTGCCCAGTGTGTGGGTCTGTGCCCTGGAGCAGCAGGACCCTCTGCAGGACTCCTGGGCCCTGCACTTCGTGCACAGCATTAACCTGAACTCAGCCCACCCGCACCAGGGGTGAGGGCAGGGAACCCTCCCGGCTGCCCGCACGGGTCCATGGAGATGGCCACGTTCTCCAGGTGGACGGAGGGCTGTGTTCTGCACCCTCACACCAGCATTACCCAGGAGCTCCAGCCTCTGTGTCCCGTGCAGAGCCTGCCCTGCTGCCAGCAGCGGTGACCCAGCGAGCCTGCAGGTTCCCAGCGCTGCTCCCAGCCTGGGGGGTGGGGTTGGCTGTCCCCGCCCAGGGACACACACCGGGCTGACACCGCTGCCTCCCCACTGCCCTGACCTGGGCTTCTCCCCTTGGGAGGGCCCTCAGGTTGTGCTGCCAACCAGCCTGAGATCCCCTCAGCTCTCTCCTGCTGCCAGAACAATTTCCTCTTCCCTTGGCTTGTCATTTTGCCATGACAGGCAGAAACAATCCGGCTTCCAGACGAGTTCTGTGCAACACTGGCAGGAGAGAGTCAGGGAAAGCTTTTCCTCAAAATCTGGCTGGAACTGTCAGGTTTCGTAACGAGTGTTTAGAACCCCAGCTCGGGGCGGGGAGGACGAGCAGCAGTGGGAGTGATAAACACAGATGGCTCTTGTCGTGCAGCTCCTTCCCAAAGTCTGGAAAAATCGCTGCTGGTGAGGCAGGATGGAGCTGAGGATCGGTTTGGGATGGGCCGTTCCGGCATGGGGGAAGGTGCTGGAATGGGGAGCTTTGTATGGAACGAATGACACTTTATAAAACTGTGATTTCCTGACCTGAATTTTCACAGGGAAAAAAAAATAAAGCTGAAGAAAAAAAAAAAGATTCTTTTTTTTTCTTGTTGCTGGTGGTTTGACTACAGGGATCAGAGAACAAGAGGGTGGTGCTGGATAAGACATTTTTCAGGAAGAGGAGCCTGGTGTGATTAAACTATGCTGTATATTAATTAGCCCAGGGTTTGGGAGATGCAGGTAGAGGTCAGGGGGGATAGTGGGACGCTGAGCAGGCTCCCCAGGGCAGTGGGCACGGCCCCGAGGCTGCCAGAGCTCCAGGAGGGTTTGGACAACGCTCTGAGGGACAGGGTGGGATTGTTGGGGTGTCTGTGCAGGGCCAGGGCTTGGGCTGGATGGTCCTTGGGAGTCCCTCCCAACCCAGGGTGTTCTGTGATTCCATGATTTCTGGGGCTGAAGAGGCAGCAATAACTTTGATAGTTCAAGGCCAGGCTTTGCTGTGTATCCTGGCATCTCTCTCATTCCAAGCACACAGTCCCTTTCCCTCTCTCTCTCCTGTTCCAGGGGATTTGCTGCACCAGGAGCTGCTCAGTCTCTGGGGCAGTGCAGCAGCTCCAGGCTCCAGAGCAGGGCTGAGGCAGCAGAGCTCTGCAGACCCCCAGAGCCCTCACTGCTGCTGCAGGAGCTGTTTGTCTGCACTGAGCTGATGTCTGTCTGCCAACCAGCCCAGTGGGCTGGGGGTGCTCAGGGCCAGGGAGGGAGGTCAGGTGTCTTGAAACACGATTTTTTGCTGTGGTGCACCCACGTGTCTGTGCTGTGAACACAGACCACTTGTCCACAAAAATGTGGTTGTGGTTTGTTGCTGGAATCACAGGATGGTTTGGGTTGGAAGGGACCTTAAAGGTTATCCAGTTCCACCCCCTGCCATA
Organism: Acropternis orthonyx; assembly: GCA_035583155.1. NCBI lineage: Eukaryota > Metazoa > Chordata > Aves > Passeriformes > Rhinocryptidae > Acropternis > Acropternis orthonyx. The sequence goes on along the minus strand of JAWWEU010000080.1, from coordinate 3,481,997 downwards.
GGCAGGGACACCTTCCACTAACCCAGGTTGCTCCAACCTGGCCTTGGACACTCCCAGGGATGGGGCAGCCACAGCTTCTCTGGGCAACCTGTGCCAGG
>JAWWEU010000080.1:3462350-3473971 GCA_035583155.1 Acropternis orthonyx | reverse complement strand
GGCGGTGGCTGCGGGCAGGGGGGGCGGGGGGGGCGGGGGGGTGATGGGCTCAGCCCCCGGCAGCGGTGGGGGGGGCGGGGGGGGCGGAGGAGGCGGCGGGGGGGCCGTGGGAGCCGGTGGGGGAGGTGGGGCTGGAGCCAGAGCCGGAGCATCTGCAAGGGAAAGAAGAGGTGGGTGAGACGGTGACACGGCAGGGCACGGTGCCACCGCCACGCTGCCCCTGCCACCGAGCGGCTCTGCGTCCCCGGCACATCCCCCTGCCCCAGGTTCTCTGCCCAGAGCCATCCCTCCTCTGCGTAAGGACACCCCCTCCCACCCGTGGTACCTGTGCGAGCGGCGGCGGGGACGGCGGCTGCCTCTCCGGTAACCACGGGGGCTGCCGGGGTTTCTATGACAACGGGCACAATTTCGATGGCGACGTCCCCGTCGGGCCCACGCAGGATCTGCACCAGCCCCTTCTGCTCCAGCTCCGCCAGCCGCCGCTCCAGCGCCAGCCGGTAGCAGTCCTGGGGCTGCGGGGACGGCGGGCTGGGCGGCCGCGGGGGGCTCAGCTGCTCCTGGGCAGGCGACAATCCCCGTCACATCACGCCGTCCCCCGGCGCCCCCGAAAGCCCCAGCCCTCCCCTCCGGCGGCGCCCCTGGGTGCTCACCCGCAGCGCCTCCAGCTCCCGCCGCGCCTGGCTCAGCTGCTTCTCCAGCTCCGCTATCTTGGCCATGGAGTCGTTCTCCGCATCCTGCAGCTTCTCCTCCAACTGTGGGGGACGAGGCGCCGCCGCTCAGCCCCGTCCCCATCCCATCCCTCCCTCCTTCCCTCCCTCCCTCCCTCCCTCCCCGTGCGTCAGCGCCCGCTGCCCACGCGCCCACGGCCCACCTGGCTGACGTGCTCCTGCAGCTCCTCCATGTGCTCCAGCACGGCCGTCTTGGTCTCCGAGTCCTCCAGCATGGCCCCCACGTCGAACACGTTGTCCAGGTAGGCTTGGATCTGCACCTGCAGCTTGTCGCTCTCGGTGAGGCGGAGGCTCTGCCGGGGGACAGCCGGCGGCACCGTCAGGGCAGGGGGTCCCCCCAACCCCGGGGGCACCCCCCACCCTCGGGGGTCACCCACCTCCAGGTACTGGTCCAGCCCCAGGTGGGTGAACTCGTACTGCAGGAACACGCGGAAGTTCATGTTCTCCACCGAGTGCACCACGATGTTGATGAACTGCATGCAGGCCACCTGCGGGGACACGGCGCGGTGGCACGGCAGCCCTTGGGGACACGGTGCCCCGGGGGCTGCACGGGGGATCGGGGGCCCTCGGGGACAAGGTGCCCCTGGGGAGGGCATGGTGGTCCCCCCTGTGGACGTGGGGACATGGGGAAGGACCGGCAGTGCAGCAGCCCATGGGGACATGATGGCTTAGGGACAGCATGGTAGCCTTGGGGACTGGAAGGCCTGGGGACAGTGTGGTGGCTTAGAAAATCTTGGGGACATGATGGTCCAGGGGCAGCATGGTGGCCTTGGGGACATCATGGAATGGGTACAGCATGGTGGCCTCAGGAGCATAAAGGTCTGGGGACACTGTGGTGGCTTAGAACCCTTGGGGACATGATGGCCTTGGGGACAGCACAGTGGCCTTGGGGACATGATGGCCTGGGGACAGCATGGTGGCTCAGCAGCCCTTAGGGACTTGACGCCCTGGGGACAGCACAGTGGCTGAGCAGCCCTCGGGGACACGATGCCCTGGGGACAGCAGGGCACCAGCCCTGCCAGCTCACCATGAAGTCTATGTTGGTGTCCTCATTTCGGAAATACTCCATCAGCTTCTCGAAGCGGTTCTTCTCCCCGCAGACCTGGGGTGGGAGCAGGGGGCTGAGGGACGGGGGGACACGGCTAGGGGCCACCCACGGGGGCAGCAGGACACGAGGCACCCACAAGTGACACCATCCCAACCCTGCCAGGTGCTGTCTGGCACCCAGCCCCGCTGGGATGTGGCCCTGGGGACATCAAGCCCAAAGGCTGGAGCATCCCCAAGCGAGTCAGTTATGGAAATGTTCAGGATGGTGCAGGGCTCTGCCCCAAGAGGAGCCCAGGCAGAGCAGGGGTGTCCGCATGGGGACCGTGTGGGGACCGTGTGTCCCTGCTGGGGACTCACCTCCTTGAAGTTGTCGAAGGCAGCCAGGATGATGTCGTGGCCACCCCGCACCAGGCAGACAGCGGCCAGGAGCTCCAGCACCAGCGCCTTGGTCCTGTGGAGACACGGGGGGGTGTGAGGGGGTCAGGGCCGTGGGGGGTGAGGGCACAGGGGCACGGGGACAGGGCACAGGGGGCAGGTCCTACCTGGCATTCTTGTTGTTGAGGCTCAGGGTGATCTCGTTGACACAGGCTGGGTGGTTCATCACCAGGCTGAAGCCAGACTTGGGGAGGGGGAAAAGGAGCATTAATGGGGTCATGTGTCATCCTGTCCCCACCCCGGGGACGCTCCGGGACTTTGGGACATCCCCCTGCCGTGTCCCCACCGAACAGGAGGCTGAGTGAGGACATCTCAGAGCAAGGGGACGGAGAACCGGCGCCACCCCGACGCCGGCACCGCCGCGGCCGGGGATTTTCCGGGATGCCCGAGGATGCCGCCCGCTCCCACCTGGTAGTTCATGATGGCGCGGAGGCACATGATGCAGACGTGGACATCGTCCTTCTGGCTGACGAGACGGGAGTTGCGCAGCGTCCTCCTGCTGTGCGAGGGGTTCAGCCTGGGCGGGCGAGAGCGCGGCTGAGCGCGGGCCGGGGGCGGCGGGGGCGCAGCGCAAAGCGGGGCCGGGGCAGCGCTGGGGGGTGGCAGCGGGGCGGGGGGAACACCGGGGGACCCTGCGGGAGAAACCCCCACGTCCGTGCCCGTCTATAAGCCCGCGGGGTGTCGGGGTGGCGGCGGTGGGGTGGATTTTGGGGCCCCCTCGTGCACACGGGTGGTCTCGGAGGCTCACCGGGGCGGGCAGGAGCTGCCGGGTGACCTGGGGGCACTGTCCCCATCGCTGCCCGGGGCACCGCAGGGGACGCTGGGGTGGACGTGGCGGAGGAGGGTGTGGATGTGCTGGTTCGAGAGGCAGCAGCTGGAGGCGCGTTAGAGCCTGCAGGACAGGAGGGAGAAACGGGGCTCCCGCGCCGCCCCGGGGACACCCGGGCTCGGGGACACGGAGGTGAGGGGTGGGGGGCAAGGGGTGGGACCCCCTGCGGGCGCCGCGTCCCTCCTGACCTGCCCCTGGGGCTGGCAGGGACACCCCGGCTCCTCCAGAGCGGCTGGCAGGGGGCGAGGGACCCCCGCCCTCCGCGGGGTGGCACGTTACGGCCCCCGCGGTGACCGCGGTGGGGTGTCCCTGGGACCCCCTCGCCCCAGCAGGGACGCCCCGCAGGCCCTGTCCCCGGCACCGCTGACCAGCAGCGGGGTCCCGGGGGGTGTCCCCGTCCCGCCGGTGCCCCGTCACCTACCGTCAGCGCGTCCCCGGCAGCGTGCAAGAGAAGAGCGGGGTTAGACGGGGCTGCGGGCGAGCGGCGCCAAGCGAGAGCCACCAGCCAGGGGGGACCGGCTTTGGGGGACACAGGCCCGTTCCTCCGCCCCGGCTTTAAACCACGGGGGTGCGATTTGCTCCCCCCAAAACCTCCACCACCTCCAATTTTTTTGCTTATTCTTGGGTTTTACCCACGAGGGTCGCAATGGGGGGCAGGGATCAGCCCAGCGCCAGGCAGGGCTTAGCCCTTGGGGGCACACACGGGGACGTGGCCTTGTGCCCCCAAACCAGTGATGGGGACCCACTTTTAGGGCCAAATCTGTGATGGGGACCCATTTTTAGGGCCGGGCCTGGGTCTCCCTGCCGAGCCCCTCTCCAAGCACGGCGCGGCCGGGGGTGCAGCGAGGCGGGGGAGCAGGGACATGGCACAGGGACAGGGGGACAGTTGGGGACGGGACCACACGTTACCTTACAGTGAGGGGCCGCGGTTTGGAGGAGCCCTGGGTGGGGGACGAGGAGGTGCTTTTGTTCAGGTCCTCCAGGGACTGCTCCTTGCCCTTGTCGGAGCCGGGGCTGCTGTTCTCTGCACTCTCCATGTCATACCTGGTGGCCCGTGGGAACACAGGGACGGGTGAGTGGTGGCACCCCAATCTGGGCAGACACCCCTCTGGGGTCCCAAGGGATGTTGGGGGCGCTCTGCTCAACCCCACCCATGGAGCATCCATAGCTCCATCACTCCAGTGACAGGGGAGGGACCCCCAGGGACCCCCCAGCCCCGCTGAGCCCCAGGGGAGGCTGATCCCGGCCCTGGGGACAGGACACCCGGTGGGGACGTACGCGACGGAGCACTGGGCGAAGGCCAGGTACTGCAGCAGCACGTCCAGCCCCTTGTTCTCCTCGTTGAGGAACTCCTGGACCCAGCTGGAGGGTGCAGAGGGTTAGTGAGCTCCGCCAGCCCCCCTCATCCTCCCTCCCCCCACCCCCAGACACTCAGCAGAGCCACCCGCAAGTCTCCAGGGAGGGTGGGACGTGCTGGGGACATGAGGTGGCATCATGAGCTGGCAGCTCTCTGATGCAGGTGAGTGCCATGGTGAGCCCCACTCCTGATGTGTGGGGGACACAGCCCGAGGGCTCTGCTGCCACCACTGTCACCCCTGTCACCACTGCCATGACAGGACAGCCTGGCCCTGGGGACCATGGGCACCCATCACCCCACAAGGGATCATGGCACCTTGGGTGGGGGCAGGATCCCTCCTGGCACCCAGGGGGTACCACAGCCAACGTAGGGTTCAGGTCCTACAGCACCCCGGGGGGGCAGGATGAGGCCACGAGCCTCCACATCCCACTGTCACCCCCCAGCCAGAGCCAGCAGCATGTCCACCCCTCTCCCAGCAATGCCGGGGACAGTGGCAGTGGTGGGTGACAATGACATTCCCATCCTTACCCGATGTAGTTGGTCCTCAGGGAAATCTCCAGCTCCCGGAGCACGTGCGTCGACTCCTGCACTCGCCTCTTGAACTGTGGGATGGGGACAGCCATTGGCACTGTCCCTGTGCCCAGCCTGGGACGGGGACCAGGGGGTCGGGGTGCAAGGGGGACCCCTCACCTTCCTGCTGACGCCACCCGTGTCCAGGTAGCTCTTCAGTTTCTGGATGTAGGCGGACGGTGGGTTTTTCACCTGGAAACGCTCCTACGAACCCCAGAGAGAGGCTGAAACTGGGCCACCCACCGGGGTCACCGTCCCCACAGCAGCCACCATGTCCCTGTCCCCACCCCTGCACTCCATCAATGCTTAATGAGGTTAATAAGGTGTCATGTGACTGACAAGGTGGGGGTCAGTGCTTGGCACATCTGGGTTGATTGCCATGCCACGAGTGGCACTTGGGGACAGGGATGGCACCTGAGCCCAGACCTCACCTGGTCACAGATCAGCTCCCACTTCTTCTCGTTGTCGTACTGGTTGAGCAGTTTCATCTTGTCCGGGGGCAAGTTCATGGAATTCTGTGGGGTGAAGAGTGTCAGCGCTGGGGTTCACCCCAAAAACACTCCCTGGGGCTGCAGCACCCACTGCTCACCCAGCACTGGGTGTCCTTGCTCAGCAGTGGGAGGGTGGGGACACTGGTGGGACAGGGGAACACTGGTGGGAGGATGGGGACACTGGTGGGAGGATGGGGACACTTGGTGGGACAGTGAGGACACCAGTGGGATGTGGGGATACCAGTGGGAGGATGGGGACACTGGTGGAAGGATGGGGACATTGGTGGAACGATGGGGACACTGGTGGGAAAACGAGGACACCACTCCCAGGATGGGGATACTGGTAGGATGTTGGTGACACTGGTGGAAGAATGGGAACACCACCATTGCCATGATGTGAACATCCCAAAGACACATCCCCACCTGAGGGTCCCCAAGGGGAGGGCAGGGGTGTTGGTGGGGGGCAGAAGGCACATCTGGACATGTCCACCCATGTCATGAGTGCACCAAGTGCCTGGCCTCAGCCAGCCCAGTCCCAGCAGGGCCACATGGGGTGAGGGACAGGGACACAGGCTGGGGACACAGCTGAGGGACCCGGAGCCCGGGCCCTGCTCGAGGGTGACGGTCACCACCGAGCCCCCCGGCTGTGGGTGCGTGACAAGCCTGCCTGGGGAAATCAGTGTCTCTTTAGAGCCATGATGTCAGGGCAGCGCCTGGCGTGTCCCACGTCCCTCCGTGCCACCGTTGCACAACCACAGCCCCCGCCGGCCGCCCCGGCAGGACGTGACGTGGTTTCCGCTCTCGGAGCAGCACGAGGCGCTGCCGAAACCGTCCCGCGCCACGGCCGGGGGGCCCCGAGGCAGCCCCCACCTCCAGGGCACTCTGGTGACACCACGGGGTGACCAGCAGAGCCTTTATGGGGCACCCACCACGGCCTGGGCCAGGCTGGAGCTCAGCTCGGGGCACAGGGGATTTATCTTGCCAAAGCACACGAGTTTCGGTGATCCAGCTCGCCCGTAGAGCCCGGGCACGTGGAGGCAACGCACGGCCCCAGGTCACCTTTAACCCCAGTCTTGGGGTTCCCTGATGATGAGGATGGGACGTGGGGTGCATGCAGCCCTGGAGCAGCCACATCCTCAGGGAAAGGCATCTCCCAGGGGGCTGGCTGCCCACGGAGGAGCAGGGCCAAGGCGAGAGGTGCCACGGTGGCGGGCAGGAAGGGAAACCTCACCACCGCCTCCACCAGGGACCTGTCGAGCTGCTTTCACAAGAAGCCAAAACCAGAAGGTGTGGGTGGAAGGAGCTGGATTTGGCATGGGGATGGCTCATGGAGAGCTGGGCAGGGGGTGTAATTAGGCTGCAGGGTCAGGAACAGCCTCCTTGTGAAGCCACTGGAGCCAGGTGGGTCCTGGCGGTGCAGGGTGACAGCAGCACCTGGATGTCCCCACTGCAGGGCAGCCCTGTCCTCACAAGCCCTGAGCTGCCATCCTTGGGATGGGTGAGAACCTCCAGGAGGGTCAGACCATGGGGCAGGGCTGTGCCAACAGGGATCAAAAATCCAGCAGCACCCGTGGCACCCTCTGTGGGACACTGGGGTGCCCTTGGCAGAGAGGGGACAGTGGCACCTCCCACATGGACCAACTCTTTAGTCACCACATGTGGGACCTGGACAATCCAGGACTGTGTATGGTCAGTGGGACGGGACCTCCCATGTGCTCCCCACCACGAGGGTGCAGGGCAGGCAGGGTGGGCTGGGATGTCCCTGCAGAGGTGGCTCTGCCCACCAGACCCCACAGCCCCCTCCTCAAGCAAGGGCTGGGCTGGGAGGGGTGGCAGGATGTGGCACAGTTCGGGTACAAACTGGGTGGCGGCTGCGTCTCGGGTGGGCATGTGGTGCTGGGGGGGGAGGAAGTGGCTCCTGTGGAGCGTCAGCAGCTCACAGAAACAAAGAAACTGGTTCTCGTTTCCTGCTGGGGAAGGGGGACCAGGGGAGTGGCAGGTGTGGGGAGGGTGGGTGATGTGGGGCTGGGTGGGTGAGGTGGTGCTGAGTGGGTGATGTGGGGCTGGGTGTGTCAGGTGGGATTGGGTGAGGTGGGGCTGAGTGGGTGATGTGGGGCTGAGTGGGTGATGTGGGGCTGGGTGATGTGGGGCTAGGTGGGTCAGGTGGGATTGGGTGAGGTGGTGCTGGCTGAGTGATGTGGGGCTAGGGAGTGATGTGGGATTGGGTGAGCTGTCAGAGGAAGTACAGTCCTCCTCCTCCTCCTCCTCTTCCTCCTTGGGGGACAAAGATGGGGAGGCCACGGGGACTTGCTCCCAGCAGCCACATCGCCACCACCCCTCATCCAGCACCCTCCATGTGGCACCCAGCACTCTCATCCCACTCCTGTGTGGGGATTCCCAGCCTCCCCCAGCAGCCTCATAGCCCACCACATCACTGGGTGGGTGCCCCAAATGTCCCCTGCTGTGACACAAAGTGCCGCAGAGCCCACGGTGCCATCCCAGCCACGCCTGGTGCCGGGATGCGGCCGGCTGGGACCCAGCACCGGGGTGTGGGGTTGAGCCGGGCTTTGCCTGACACTTAAACCAAGACTGGGGGGAGGTGAAGCAGCACCGACACCATTTTCTGGTACAAAACGGCCTTTTCCTCTCATGGCCGGTGGGGGACGGAGCTATTTTGGGTGCCAGACACTTCTTTTGTTCCACACGTGAGTGGAGCCGGGCTGAGCCCAGCTCTGCACCAAACCCCGGCACAGAACGTTCCGGCATCTTCCACGGGAGGGTTTGTGCTGCAAAACCCTGCCAGGCTGACTGAGAACCGGGCTGAACCCTGGCGGCACCGTTTCTGGGGCACGGGGGGCAGGCACAGACGTGGAAAGGGAACCTTGGCAGCACGTGGCATGGGAGAGCACCCCAGTCCAGGCACCAACCCTGCCCGCCACGGGGGAGGGGACGGGGCAGGGACGTGCCCAGGGTGGCAGGGTAAGGGCAGATTAAGGGCTCTCTCTGGCTGTGGGAAGGACAAACATCACCACGTGTCTGGGCGGCCAAAGGGCCGTGGCACTCCTGGGATGCTCCATCCCTCGTGGCCCTGGAGCACGATGCTCCCCCCCAAGGGGGTTTGGGACATGCCCGGCCCTGCAGTGCCAGCTGTCCCACGGTGTCCCTCCAGTGACTCCGACTGTCTCTGCCCAAGGTTCAGCACTGGGATCAGGCCGGATCCTGGGTCAGCAGGATCAGCCCACACAGGGCCCCCCTGACCCCCAGCACGTGGCAAGCCAGAATGGGTGACACTCCCAGAACCAACTCATCCCATCAGGGACTCCCCGGGCCCAGCCAAGCCCCAAACCTGCCCTGTGGCAGGCGGGGACAGGCAGGTGGAGGGGCAGGCAGGTCCCTGGGGTGGCTGAGGTGGGCGGCCACCGCTGCCTGCGGCTCCGGCTCTATTTTAGGAACAAGCAGAAGCTGCTGCAGCCCAGGCTGGGGAGGGGAGCCTGATCCTGCCACTGTGTCTTTATCCCTGCTGGATGTCTGCCTGCCTACCCTGCTCCAGGATGCCCTCCTGGTTCACACAAGGCCAGATCCAGCAGCACGGGGGAAGCCCCACAGCAGGACACTCTCCCCAGGCCCTGACCCAGCAGCTCTCGGCTCACAGGCCACTTCCCTCCCCACCCAGGGCACACGTCCCCTGTGGGGACACCCCACCACAGCCCCACATCGCCCAGCCAGCCTTGGGACCGGGTTGGGGACGGATCCAGCAGGAAGCCGAGCACCAGCTTTGCTTCCTGGTTGAGCTGAGGCCAGCACTCGGGCAGGGCTCCCAGCACTGGGGCCAACAGCACATCTGCAAACATCTGCAAACATCTGCAGCGGTGACGTGTGCCACGCGCTCCCTCAGGACCTGGGAGAAGAGGCAGCAAAGCCCAGACCTGGAGAAGCTCCTGGATGGAGCAGACCCCATCCCCACTGGCCCCCGTTCCCGAGGTTCCAGCCTGACACTCCCAGATAATTTTGGCTTCCCCTTCACCACACCCCAACTCACAGTTCCACTTATATATTCCAAATTAATGCCTCTTGACATGCAAAGGGAGAATCCGAGCATCCCCATCCCAGCAGCAAAGCTGCTCTTCCTCCACTCCATCCCAAAAAGCCACCTTGGCACATCCCAGACCACTTGGCATAGGACAACCCTCCCATCACTCTGCCAAAGCAGCATCTGCCACAGTGCCCCAGCTGGGAAGGAGCCAATTTTCGGAGAACAAACTTTTGGGAAACTAAACTCCCCATTTCTTGGCATGTGGTGGGTTTATCCATCCACTTCTCAGTGGCAGTTTGGATCTCCTGGGCTTCCCCAATGGCTTTTCTGCCAGGGCTTTGCCCCACCAGCTCTCCCAGTTCGGGATGTCCAGACCAAAAGTGGTTTGTACCGAGCTCTCACAGCATCACCGTAACCACGGCAACGTGTTGGATCTGGATCACGTCCCACCTGGAGATTCCCAACTCATCAACTTCTGCTCCATCTCTGACCTCACCAGCTCGGGAGGTGGAAAAGTTGAATCCAGAGTCAAGGGCTGTGTTTGCAGTGGGTGAGGGCAGAAGGGACCCCCTGTCCCATCCCCCCTAGGCCACGAGAAGGGGGAAGGGACCCTACGAAAGGAGGAAGCGGGATTGGGACAGCCGGTTTCACAAGCCACCCGGTTCCCGTCTGCAGCCCCCTGGGTACTCCTTGCTCCTGGGAAAGGGCTGTCCCTTGGGATGAAGGCAGACACGGTGGCGTCGAGGGCCTGGAGCAGCGTTTTCCCCTCTTCTGACCGTTTTTTTGGCTCAGGGTTTCCAACCTGCTGGACCCAGCCTGGCGGAAAGTGGCGCTTCCTGGGGCCCCGGCAGCGGTGGCGGAAACACCCCAAGGTCCCTGTTTGCCTGTCCCCTTCTGCCACCACTGCTGTGACACCCGGAGCCATCACAGGCGCCACCGCCCTGCTCAGGCACCCGCCAACATGGGCGTCCCACGGCAAACCCACTCCTTGGGGTCCCGGGGGTCCCACCTGGCAGTGCCCATCACCATCACCGCCCGGAGCCGGTCCTGGTGGCAGAGAAGCGCCGGTGGCTCTGGCTGAGACGCTCATCCCGAAATAATCCCATAAACGCCACGAGATAAAAAATAATTTGTGAATAATTTGTGCCCAGGGCTGGGATGGGGGAGCCCACCGAGCGGATCGCGGAGTCCCGGCATCCGCGGGAGCTCCCGGCACGGGACCGGCAAACCGGCTCCATCTCCCGCCGGGGTGTGTGCGGGGGGATCAGGGGATTAAAGCAGCGATTCTTTTTCCCGCGGAGCATTTTTGGGGAGGGCAGGGACGCGGGAGGAGCGAGCCCGGCCCCCGCGGCCATCCCGGCGCGAAGGTCACGGCCGGGCGGCCCCGCTCAAGGACGGCGGGAGCGCCGGGAGCGCATCTCCCGCAGCTCCGAGTGTTCCCAGGAGCTGCCCCCAGCCCAGCCATCCCGTGGGAACGCGGCTCCCACCCCGCGGGGGGCCGGGAGCGAGGCCAGGGGGCTTCCCCGGCCCCGGGGAGGGGGAGGAAGAGGAGGAGGAGGAGGAAGAGGTGAGCGAAGCATCGCCATCCGCAGCACCGGCTGCCTGCGGCGCTCCGGCCCTGCCGCCCATCCCGCCATGGCGGAGCCTTTCCCGGGGTCACCCCAAGAGTTTGGGGGCTGGGACCCCCCAAACCTGAGAGCAACGGGGGGGCGGCAGCGGCTGGGGGTCGTGCCGGGGCAGGGCTGAGTGTCCCCGGGGCGAACGGGGTGGCGGAGGGGGAAATCATCATCATTAGTAAGAATATTAATTAAATAATACACTAAATCATTAATATAATAATAATAGTAAAATTATGATAATTAGAATGATGACGACGGTGATAGCGACGCTAACGATGCTAAAGCCACCAGCGGTGCTGAGAGACCCCCCCGGGCAGGTCCGGACCCCCTCCAGCCCGGACCCCCCGCCCCGGATCGCCCACCCCCCCCCCCCCAAGCCCCCCAAATCACCCCCCGCGGTGGGTCCCCCGTCCCCGCTCACCAGGACGCGGCCGAAGCGCTCCTCCAGCTCGGCGGCCGCGGGCATGGGCTGCCGGGGGGGCGGCGGGGCGGGGGCCGCGGGGGCCGCCCCG
>JAWWEU010000080.1:3420019-3438252 GCA_035583155.1 Acropternis orthonyx | reverse complement strand
CCCCCCCCCCCGGCCCCCGGCCCGGGGGTGGCGGCCCGGGGGGGGTTGTGGGGGGCTGGGGAGAGACCCCCAGGCAGGCACGGCCAAGGCAGGGCCCGGGGACACAGGGGTGGCCCGGCCGGAGCGGGTGACCGGGGGGCACAGGGGTGGCCATCCCAGGCCGCGGTGCCCCGTCCCCTCCCCGCGCAGGGCACAGGCAGCGCGGCTGGACAGAAAAGGCAACTTTAATCGAGGGAGACTCGGAGGATGTCCCGGCCCTGCGGGGTCCGGGCGGCTGGTCTGGCTGTGCGTGGGGGGAACCCCGCGGGTCCCGCTCCCTTCGGGGCTGGCCCTGAGTGACGGCGGGGCGGGTGGGCCCCGCAGGCTCCCCCCGCCCGGGTGGGGTCCCGCCCGCGGAGCCCCCGTGGCTGGTGAGGCGGTGGGTCCTGGCGCTTCCCCGGCTGGTGCCAAGCGGGATGGATGGGGCAGGAGGGGTGATGGCAGCGGGGGTCGCGGGGGTCGCCGCTTGGTCACCTGTTCCTGCCCTGCCAGCGGCGCAGCAGCCACTGGGTGAGGAAGGGCCAGGTGGCCAGGAAGAGCAGCGTGCGGGGGGACACGGCCAGGGGCCACGGAGGCGTCACCTGGCGAGGGGACACAGAGAGGTGCTGTGGGGAGGGGGACAGAGGTGGCACCGCTGTCACCAAACACCCCCCAGGCCCCCGCTGAAAGGGGTCGCTGCTCGCTGGACCTTGTCACATCCCTCCTCCTCTGGGGATCAACAGCACAGACACATCCCCAGGGATGTCACCTGCTCCTTAGCTGAGGGTCCCTTCCCCGACCTGCCCCTGCTGTGTCCCCAGGCTCCCGTGGGCCAATCACGTGGGTGGTGGGACAGCAGGGCCACCCCCAGCGCTGCCTCCACCCCCAACTCACCTGCGGAGCAAGGGCCGGGTCAGGGCCTGTCCCAGCTGTGTCCCCCTGCAACACAGGACAGGGTTTGGGGTGCACAGGGGGCTGGTACCCCCTTCCCGTGCCTGCATCCCCAGGGGAGAGGTAAGCCCGTGTGGGCCTCCTGTGAGCGATGTGGATGGTGCAGCTGGGCCGGGCCCCCAGGGGGTAATGGGAATGATGGGGACAGTGCGAATGAGGGGGCAATGGGAATGATGGGAACAGTGGGAATGAGGGGGCAATGGGAATGATGAGGGCCATAGAAATGGGGGGCAACGGGAATGAGAGGGGCAATTGCAATAGGGGGGCAGTGGGAACGATGGGGGGCAGCAGGAACGATGGGGACAGCGGGAATGAGGGGAGCAGCTGCTCCCTGCCTGCACCGTGGGGCAGCTCAGAGCGGCACCACCCTCGGCCCCACTGGGGTGTGTCACCACGCGCCGGAGTGTCCCCACAGCTCAGCCACCCCTGTCGCAGCATCAGAGCTGAGCCCTGCCGGCCTGGCCGAGGCCGGGGTGGTGTCCCGGCCCCACCCCCGGCGGGTACCTGTGCCCTGATGAGCGTCTCCAGCCGGCTCAGCCGCTCCCGCACCCGCTGCAGCTCCTCCTGCAGGGCCTGCACCGCGCTGGCCACGTGGGCCTCCAGCTCCGGCCTGAGCTCGGGGGTGTTCCCGTGGTCCTGCTCCCCCCGGGAGAGCCGGAGATCTGGGGTGGGGGCGGCACAGAGATGGGCACACGGATGGCAAGGCAGGCTGAGCACTGCCCACCCTGCACAGATGCCCACCGGATGGCTCCCATGGATTGCCACGCGCTGCCCACACCACGGCTGCTCCCAGCCCAGCCCAGCCCAGCCCCCCATTCCGGTGGCACCGGGGCTGTCCCCAGGGACACGGGCCACCATGTCCCCTCAGAGCAGTGGTGGTGGCAGTGGGTGACCTCCAGCTCACCCAGTGTGGCAGGTGCAGTGGTGCACGTGGGTCACCTCGTGTCAACTGGCAAAGGCAGGACACCCAGTGCCAGGCAGGACACCCAGTGCCAGGCAGGACACCTTGCTGGTGCAGCGGCTCCCCTGCCCTCCCTCGGGCCCCAGACCAGGGTGGCAAACCCCCGGATAATCCATGCTCTGAGCAGGGCACAGGCAGGACTCGCTGCCAGCCCCTGTGTGCAGCACCCAGGGACAGCCCAGCCCAGCAGGACTGGCCTCGTACTTACAAGTTCACTCCCAAGGTCAAGCAGCTCAGAAGGGTTTGTGGGAACAGGAACCCCTGTGACAGGGGGCTGTGCCCCAGTAAGGGGGTGACACCAGTCCTGCTGTCCCACAGTTGAGGGTGGCAATGTCACTCTGGAGCAGCAAGCCCCAAGTGTATCTGGGGACAGCAGCGTGGCAGGAGACTCCTTGTCCCCTCCCTGTATCATAGGTGGTGGTGCCCAGACACTGGCAGCAGGGGTGGGTGGCATTAGGTAACAGGATGGCCCCGAGACCTCCAGGGACACAGGGCCCACCTTCACCCCCTGCCTTCCTGGGGAGAGCTCACCCCTGGCACCACCCCATCCAAAGTGGAGCTGCAAGACCACAGGCAGGAGCTGGACAGGGGGAGTTGGGAATCCCCTATCTCTGCCCAGCTGCAGGAGGGAGCAGCAGAGCACCCTCCAAATTTAGGCAGTTTAGTATCACTGTGAGAAATGGGCTGTGTCCTGGAGGGGTAGAGCCACCGACCTGCTTGGGGACCAAGGGATGCAGAGAGCCCATTCAGGACTTCCTTGCAGCTCCCTGATGACCCAGCCCCAGGTGCTGGAGCCAAACTCATCCCCTGTGCATGGTGGCAGCTCCCACACTCCCCTCTCCCCTCCAGGCTGGCCCTGCCTGTGGGAGGTGGGCACGAGCGGTGGGAAGGGGCCAAGGGCTGCACCCACCTGTCTGGGAGGCCAGGGCTGCGAGGTCAGTGCTGCTGCTCCCCTCAGGTCTTCTGCCTTCGCCCCATTGCCCCTGCCCAGCACCACGGGGCTCCAGGGGCTCAGCCCCGGCCTGGATGCCGTTCAGTTTGAGGCCCCATGGCTGCCCAGCCTGTGGGACGGGGGAGGAGAAGGGCCTTGAGACCCCCACTCCCCTCCCCAGGGCTGGGGGGCACGGTGGGTGATGCCAGGGCAGTGGTGGAGTCCCTCTCTGCCTTGTGCTGGAGGGTGTGTGGCTCAGCAATGCCAAATGCCACTGGTAACACCAGTCAGCACTCAGTTTGGGAGGTGACAGAGCTCTAGAACCCCCGAGGAAAGCGAGGTGTGCAGGCTCCAGATGGCAAGAGAGGGGGCTTCCTCCCTCCTGTCCACTGCGTCTGCCAAGCCTCTGCATGGCACCTCAAGTGCCAAACCACATGGGAGCAGGGAGACGTGGCAGCAGTGCAGTCAAGGTGCCAGCCCTAGGCCCATGTGGGGATGCTGGTCTTGCTCATCCCCAGTGTCCCACCAGAGCCACAACACAGGAACGAGGGGGCCTGTGGGCGCTCCTCTGCCTCCCCTCTGTGACAGGGACAAGGCTCCAAGAGTGACACAAAGCACAGAGAGCTGCAGTGGGTGCCACCACAGGTTTTGTGAGGCTTGCTGGGCTCCCAGGATGGCGGTGCTGAGCAGAGCTGGGAGAGCTGTGCAGTGTTCAGGTGTGTCTGTGCAGTGTTCAGGTGTGCCTGCTCAGTGTTCAGGTGTGCCTGTGCAGCACTGGCAGGGCAGGGCTGGCAGCTGGCAAAGCCTCCATCACTTCCCAGCCCTCTGTTACCTTCTCAGGCTCCCCCTGCTCCAGGGTGTCGCAGTACATGTCCCCCTTGGAGTCACTGGTCCCCTGGCTGCCCTCAAGCCCCTCGGTGGCAGGAGCCAGCCCACCTCCTACAAGGGAAGCACCCGGCTCAGCCCTGGGAAGGCTGGGGTTTCTGGCTGTGTCTGGGGGGCAGCAGGTCCCCGGGTGGGCAAGAAGGGGGATCTGCGTGCACAGGGTGAGGCAGAAGGAAACTGAGGCACGGAGGGGGAGGGAATGGGCTCCGTTAACACCACCCGGATGATGGCTGTGAATCCAACGACTGAATTCCCCCTTGTCCTGCCCACGGTGTCCCATTCACACAGTCACAGCCCCCGGGGCAGCAGCGTGCCCTGGCACATGGGCAGGGCCACTGCCCGGCACCCCGGGCACTGCCAGCCCCGGCGCTCCAGGCCAGGCAGGGCTGGGACACAGGCGCTCGCTCTGTGACCATATTTGCTGCTGGGGAAAGGCGGGAGGGACCTCCCCGAGCACCCTGCCCACCCTGGGGCACTGCCGGGGGCCCCTCGAGGGGGGCACGGGGAGGCCCCGGACGAGTGTATGAGGGGCTGTGTGAGGAAAGCCAGGGCTCAGCCAGGGAGAGCCAGGGCTTGGCATGGGGAGTCCCAGTGCTGAGGAAGGGACAGACTTGGCTTGAGCAGAGGAACAACATCATCACGCAGATCATGGACCTTCCAGGGGGATGTTTTCCCCGTCCACGGGGAAACACCCTCCCATTTTCCTCACAGTTTAGCAGGGTCAGGTCCCTTTGCACAGGCACAAGTGAGGCCGAGCCAAACCCCCATGCCCAGGGTTAGCCCAGCATCGAGAGCTGGACCCAAGAACAACCCCAGCAACGCCTGGAAACACCGGCAGGGCTGGAGCAGAGGTGCCTGAAGACAACAGCTTTGTGGGTGGATGGAGACACAGCCCTGGTGCCTCCTCCACGGGGTCTCTGCTGGGTGCTGGCCACACCAGGGAGACCAACCTGGCATGTGCTGCCCATCCTGCTGCTCCCCGGGCAGGGGCTCTTCAGGGCACTCCGGAGCCGGGCTGCTCCCTGGGACATCCTGGCTGGGGCTGTCCGGCCGCTCCCCACTGGCTGCACGGGGGGAACAGGCAGAGGATTAATGTGTTGGGGTGTCCTGGCAGCGCTGGCTCTCGGCTGGGCTCAGCACACCCAGGGGACACACTGCTGTGGGGTCACCCTCCTGCCAGGGAGCAGCAGCCTCGGGAGATGCCAGCAGGTGGCAGGGCTGGAGAGGGGCCAGTTCTGTTTGCTGGCAGCCCACATGAACTAAACCAGTCAGCAGGGTCTCCCCTGCACTGACCACCCGGGGGTGGCAGGGGTGTCCCTGTCCCCGAGCCCCTGAGGCAGCAGGCAGAGGGATCAGTGCTGGCTGACAGCTGGGTAAACACTGACAGGTGACTGTCCTGTGCCCTGGCAGGGCCCAGGGCTCACGGCACACCCGCCCCAACAAACAGTCTCATGCAAAAAGCGTTGGCTGGAAGAGCCTTGTCTGGGCAGCAACACCCCAAAGAAGGACCTGGGGCAGCAGCCTGATGGAGCCCCAGCCCTTGCCAGTGCCCCATAGAGCCCTTGGGGTTAATCCCAGCCCTGTTTCCAGCAGCCCCCAGGACTTTGAACCCTGCTCCTGGGCAGGCAGGTGTGTGGCAACGCTGCCCTGCTGCTCCTTGCCTGCACTTCTCTGCTGGTCCCAACCTGCCTTTGCCATCACAGCAGACCACTGAGGGGGACGAGGACAGCCCCCACTGCATGCAGGGGTTGGCACCAGGGCTGCCCTGCTCTGGGACCCTCACCATTCCCTAATCTCCCCTCAGGGAGGGCTGTGACCCACAGGGTAGGGTCAGGCAGGGACCTGACACCGCCCACAGCACTGCACCAGGACAGACCTGGCTCCATCCATCCACTTCACACGATTCCAGTGAAAGCACCACACCCTGGAGACCTGTTGGGACCTGGAACCATTCATGATTCAGGGTCCAAACGCTACTTTGCAATGTACTGACTTTATAACTAAACAAAACCAAACGTGCCCAGACTCCCACCTCTTTCCCCGAAAAGCCCTGCACACACCAGAAGCACCTGCCACACTTTGCTCTCTGAAATCCCCTCTCTGCTCTGGTTCTGGGCAACCAAAGCTGCAATCCCACAGTCTGAAGGTGAGTTTGGGAACCCTTAACACAAATGACTCAACACCTTGAGCTCAGTGCTTTACCCCACTGTTCTAGCCACCTCGGGCTTGTTGGCTCCACAGCACCGCCAGGTTTAGATTTACGTGACAGTGTCATCTGTCAGTGACACTCCCAAGTGGATAATGACCAGGAGTTCAGACCCAGCTTCTACATTCCAGTGGAAAACTGAGTCTGTTTGCCTTTTAAAGGGATTCAGCATCAAAATGAAGAACAAATCATCTGGGTACCACAGGAAGGAGCAGCCTTCCTGAGGCCAAGCCTTACAGGCCACATGTTTTCAGCATCCCTGTTGGAAGCAGGGAGCTGTCAGACACAGGACAAGTGCCTGAGGACAGGCTCTCCCAAAGCACTGACAGTTCCCACACCCTCTGTGGATATGCCCTGAAAGGTCCATCTTTCTGAGCCCCCACATGAGCCCCTCGCTCCCCCAGGTGCTCCTCACAAGTCAGATACAGCCCAGTGCCAGGGGCTGGGACAGGTCTCCAGCCCCCTCCCAGCACAAGGCAGCAGCCAGAGGCATGGAAAGGGCTGGGGGGGATTCTCCTCTAGCACAAAACATATTAAATAATCCCATTTCTCAACCCCAGTTTCTCCACATCCACTCCATGCAAAACCTGGCTGGTCTATCCATATGTTTACACCAGATGCCCCGGAGTCGTGCCCGGAGGTGGGCCAGTGTCAAGGGAGCTGATCCCTGCTCCGCTGTATACAGGGATTGGGGCCAAGGGGCACTTGGAAGCCAACTCTCAAATTCTCAGCTCAAAGTTTTGTGGAGAGAAAGCCCAGAACAAAGAGGCACCTGTGCCACACAACGAGACACCGGTCTGGGGGTGCCCAGACAGCACCTCGGCAGCAGCTGTGCCACGGCAGGGGGGGTCAGGCGGGACGAGGTGTCCCCCATCCCCCAGGGAGCTGCGGCAGGATGTGCCCCGGGGCAGAGCAGAGCCCAGAGGTGTCGGCTGTCCCGGTGCAGCCCCAGCAGCAGCGCTGTGCCAGGAGGGGAGCACAGAGAGGGGAGGGATGGGCTCAGCCGGGGCACCGCGGCTCCCACTCACCCGCTTTCCTCTTGAAGAAGGACTCGGGGGGCCGGGGCATGTCGTGGATCACCTCGTAGAGCGGTTCGAAGTACCTGAACATCTCCTCCGTGGTCTCGTCCATGGGCACGGTGTCGATGACCTGCGGAGGGTCGCGGCTGGACACGGGCGGCCCCGGGGGCGCGGCCCGGCCCCGCCGCCCGCCCCGTTACCTTCTGGGCCACCTTCTTCATCTCCGCCACGTACGCCGCCATCGCCTCCTCCTTGGACATCCTCCCCAGGCTGTGCCAGGCGTCCCTGCGGGGCCGGGGCGGTGAACCGGGCCCCAACCGGGCCCCAACTGAGCCCCAACCGGGCCCGAACCAGGCCGTGCCCCGCTCTTACCACTTGTACCGGCCGATGGGGTCCCAGAAGCCGGGCCGCGGGCCCTGGCAGCACCCCGCCGTCGCCTGCTTGTAGTAGCTGTAGAAGCGCAGCATCTCCTCGTAGGAGGGCCGGTACGCCCCTGCGGGACAGGGCTCAGCGGGGCGGCCGGCCCGGCCCGGCCCGGCCCGGCCCCGGCCCGCTACTCACCGCTCCGCGGCAGCCCCTGGATCACCTGCACGGCGGCGCGGAACTGCGCCCCGCAGCTCGGCTGCTCCATGGCCGGGCTGGCTCCGGTCCCGGCCCCGCTCCGGCCCCGCTCGGTCCCGGCTCCGGCCCCGGCCCCGCCGCGGTGCGGGTCCCTCTCCGTGAGGGGACAGCGCGGGGCCAATCAGCGCCCGCCTTACATCGGCCCCTCCGCGCCTCGCCCAATCAGCGCCCGCCTTACATCGGCCCCTCCGCGCCTCGCCCAATCAGCGCCCGCCTTCCATAGGCAGCCCCGTCCCGCCCGCTGCGGGTGCCGGGCGCGGCGCGCGCGCCCCCTGGCGGCCCGTGGGTGGAGGTGCAGGGGGGCGGTATCGCAGCTCCGCAGCGCCGCCTGGCGGGGGAGGGCGGAACTGCAGCGGGGCGGGAGAGCGGGATGGAGCGCTGGGAGAGAGTGGGATGGGGCACTGGGAGAGAGTGGGCTGGGGCACTGGGACAGTGGGATGGAGCACTGGGATAGTGGGCTGGGGCACTGGGAGAGAGTGGGATGGGGCACTGGGAGAGAGTGGGCTGGGACACTGGGATAGTGGGCTGGGGCACTGGGAGAGAGTGGGATGGGGCACTGGGAGAGAGTGGGATGGGGCACTGGGATAGTGGGATGGGGCACTGGGAGAGAGTGGGATGGGGCACTGGGACAGTGGGATGGAGCACTGGGATAGTGGGATGGAGCACTGGGATAGTGGGATGGAGCACTGGGACAGTGGGATAGTGCACTGGGATAATGGGATGGAGCAATCCATGGCAGGGGGTGGGACTGGATGTATGGATGGAGGTTCCTTGTTCCCTTCCAACCCAAACCATCTGGGATTTATGACCAGGACAGTGCACCGGGAATGGGGACAATGCCAAGGGCCCCAGGGGAGTGGAGCGGGGGACTGGGACACTGCACTGGGAAACTGGGATGGTGCACTGGCACTGGAGCCCTGGCCAGAGGCAGGATGCTATTGCATGGAGAGGGGACAGCTGGGTCAGGCAGAGCAACTGTTCATTATTATCCAACTTTATCCACTATTACTTTTATCCAAAGTATACTTTTATCCACTGTTAATTATTATCTGACTTTATTACAAAGGGGCAGAATTTGGGCTCCCTGAGCCCTCGAAGTGAAACTCTTTCTCCCTTTGCTCCAAGAGCTTTCCTTGAAGGCAGAGGACTGTGGGGACCTGGGTGACACGGGGACATGGGTGACCTGGAGGCACAAGGTGCCGTGGGGATGTGGGATGCTCCGGGGTGCCCTGAGGACTGCCTGGATCCAGCCTTCTCCCAGGGCTGGATTCTGGGATGGGGATGCAGAGCAGCTTTCAGCAGCCCCATGCCAGCTTTGTCATTGCCCCACACTCCAGTTTCCCAACCTTAATCTGACCCAAATCCAAGTCGGGCAACACCCACCCCCCCCTCCCCTCCCCAAACTCCCTTAAATCCCATCCCACATCCCATGGAGAAACACTTCGTTTCCAAACTGAAGACAAATAAATAAATAAACCAAAATAAACCAGAAACATAATAAATAAAATCAGCAAAGCCTTTTAAACCTCCGGCCATTTCCAAGCTCTGACTCAGGATTCCTGCTTGGAACAGCCGCAAAGCCTCTCTGGCTCCCACTCCCGGCAAATCCAGCCCCGAATCCCGGGCGCTGATTCACGGCACACGTGCTGTGCTATAAGCGGCCGGGAATGCTGTTTTCCATGGGATCCCTTCCAGCTTGCCTGCGGGCAGGAGAAAATAGCAACGCTGCGGGCGGGGAGAGGGGAAATCGCACCGGGATTTGTTTGTGCTGTGGATTTTGCAGCGAGAGGTGTTTATCCCGGTCGTTTCACCAGGTCAAGGGATCCGCTGCTGAATTCCTGGGAATGCAGTTTCCATGGGAGGAAGAGGACTTGGAGCAAAGCCCGGCTATGGGGTTGCAAGTGCCTTTTTGGGGTGACTGGGGTGTCCCCAGGGTATTCAGGAAGAGCTTTATAGCTCCCCCTCAAACACAACCAAGGCGCTGCCCAGGTGTGCCCTCAGATGCTGTGTGAGTTGCCCAGGTACTGCCCAGGCTGCCCAGATGTCTCCCTGCATGTACACATGTTGCTCTTGAGTAACTGAAGATTGTCCCAGAAATGCCCAGATGTTGCTCCGGGTGACCAGATGTTGCTTGAGGTACACAGATATCACCCAGGATGCCCAGATGTTGCCCTAAAATGCCCACGTGCTGCCTTGCATGTGTAGATGATTGCTCCAGGATAACCAACCATCACCCAGAGGTTGCCCCAGGGTGTCCAGATGTTGCTCCAGGGTGCCTCAATATCCTCCAGGGCATCCAGATGCTGCTATGGGTGCCGTGATGTTGCCCTGCATGTACAGATGTTTCACCAGGATAACCAGAGATCACCCAGGATGTCCAGATGTTGCCACAGGGTGTCCCGGTGTTGCTTTAGGATACTCCAACATCCCCCGTGGTACCCAGAAGTTGCCCCAGAGTGCCCCAATGATGCCCAGATGTTGCTCTAGGCTGCTCTGCTGTCACCCCTGGCTGCACAACTGTCCCATCCAGAGTCTGGCAGTGCCACTGTCACACTGGCACTGGGAAAAATCACCTCCTCTCCCTGTCCTGGAGCTCCTGGTCCCCTTGGCCTGGCCAGGCCTGGAGGGGCCTCCCGGTTCCCTGGACACTGTGGATTTTTGGAAGAAATCTGTGACCACCCACCTCTCCTTCCCCACCCACCCTCAGCAAGTGCTGTGGGAAAGGTGTGTGAAAAGGCAACAAGTGGCAGGACGAGAGGAAACAGTCTCGAGCTGCACCAGGGGAGGCTCAGCTTGGACATCAGGAGGAATTTCTTCATGGAAAGGGCTGTCAGGCACTGGAAGGGGCTGCCCAGGGAGGTGGTGGAGTGCCCACCCCCAGAGGTGTCCAGGGAAGGACTGGAAGTGTCACTCAGTGCTCTGGGCTGGTGACAAGGTGGGCATAGGGCACAGGTGGGACTCCATGGGCTGGGAGGGCTTTTCCATCCTAAATGATCCTGCGATATGTGTGTATGTGGCTGCACACACAGACACACACACACACACGTATGTAATGGTTGTGCACACACGTGCACACACACGCACTCATGTGTACAAACCTGCCCTCAAGTGCAGGGCTCTGAGACTGGCACTGCCCAGCTCCTGCTGCTGCCACTCCCTGGCTCCTGCTGCTCTCCCACCAGTGGGGACGATCACCTGGGGGTCCCACACCTGTCTGTGGCACTTCAGCCCCGGTGCCACCCACCCCGTGGGCTGGGGACAAAGTGGGCACGGCAGGATTGAGTCCCCAGGTGTGATCGCAGGGGGGGCCCACGGTGGCTTCGGTCCACAGGGGTGATGGCAGGGGGGGTCCCACGGTCCCTTCTGTCCCCAGGGGTGATGGCAGAAGGGGTCTCCTGAGTGGCCGTGTCCCCCGGCTGCTGGAAGGGGTCCCCTGCTCCCCACCGGCGGTACCGGGGTAGCACAGGCAGCCGTGCCCTCCGGGCACAGCGGGGTCCGCTGGAGGTGACCGGTGTGTCCCTTGGGCCGGTCCCCAGCGCAGGCGGACCGCTGGGGGCAATGGGGGCTCCCCGTCTGTCCCGGGGCGGCCCGGCCCTTCGGGCAGGGAGGGACCCCCGGGCGCACACCGGGACCCCGGCCCGTTCCCGGTGCAGCGGCCCCGTCCAACCACCGGCACAAATGGTTAACACCGCCCGGGCCGCACTCTGGCTCCTCCCGGTCCCTCCCCGCGGCCGGCCCCGGTCCCGGCGGGGCCGCCCAGCCCCGGTCCGGCCCCAGCCCCGACCTCCGCCACCGCCCAGCCCGGCGGCACCGGCCGGGGGCACCGGGAGCACCGGCAGCGCCAGAACCACCGCGGGCACCAGCGCGTCCGTGCCACCGGGAGCAGCGGGGCACCGGGGACACCGGGGTTACCGGGAGCACCGAGGGCACCGGGGTTACCGGGAGTCCCGCACCATGATCTGCGGCAGGAAGGCGCGCCCCGCCGCAGAGCCGCCCCGCGCCCCGTCGGACGGTGCCGGTGGCTCCCGCCGGTCCGGGAGGGCGCTGAAGAAAATGGGTGAGTTCGGGCAGGACCCGGGGGGAGACGGGCAAGGACTCCGGGAGGGCTGTGCCAGAGGGGGGCCGCGAGGGATCTCCGCGGGTGGGAGGGTCCCTGGAGTGGGTGGGGACCCCCATGGCAGGGATGGGAACCCCCACGGCAGAGGGAGTCCCCCATGGCAGGGACGGGTCCCCTATGGAAGGGATGGGGGTCTTCATGGCAGGGAGGCGACCCCCATGACAGAGAGGTGGTCTTCTCATGGAAGATCTTCCATGGAAGACCCCTTCCTTCCCCCATAGAAGGGAGAAGGACCCCTATGGCAGAGAGGGGACCCCATGGCAGGGATGGAGTCCCCGGGATAGTCAGGGTTCCCATGCAGGGAATGGTCTTCATGGTTGGTCCTCACTGTGGGGAGGGGTTCCTAAACCCATGAAGGTCCCCATGGCAGGGACTGTCCCCAAAGGGGATGAGATCCCCCATAGCAGGAATGGGTCCCCAGGACAGGAGGGTCCCCATGGCAGGGAGTGTTTCCCTGCAGCAGGGAAGGGAAGGGTCCCCAAGGCAGCCCCAGAGTGGCTGTGTGTCATCCCAGGTGCTGGGGGGGCAGTGGGGCCAGGGTTTGGCCACATCACAGGGGACTGGAGCCCCCCTGCTCAGGGTGTTTGTTGTCCCCAGGGCTCAGCTCCCTCTTCATGGGACTCCCACGAAAGCCCTGCCTCAGTTTCCCCACCCAGGGGTGCTGTCCCTGGCATTGTTGGCATGAGGCCCCCTGGCCTGTGGGGTGTGGTCAGGGGGCACCCACGGGAGTGTCCAGCCAGATCTGGAGAGGGCACAGAGGGCAGGGCTGGGCCTACCTTGTCCTGCTTTGAACATGGGGCTGTGGGCCTGGAGCTGCTCGGCTTGCCCAGCCAAGTGCTGCTGCAGCTCTGTGGGTCTGTGTCCATGTGTCTGTGCGTCCATGTGCCTGTGTGTCCATGTGTACCCCCATGTACCCCCTTGCCCATGTGTCTGTCTGTCCTTGCATCACTGCATCCATTCACCCATCTGTCCCTGCACCTCCATGTCTATCTGTCCATATATCCATATATCCCCGCATCTCTATATCCACGTGTCCATGCATCAGTGCATCCACATGTCTGTGCATCCCTGTGTCCACGCATCCATATGTCTATACATCTGTGCGTCCATGCATCCATGCACCTGTGCCCATGTATCTGACAATCCTGTGCCCAGGTACCTGTATCCATGTGTCCATACATCCGTGTATCCATACCTCTGTGCATCCATATGCTTGTGCCCCTGTGTCCCTGTACCTGCCTTCAGTCCTGCACCTTGGGCAGGATGTGACCCCACAGGAGGTGGTGGCAGCTGGTGGTCACATTCCCGAGGCTGTGACCAGCTTGGAGTGTTCCCTGTGAGCCCCACACCTGCCCTTTCCCAGCCCAAGAGCGGGATCTCTGGCCAGAGCAGGACACTGGGGCTGTTTGGAGTGGCTGCCAAAACAAAAAAGGGAGGAAATAACCATTCCGTGAACAGATGGAAAAGTCCCAGCCGAGGCGTGGGCCCATGAGTCCCCTGAGGCCACCCCGTCATTGTTCCCTGTTCCCAGCCTGGGCTCCGCTGCTGGCACCGTCCTGGTGCTCTCCACACGGGATCTGAGCAGCTTTGCTGGGATTTAGCAGCTGGACTGTGTCACTGTGCTGTGTCACTGTGTCCCCCCCAGACAGCCACACAGTGCTCCAAAGGGGCCCCAGGGCAGTGGCATGTCCTGTCTGTCCTCTCCTGCCTGCCCTGTCCCATCCGAGCCCACTCCTGTCCCATCCCATCTGTCCCATCACGTCCCATCCTGTCCTGTTTGCCCTGTCCTATCATGCCCCATCCTGCCCTGTCCCACCCCACCATATCTGGTCCTGCCCTGTGCCATCATGTTTGTCCCATCCCAAGTAATTTGCTCTGTCTCATTCCACCTGTCCTATCATGTCCCATCCTGCCCTGTCTTGTCCTGTTTGTCCTGCCCACTCTGCCCCACCCTGCCCTCTCCAATCCTACCTGTCCCATCTTGTCCCGTCATGTCCCACCTGTACTGTCACATTGTGTCATATATTTCCCATCCCATCCCATCCCATCCCATCCCATCCCATCCTATCCCATCCCATCCACCTCTCCTGTCCATCTCATCCTGTCCTGTCACACCCCTCCATCCTGTCCCATGCTGTGGTGTGCCATTCTGTCCCGTCATGTCCGTCCCATCCAATTCCATCCTGTCCTGTCCAATTCCATCCTGCCCCATCACATCACGTCTGTCCTGTCCCATCTGTCCCATGCCATCCCATGGGATGTGCAGGGGTGTACACATGCAGATGTGCACCAACCCCCCCACTCCCCATACCCCCCAGAACACCCTTAGAACCTCCAGCACCCCCCAGTGCCCCCCAGACCCCCTCAGTAGCCCATGGGCTGGTCCCCACAGGCCTGACGGAGGATGAGGACATCAAGCAGATGCTCCAGGGGTCCCTGCTCTGGAAGGTCCGGGCCAAGGGGGGCTCCCGGGAGCGGCTGTTCTGCCTGCAGGAGGACGGGGTGACCGTGAGCTTCGAGGGACGCTCCGGGCGCACCCGCTCCCCTCAGAGCTGTGAGTGCACTGGGGACTGTCCCCCGGGGGCTCAGGGACACTGGGCCACATCCTGCACAGCCACGAGCTGCAGGGAGGGACAGGGACCTGGGCAGTGCCCCAAAACACCCATAGGGGACCCACCCAGGGCCCAGACCCCTGCTCAGGGCCCAGACGCCCACCCAGATCCCCACCCAGACTCCCACCCAGGACCCAGATCCCCACCCTGGACTCAGATCCCAAAACAGGCCTAGTCCACAGCCCAGGACCTGGACTCCCACCCAGATTCCAGACCCCAGTGTGAGACCCAGACACCCACCCAGGATTCCCGCCCAGACCCTACCCCAGGATCTGGACCCCCATCCAGGACCCAGACCCATTCCCAGCACCCAGAACCCCACCTGGATGCCCACCTTGGACTCAGACCACAGCCCAATTCACAGAGTCCCACCCAAGACTTGTATTCCCACCCAGACCCCAGACCCCACCTGAGTTCCAGACCCCAGCCCAGGACCAAAATACCCACATGAGAACCAGACCCCATCCTGGGACCTGGAACACCACGGTATGAGACACAGATCCCCACCAGAACCCCACCCAGGACCCAAATCCCCTCTGGATCCCCAACTGGGATGTGGACCCCAGACCCCCACCCAGCACTCCAAGCCCAGTTCAGGACCCAGACCCCAGACCCCACCTGAGTTCCAGACCCCCACCCAGGACCCAGACCCCAGCCCAGCCCCAAACCCCATCTGAATGCCCACCTGGGACCTGGACCCCAGAGTCCCCCCTGGACCCAGACACCACACAGGACCCAGACTCCAAACCTGGACCCAAACTCCCAACAAGGATCCGGACCCTAATCCAGGACCTGCACCCCCAGCCTGGGACCCAGACCATGACACAGGATGTGAACCCCAGCCCAGAACAGGAACCCCCACCGTGGACCTCAACTCACTGCACCAGTACCTTCCAGTGCCTCCCAGTACACCCCGTGCTGAGCACCCACCCCTCCCCATCCCCCTTGGGACCAGCCAGCGCGACGTCCCGTCTCCATCCTGGCCAGACTCTGTCCCCGCTCCCCGGCGTCACCCCTCTCTTTCCACCCACTTTTCCGGGACGGGTGCCCGGAGCCGGCACCGCTGCGAGGCCGCTCCGTCCCTGCCAGCGTCCCGTCCCCATCCCCGCCGGGGCAGCGGCCACGGCTGCCGTCCCGCCTGGGATTAGCGGGTTAAGCCCGGCCGCGGCGGCGGCGGCAGGAGCCGAGCGCAGTGCCCCGGGGTGTCCCTCAGCCGGGTGGGGTGTGGCAGGAGGGCGGGTGGCACCCCGAGGGAGCGGGTCCATCCCCTGCCCCTGCCCTGTCCCCGCAGTCTCGGTGGCGCACATCGAGGGGCTGCGCGAGGGGCACCAGTCGGAGGGGCTGCGCAAGCACGGGGGCGCCTTCCCCGAGCGCCACTGCTTCACCCTCGTCTTCAAGGGCCGCCGCAAGAACCTCGACCTGGCCGCCCGCAGCGAGGAGCACGCCCGGCACTGGGTGCAGGGGCTCGCCAAGCTCATGGAGCGGCTGCAGGCCATGAGCCAGATGGAGAAGCTCGACCAGTATCCTTTGTGGGGGGCTCGGGGGGCTCGGGGATGGGTTGTGCCGGGTGGTTTCCTTACCCCGGTGTAGCTGGATCCACGGGGTGCTGCAGAAAGCAGACAAGGACAAGGACAACAAGATGTCCTTCCAGGAGGTGAAGAACATGCTGAGGATGCTCAACATCGACATGGACAATGTCTACGCCTCCAAGCTGTTCAAGGTACCTGTCCTGTCGGTCCACCACCCGCTGTCCCTGCTGCTGTCACCAGGTGGGAATGCTCGCTCCTTCTCTGCTTTTCCAAGTGCAGAGAACTGGCAAACTCCTCACACCCAAAGCCACCCCCCACCACCAATGGCTGGGGCCCATCAGGAGCAGGAGAATTGGTGGGGTGGGCTGAGCTACCCCCCCTCCCCATCCCGTGGGTCCCCAAGGTGTGACACTCCCCGCCACGGGGAGCTGTCCCCAGGGACATCTCCCGAGGTCCCTTTTCACCTGGGAAAACTGAGGCACAGAGCTCTGCTCCATCCTGGACCGGAGGGTCAGAGGGCTGCAGATGGGAGGACAGAGGGGACATGCCAGCAGCTGAGACCCCCCAAACTCCTCACACACACTGCCAGCCCCAGGGGACAGGCAGGACAAGGCAGGGGGCGGACATGCCCTCTCCCCACAGGCTGTTGGGTGGACATCACCCCCATGGCCGTGCCCAGCCTGTCCCCAAGCCTGAGGCCGTGCTGTGTCCCCTCAGGAATGTGACCACTCCGGCAACGGGCGGCTGGAGGGCCGGGAGCTGGAGGAGTTCTGCCGGCGGCTCCTGCGGCGGCCGGAGCTGGAGGAGCTTTTCGGGCGCTACTCGGGGGAGGATCGTGTCCTGTCGGCCGAGGAGCTGCGGGATTTCCTGCGGGACCAGGGCGAGGACTGCAGCCTGTGCCAGGCCCGCGCCATCATCCGCAAATATGAGCTCAACGAGAAGGGTAGGGCTGGGATTGGTGGTGGGATGGGCATGGCTGGAGCTATGGGGGGTCATGGATGGTGTGGGGATGAGGCTCTGCTTGGTGATGTCACCCCCCAAACTGGTGTGGGATCCTTCAAGGCTTGGGTGAGTGTCCCCGTGTCCCTTCTCAGGGTGGTGCCTGTGTCATCCATCCAACACGTGGCCATACTCATCCCTGGTGGAGGTGGCACTGTGGGGACAGGGGATGTGAAGGTGGGGATGGACAGCAGGTGGACTTCCATGTCTCCTGGATGAAGCAGTGCCAGCTTTGGTACGAATGTGACACAGCCAAGGGACCTCTGTGTCCCTTGGGTGCCACCATGGCAGGTCCAGGTGAACATGGCACTAGGACAGGGGACATTCAGGTGGGGATGAAGGACCTCTGTGTCTCTTGGGTATCACAGCAGTAACCCTCAGGGTAGAGGTGGCACAAGCAGGATGGGGGACATCAGTGTGGGGATGGGACACCAAGGGGACCTCCACACGGCAGATCCAGGGTGAACTGTGAGGACAGAGGGCATCAGGGTGGGAACAGGGAAAGTCTGCATCCCCTGGATGCCACCATGCCAAGCCCAGGGTGAATGTGGCACTAGCAGGAAGGGTGACACCAGGATGGAGATGGGACACCCAAGGGAACTTCTACATTCTCTGAGCGCCACAGTGCCAGGTCAAGGGTGACCATGGCACTGCTGGGACATCCAAGTGGGGACAGCCCCCATGGTGCCACCCTGCCAGCCCTTCTGTGACACGCCACAGCCAGGCAGCAGGACCTGATGATGCTGGATGGCTTCATGATGTACCTGCTCTCTGCCGCCGGCGACATCCTCAACCAGGAGCACACCAAGGTGCACCAGGACATGAGCCAGCCCCTGAGCCACTACTTCATCTCCTCCTCCCACAACACCTACCTGACCCACAACCAGATCGGCGGCACCAGCAGCACCGAGGCCTATGCCAAGTGGGTGCCCCCCGCCCGCGGTTGCCCCCGGGTGGCGCCGTGGCCCGAGGGGGGCTCACGCGGCGGCTCTGTGGTGGCAGGGCGCTGAGGGCAGGCTGCCGCTGCGTGGAGCTGGACTGCTGGGAGGGCTCCGACGGTGAGCCCATCGTCTACCACGGCCACACCCTCACCTCCAAAATCCTGTTCCGCGATGTCATCGAGAGCATCCGCAGGGCGGCCTTCGAGGTGAGCGTGCCGGGCTAAAGGGAGACCTGACTTGAAAGAGGTTATAAGTCAGAGTTGCAATTTACCAAAAAGATTACAGTAAATACAATGATACAATGAAAAATTGGTTTTAACCCACAAACCCAGGTCTATAACCCAGAACTCAGGGGCACGGACAGGATGGTGATCACTGGCCCCTGTGCTGAGCCCCACGTGGGCCCCCTGAGGGCAAAGGAAAAGCAAAGGACACCTGTTGGT
>JAWWEU010000080.1:3392751-3418005 GCA_035583155.1 Acropternis orthonyx | reverse complement strand
AGGGATGGGGAACAGGGATGGGTGTATGGATGGGGACAGGGATGGGGGACACAGATGGGGAGAGGGATGGGGGACAGGGATGGGGACAGGGATGGGGGACAAGGATGGGGGACAAGGATGGGGGACAAGGATGAGGGACAGGGATGGGGGACAGGGATGGGGACAGGGATGGGTGACAGGGATGGGGACAGGGATGGGTGACAGGGATGGGCGACAGGGATGGGGGCAGAGGATGGGGACAGGGATGGGGACAGCGTGGTTCCCGACCTCACTGGGGGGCAGGATGGGCTCTGTCACAGAGGTGGCTCCATGGCTGGGAATCAGGGACATGCTGGCCTTGGTTGGGCTGCTCTGGACTGGCGGGTTTGGGGTCTGCTGACAGGGTGTGGGGCCAGAGGCCAGGGTGAGGGTCACAGAACCAGGATCAGGGTCTGGGATCAGGGTTTTAGGATGTGATGTCTGGGTCCAGGGTGATATCTGAGGCTGGGATTATGATCTGAGTCAGAGGGCAGGGACTGAGGTCTGGGGTCAAGGGCTGGGGTTGGAGGTCAAGGTCCAGGGTCAACATCTGGGGTCAGGGTCAGGGTCTGAGGTCTAGGGTTGGGATTAGGATCTGAGTCAGGGTACAAGGTTTTGATTTGGATTCTGATGCCCAAGGGCAGGGTCTGGGATCAGGGTCAAGGTTCAGGGTCGAGGGCCAGGTTCAGGGTCTGGGATCTAAAGTCAAGGTGTGGGCTCAAGGTCTGGAATCCTGGGCTCAGATTAAGGTCTGTGTCAGCATCCATGGTCTGAGCACTGGGATCAGGGCCTGGTGTCCAAGTTCAAGGGCCAGGGTTGGGAGCTGAACCGCAGGGCCTGGTTTTGGGGTCCCTGGGCAGGCTCTGTCCATATCCCTGGGCCCATCACGCAGTGCTGTGGCCCCACACGGGCCCCGTGGGCGCAGCTCAGCCGTGTCCCCCCGCCGTGTCCCCCCGCCAGGCGCGGCGCTGGCCCGGTACAACGCCCGGCAGCTGAGCCGCGTGTACCCGCTGGGGCTGAAGATGAACTCGGCCAACTACAACCCCCAGGAGATGTGGAACGCTGGCTGCCAGCTGGGTGAGACCCCCCAGCCCCCCGGGGCACCCGGCACCCACCCCCGGAGCTGGCACCCCGCCCTGACACCCGTCCCGCTGTCCCCACAGTGGCCCTCAACTTCCAGACGCCGGGATATGAGATGGATCTGAACACCGGGCGCTTCCTGGGCAACGGGGGCTGTGGGTACGTGCTGAAGCCTCCCTGTCTGCGCAGCCCCTCCGCAGAGGGGTCCCGGTGCCTGGAGCTGCACATCAGGGTGAGGGCACCCCACGATCCCTGGCCAGGTGCCACCTGTGTCCCTTTTCCCAGGTGACACCAACCCCACTCCCAGCCAGGTGCCACCCATGTCCCCTCAGGGTGATGCCAACCCCCATGTCCAGCCAAGTGCCACCCACACACCTTCTCCTGGGTGCCACCAACCTCTCTTCCCTTGGGAACACTGACCCTGTCCTCCCATCTGCTTGGGTACCACCCATGTCCCTTCTTCTGGGGTCATCAACCCTGACCCTGCACCCAGATATGTGCCATCCATGTCCCTTCTCCTGGATGGCACCAACCACCCTCCCTCCTCCTCACCCCATCCCTGCTCCTGACCGCGTGCCACCAATGTCCCTTCTCCCAGATGACACCAACCCTGTCCCCAAACCCAGCTGGTATCAGCCAGATCCCTTCTACTGGTTGGCATCAACCACCTCCCTCCTCCTCACACTGTCCCCAGTGCCAACCAAGTGCCACCCACATCCCTTCTCCTGGGGACACCAGCCCTGTCCCTACACCCACATCTCCCCTGGCCCCACTGTGGTCCCTGCCCCC
The DNA here is from genome assembly GCA_035583155.1 of Acropternis orthonyx. NCBI lineage: Eukaryota > Metazoa > Chordata > Aves > Passeriformes > Rhinocryptidae > Acropternis > Acropternis orthonyx. Next base: position 3,416,118 of record JAWWEU010000080.1, on the reverse strand, counting down.
TCGTCCCCCTGTCCCCTTGGCCCCCCCGGGTTCCCCAGCCCCCTGTCCCCCAGGTGATCACGGCACAGCAGCTGCCCAAGCTGAACAGGGAGAAGGGCAGCTCCATCGTGGATCCCTTCGTGCGCGTGGAGCTCCACGGGGTCCCGGCCGACTGCGCCAAGCAGCAGACCCGGCACAAGCTCAACAATGGTCAGTGCTGGAGACACTCCCGGACACCTTGACCCCTGGGGATACCCCAGGGACACCCCCTGGAGACCCCCAGGCACCCTGACCCCCGGGGACACCCCAGGGCAGCCCAGGAACACCCCCAGGGACATCCCAGGGCTCCCTGACCCCCAGGGACACCCCAGGGCACACAGTCCCTAAACCTCCCTGATGCCCAGGAGTGCCAAAGAACACCCTGATCCCCAGTTTATCCAGGGACACCCCAGGGTACCCGATTCTAAGGAACATCTCAGGGCACCCGATGCCCAGGGACATCCCAGGGCACCCAGTCTCCAGAGGCACCATAGGGGCCCCTGATCCCCAGGGTATCTCAGGTCCCCAGGGACACCCCAGGGCACCCAAGGGCACCGGATCTCTGGGGCTGTTCCTGGGCACCCTGACCCCGGGGACACCCCAGAGCACCCTGGCCCCCAGTGCCCCGTCCCCAGCACAGCCTGATCCCCACCCATGGCAGGGTCCCAGCATGTCCCAGTCCTCCCCAGTGCTACTCCCTCCTGCCCTCCAGTATACCCAGCCCAAGCCCAGTATGACACCCATCCTCCCCAGTACAGTCCATCTCAGCCCCAGTATGACCCCATTCTCCCAGTACAGTCCATCACAGCCCCATTATGACCCTCATTCCTGAGGATACCATACCTCAACCCCCGTATGACCCCAGTCTCCCAGTACAGCCCAGCCCACCTTCAATATGATCTCCATTCCTCCAGTATGATCCCTATTCCCCCAGTATGATCCCACACCTCCCCAGTATACTCCACCATGGCCTGTGTATGACCACCTTTCTCTCAGCAGAGCCCTGTCCAGCACCCCTTTCCCCCACCAAACCTCCTATTCCCCCAGTACATCCCACTGCAGGCACAGTATGACCCCTATTCCACCAGTATAGCCAGTCCTGAACCAATATGATCCCCTTGCCCCAGTATGGCCCCTATTCCCCCAGTACATGCCACTGCAGCCACAGTATCATCTCCATTCCCCCAGTATGACCCCTATTTCCCCAGTATACCCCACTGTGGCCACAGTAGGACCCCCATTCACCCAGTATAGCCCAGTCCAGAACCAATATAACCCCCTTTCCCCTAGTACACCCTGCACAGCCCCAGCATGACCCTTTTTCCCCAGTACACCCCACCACGGCCCCAGTGTCCCCCCAGTCTCCACATCCCCCAGGGCAGGGGCAGGTCCGGGTGGTCCCTGGGGGTGGGTGGGGGGCACCAGCAGCCCTGCCCATGTCCGGGTGGTCCCCGGGGGTGGGTGGGTGGCTCTGCCCATGCCCCTCCCGGTGCCGCAGGGTTCAACCCGCGCTGGGAGGAGACGCTGCGGTTCCTGGTGCGGGTGCCGGAGCTGGCCCTGCTGCGCTTCGTGGTGGAGGACTATGACAGCACCTCCTGCAATGACTTCGTGGGGCAGTTCACGCTGCCCCTGCCCAGCGTGCGCACAGGTGGGTGGGGGGGCCGCCCCGCTGCCCCCCCCGGGGATGGGGCAGGGCCCCTGCCCCCCGCTGAGCCCCCTCTGTGTCCCCAGGGTACCGTCACATCCACCTGCTCTCCAAGGACGGCGCCTCCCTGTCCCCGGCCACGCTCTTCGTGCACGTCCAGTGCAAGCGCCTGTGAGGTCCCCGTGGGAGGGACCTGCCGTGTCCCCATGTGGGGGACAACGTGCTGCTCCCTGGGATGGGCACCCTCCTGCTCCCTGTGTGGGGACAGCCTGGGGACACCGCTCAGCTGTCAGTGGTGGCAGCACTCAAAGGGCTGGGGGACCCCTCCGTGTCCCCCAGTGCCACCCTGTGTGCTGCTGCCTCGCTCCTCCCCTCCCTGAGGGGACAGAGACGCTGTGACAGCCAGGACGGGGTGACCAGGCCATAGAAAGCCCAGCCCCCCACAGGGCTGACAGCATCCCCCAAACAGCAGGCCTTGCTTGATCCCAGCCACTCCCTGGGCTGCGAGGACAGTGCCATCACCACAAGGTCCCCAAGGAGACCCTGCCACCACATGCCCATCATGCCCGGCTGGGGACACACTCACAGCCCCTGGTCCATCCCCGGCAATGGTCACAGATTTATGCCCCAGGGTCAAGCCAGTCGAATAAAGGTTTTATTTTAAGAGAGCCTGTCCCCGTGTCCCTGTCACCCCTCGGGACCCACTGTGGGGGATGAGGGCCGAGCCCACCCCCAAACCAGCACTGCCCCAGGGAGCTGCCAAGGGTGCTGCACCCCTGGAAGCTGGAGGGGAATCATTGGAGCAGCCCTCAAACCTGTCCTGGGGGCAAGGGGAGGGTCCCACTGGGGACCCCCCACCCACACCCAACCTCCCCCAGCCCACGACGGCAGGGACACAGGAGGGGACACAGAGGTACTTGCATAGGTGACACAGGACCCCGAGCAGGAGGATGTGATGCTGCCAGAGGGGGATGTGACGGGCTCCTGGTCCCCACTGAGGCCCCACAGGTCCAGGCTGGGGTGGGCAGAGACCCTCAGGGTCCATGGTGCCACGGGGTGTGACACGGACATGTGGGGACAGGGAGGCGTGGGAGTGCATAGACAGGGTCTTGGCCTTGGTGTGCAGCTTTGGAAACCTTTGGCTGGAAGGACAGGAGCATCTTGGAGCTCTGGGTGGACGCAGTTCATGACTCGGCAGGAAGCTGTCCTGGCGCTCCTTTCCCAAAGTATCCTGACGGGGTGAAGGTTCTCCATGAGAGAAGACATTTCCTTTATCTTGGTGGATCCCACAGCACAAGATGACGAGCTGGGAGCTGGTGCAGGAGGCAGCGGGTGGCTGGGGAGCCTGAAGGCCCGGGGTGATGCCAACGGCGTGTATCCGTATTTCCATGCTTCCAGAGAAAAGCAGCTGAGGCAGTGGTGATGGAGCATCTCCTGGTGCCCACAGCCCCAGTGTTACAGGGGAGGCGGAGGGGAAGGAGCCCCAGGAGTCTGAGCAGAGCAGGGTGTGCAGACACGCTCCAGAGGCAGATGGAGAGCAGAGTCCCTCCGGACCTTCGGCGCTGCGGCCCCTCGGTTCAGCGCTCGCCCCGTTGGAGGGCCGGAGTCTCCGTGGCTGGGGAGGAGATGGGACAAGGCATCGCTTGCACAAATAGCCCTTAGAAAGGAATCTCGACGTGCTCCCGAGCCCGCAAGGAGGGACCCAGTTTAACGCAGGAGGGAGCAAACTGGGGGCAAAGAGCCAAGCAGGGGAGAGCCCAGCACACCCTCGGGGCAGGCAGGAGGGCCCGGCACCACATCCACGGCCAGCACATCCCGGTGCTCCACCACAGCATCGACCTCGGTTGTGCCCACGGAGAACAGTCCCGGTCCAGCAGCCCGGAGGGGGCCCTTCAGCAGCCGAATGCGACTCATGGCAGTTGGGAACAGGAAAGATTTAAAATATATATAATATATACTTTTATTATTCACCCGTTAACTCCATTATATGCCAATCATGACCTAGTTTCAGCAGTTACATTCCCTTGATCATGTCTTTACGAGGATGCAATGAGACCGGGCGAGGAGGCGGCTGATGGCGGCGGGAGCCGAGGCGGCTGCTCCGCTCCCCGGCCCGACGCGGGTCCAGCTTTGGCAGAAAGGATGAGGGGCAGCACCTCGGCCGGGCCCGGCTCCTCCACGCTCTCCTGGCAAGGGCTCACTTACTGCAGCACCAGTCCGACCTGGGAGCAAGGGACACAGCGGGTCAGAGTGTGCCGGCTCGGGGCTGGCGCGGCTCACGGCGCTGGGAGGGCTCAGTGTCCATGTGGGTTTCCTCACTGGTCTGGGGATATGTGAGAGCAGCAAAGCCCTGGGCTTGTGGCTGAACGGGCACATGGGCCCTGCCCAGCTCTGATCTGGGGAGGTGACCAATGTTTGGGGTGTGACAAACCACAAACCCCTCCAATCTGTGAGACAGACTTGATTCATGAGCCAAGGATGTTTCTGAGCTCGTGATGATTAGTGGGAGGGAACACCTTGGCCATGGAGCCAGGCTGGGAGAGCTAGGGGTGTTCAGACTGGAGAAGAGAAGGCTCCACGGAAACTTCAGAGCCTCTTGCAGTGCCTAAAGGAACTCCAGGAGAGCTGGAAGAGGGACTTTGGACAAGGGATGGAGGGACAGGACAAGGGGGAATGGCTTCCCACTGCCAGGGGGCAGGGATAGATGGAATACTGGGGAGAAATTTTCCCCTGTGAGGGTGGGCAGGCCCTGGCACGGGGGCTCAGAGAAGCTGTGGCTGCCCCAGCCCTGGGAGTGTCCCAGGCCAGGTTGGACGGGGCTTGGAGCAACCTGGGCTGGTGGGAGGTGTCCCTGCCCATGGCTGGGGGTGGCACTGGGTGGGCTTTATGTCCCTTCCAACTCAAACTATTCTGGGATTCTATTTGGGAAAAGCTGCTCCCCAGAGCCCAGTCCCAGGACAGGTCCCACTGCCGGAGACTCTCCAGGACATGCTGGTGGCTGCTCCTGGTCTCCAACCCACTGGACCCACAGGCAGCCCCACCACAGGGTACATCCAGGGAGCCTTCCCAGCATCAGGCCCTCCAACCTACCATCTCTCCCAGTGAGAAAAGGGATTGCTGACACCTCCTGGGAACCTCCTGAGGTTTCCTGGAAGGCTCAGTGGCCAAGTGAGGCTGCTTTAGGGTGGTGTGTTTTGTGCCCAGAGACACATCACAGAAGCAGAGCCCCGTGACTGCCATCAAGGCACTGATTAGCTGTTAAAGCATTAATTAGCTGTGATGTAACTGGGCAGATTCTGGTTCTCAAGTACCATCCTCTCCAAGGGGGCTGTGGACTGGGTAAATGCTGAGCATCTTCAGGGTGGAGGGACAGTGGCAACAGTACTAACCTAAAAAGAGCCCAGGGCGGGCAGACAGGGTGTCCACAGCCCAGCACTGGGAGCAGATGGGTGGGGAGTGGCTGCTGGCCCTGGGGTCAAGGTGACACCCTGTGATTCCATGGCTCCTGGTGGCACAGCCCATCCTCACGGGATCCTGTTCACCACAGCCCAACACCTCTCAAGTTCTCCTGTTCTCTCCAGAGGAGTGGTTGTTCCTCCCACCCTACTTGGGACAGAGTGACACCCAGGGCTGTGTGGTGACACCCAGGTCCTGTGAGGGCTCACAGGGCACAGCAACTGCTTCCCAGGTGACTGTCACACCCACTGGTGTCACAGCTGCCACCCTGCAGCCCTCTGCCTGTCCCCTCCATGCCTGCCCTCCTTCCACAGAGGAGAGGGCTTGTCCCTGCAGGTGTGCACAGGGAGAGGGACTGAACCTGCACTAGCCCAAGAACAAAATGAGCCTGCAGAGATGAGTGCCAAGGGATTTTCCCCAGGGACACACTCTGTGCAGGGACAGCAGGGACAGCACAGCTGACACTTGTGACAGACCCCAGCCAGCCTGAGAACACCGAGGGCTGTGTGACACCAAACTCGCCTCCCCTTCCCACCCCACGGCACTGACCTTCTCTGGGGCCATGCTGGGACACTTCCAATTGTACAAGTAATACTGCAGGTTCCCGTCCCCGATCCCAAACTTCAGCTTCTCCAGGAAGGTTTTGTTTTCCATGAGATCCAGTGCATTAAAGACGTCAAATCCCTTCTGCACAGGGAAGACACAAAGCCATGAGCTCCTGCTTTTGTGCTGGGCAGTTCCTCCCACCTGGCAGTGCCTGTGCCCCTCTCCTGCCCAGTTTTGCATCCCAGAGAAAGGATCTGAGGCCGCCAGGGAAGAGCTCAGCCTCGGTGTACCAACCCTCAGTGCAAGTGCTCTGGAAACACAGCAGGGCTCTTTGCTGCAGGACATGAATGGACACCCTGAGCTCAGCTCACCATGAGGTGGAAGGTCCAGGGTACCCCTTCATCCTTCTCCTGGGTGGCAGATCCTTCAGGATTTTGGGAGCGAGCCCTGTCCTGTGGCTGGCCCTTCCCACAAAAGCAAGGGTGACCAGCCTCCCATGAGCTTCCTGGTGAGTTCAGGGTGCCCAGTGAGCTTCCCAGTGCCCCACGGTGCCGCCCTGCCCCTGCCATCCCTCACCGACTTGGCGAGGATGAGCGCGTCACTCATGAGGTCAATGAGAGGTGTCTTGGTGTGAACGTTGTAGAAGGAATAAGCAGCTTTCAGGCTCTTGTGAGTCGGGTGGTTCATGATGGTGGAGGGCAGCGTGTAGAAGCTCAGGAAGTCTGTCACCTCCCCCGGGGCGCTCTGCAAGGAAGAGACACCGTGACATGTCAGAGCTGGGATAAAGCCCAGATGGAGCCTTAGAGGGGCTTTTCTAGTTGGAGTGACGGGTGGGAGGAGACTCTGGGCACCCCAGGATGGAGACACCACCCTGCAGCAGATTCCCACCCTGGAAGGGCATCTCAGTGCAAGCTCCCCGATCGCCCCCACAGCTCCAGCGAGGGCAAAACCCAGGAAAAGCCCCCGATCCCAATCCTGCCCCTCACCTCTACCACAAACGTGTCGATGATGTTCTCCTGAGGTAAGAACCAGTGCTCCACCTCCTCTCGGCTCATCACAGGTGTCAGGTGGAACTGCTTCAGGTACTCGGTCAAGAGCTTGTGCACGGCAGAGATATCCCTGTGCTCCATGGGCCGCAGGCCGGGAGTCTTGGGAGTCTACAGAAAGTGGGACAAATCGTTTTGTTGCTTGCACAGTGGCTTTCCTCACCCAAGGGCTCTCCAGCAAGCACCGTGGAGATGTTCCCTGCTTAGCTCAGCCCGTTTTCGGCCCCCCAGCCCAGCCCTGCGTGCCCAGCAGAGGATGGATGTGATCGGCCGTGACAGCGATGGCAAAGATCCCAGGGAGCACAGCACGTGCCAGAGCCCCGTGTGCCACGTCAGGTCCCACTGGGAGTGGCCTCCTGCCCACTAACACCACCAGAGCTCTGCTCCCCTCCAGGTCTCTGCTCCCACTCGCAGTGGGGGTGGGCTGGGAGACGTGTACTTGCTCTGCACAGAACTGCCTGATATTGCTCCCAGTTGGCCTCAATTACTAATCTAGGGTTGGGATGGCTCAGCAAGCCCAGATCTGCTCTGGGGCTGAGTTTCTGTGCAGAAAACCAGCAGCTCCACCCCAGCAGGTGGTGCCTGTGTGGTGGCAGGAGGCAGGAGCTGGGAGCCTTGTGCTGCCTGACACCAAAACAGCACCTTCCAACCCAAACAGGCAGCTCTGGCCCACAGAAAGGAGCCAGCAAGGTCGGGGAAGGTGGTGGCAATTTTAATGCTTTGTTTGTGTTTTTTCTCTTGTATCCAGCTGGGGAACCTCCCCAGCAGGACAACTGCAGTGCCAGATCTGATCAGTGTGACTGAAGAACAAGGCACTAACCCGCTCCAAGGTCATGCTGAGGCTGTGCTTGGACAGATGAAGGCTGTCAGATCTGCCTGCTCGTTTTACCAGGAGGACAGGCTGTGACTCACCATCAAACAAAACCTCACAGGGTCCTCTAACTGCAAGGGTTTGCCCTTAAAATGCAGGTACCCGGGCAGAAATACATAAAGATTAAATAAAGCACAATTGCTTGCCAGAGTCATTTACTACACGGAGCAAACCCCGGGTCTCCAGGCAGAGGATGTTTGTGCCTCCAGCTCCCAGCCTGGCCCAGCGAGGGGCAACTCCTGAGCTCTGCTCCCGGCTGGAACCCACCTCGGGCAGCCGGTAAAGCTTCGTGGTACGTTGCATAGTCATGTTCCTGCTCAGGTGGGAAAATTTGACCTCGATGAGTTTCCGAGGATTCAGGGAGCGGTGCCAGTACCTGCGGAAACACACTGGCAGTGGGACATCGCTCTGGGGCACGAGGGCAAGTGAGAGAATCTGGCCAGCAGCTCCCACGGAGACAAACACAGGCCTGAAGCACTTGTGCTTCAAAAATCTCCTCTCTCGTGTTACATGAGCAGCTTTAGCACAGCCACTGCACTTAATCCTGGAAGGACAGTGTGGGGAGGAGAAAGCTGGGCTGGGATCACTCTCTCCTGCCCCAGGGAATCCCACACACTGCTGGCCACAGAAGGAACCTTGGGAAGGAGAGATCTGCAGACTGGAATCCTTGGAGAGCCACAGGCACTCACCTGCATGTCCCCACAGGCTTTGGCAGCACCACTCCTGCAGTGTAAACAGCCTGGAAGATCCCCTCCAGATGCACCCGCCGCGTGATCTCACGGATCAGAACCGGGGCCACCCGTTTGGAGCGCAGCTTTTTGTGAACACACAGGAAGTTTATCTCCACCATCTTCTTCTCTCTTGGGGAAGAAACAATGCAGAGCATGAGACCCCACTGTCCTGACCTGGGAGGATCAGACCAACGCCCTGGGTGATTTACCTCCAGCCCCTTCAAGGCGGTGAGGAGCCAACACCTCGGGGAGGGCCAAGGGGCAAGGGCTGGGTTTGGAGAATTGTCCCTTAAGCTGTTACTCAAGGTTTTTCCAGGAAAATGGTCTGAATCTGTGTGAGGAGACTTTTATATTGAACATTAGGAAAAGGTTCTTCCCCCAGAGGGTGGTGGGCACTGAGCAGGCTCCCCAGGGCAGTGGGCACGGCCCCGAGGCTGCCAGAGCTCCAGCAGTGTTTGGACAGCGCTCTGAGGGACAGGGTGGGATTGTTGGGGTGTCTGTGCAGGGCCAGGGGTTGGACTGGATGATCCCTGGAGGTCCCTTCCAGCTCAGGATAGTTTATGTCTCCATCCAGCCCTGGCTGAATTCTGTAAGCCAGAGCTCTAAGCTGAGCTCACTCCTTGAGGAAGAAGCCTTCACAGCTTTTAACTACAACAAGTCCCTGGGCAGAACTTCCCTGACCACCTCAAATATCCCCCATCTCCTTCTCCAAGGCTGAAGGGTGCAGGTCTGCCTGCGGGCTGGGGAGGACAACGTAAGCAGACCCCTCAGTGTTCCCAGGAAGCCCCACATGGCAGCAAGAGGCAGGATAAGAAGCACAGCAGAGCAGCACTCACGTGTCATAGATGTGGATAGCGGCTGGAATGGCGCTGATAAATCCAACCAGCTTCTTGCTGGAGACAACTCGGACCCCACAGTGCCACTGGGGCAGCCAGCCCGGAGGACGCAGTGCCCTGGGGAGAGACACACCTCAGCAGCCACCTCCCATGTCCCCAGTGTGCCTGCTCCTGCCCCCCACCCTGCCCTGGGACACCCTGTGTCCTGCTCACAGGCAGGATGATGAGAGGGTGACAGTGACGTGACAAGGACTGCTGAGAGCCAGGGCAATTCCTGCACTCCGTGGCCAGGGCCAGTCCTCTCTAGTGACACAGGAGGAAAGCCTTGTTCCTTGATTCAGGAACACCCTGAGCAAACGGCCCTGCTGCAACAGGGCTCCCAGGGTAATTGCTGGCAGCATCACTTGGCAGACACCTTCATCCCACAGCCCCAGGGCACTGAGATGTTCCTCAGCTGTTGGGAGTTTCACAAACACTTGAGGGATCAAACCAAAGAGGAAAAAGGTCCACTTTTAGGCTGCCATACCTCAAAGAAGCCAGAGGCAGGCAGGGTTGGGTGACAGCCCCCCTGGCGGTGTCCCTGGGACACCGTGCACGGTGACAGATGGGGAAGGGACATTTCAGGAGGAAGCGAGCTGGGATGAGCAAAGGCAGCTGCAGTGCTGTCACTGGGGCAAGGCTTGTCAGCATCCAACACCCTGTGCTCCACACTCCTGGTGCCACTCACCACAGCAGGAACTCGGGGGAGTAATCGAACCGGAACATGTTGTCGTCGTCCTCCACGTAGTTCTCGTTGAGCAGCGTGTAGAGCTCCTTCAGCTGCAGCAGCACAGACCACACAGGTTAAGGAAGTTACTCAGCCCTCACCTGCCCCAGCTGCCCCGAGAGGGGACCCTCAACACTGTGTGTGCCCCAGCGCTGGGTGTCACATGCAACCCCCTGCTCTGGGCTCTGGACTGGGGCTGGGGCAGAGCAGGGTGAGCAGCAGGACACACAAAGCCCTGGAGCCCTTGGATCATTTCCCAGGGAGGTGGGTCATGGTCTAAAAGGTCTTCTTAAGGGAAAACTCCCAGCTTCAAGCATCCTTATTGACCCCATGGAGAAACCAGGCCAAGCTGGCCAACAAGGGATGGGTGAGAGGGAATTGCAGTCAGACACATCCAACTCCAAGGAGATGGTGTGACACCGAGCTGGAGTGGTGAAGGACATGTTTCCATCCCCAAAACCATCTCCAACAGCCCAAGCATGGCACTGCCAAGCGAGATGCCCTCCCAACACACACGAGCCTGTACTCACCACGCCTCTGTCCCCGAGGTCCAGGGCGTCCCAGGTGAAGCCCTGGGGCAGGGTGTATGGCTCCTGGCGGATATTGTCCTTGTCCGGCTCCACTGGACCGTGGGTGTTCACCACCTCTCCTGTAAGAGAGAGCAGGGAGCCATGGAATCCTCCACTGGGGGAGGCCAAGCCTCCAGGACACCTCAGAATGGTGACCAATGGTGTCCCACCCAGGTCCCCGGAGCAGGCAGACAGGGATTGTCACTTCAGCCTCCCAGTTTGGGACAACACAGGGCAGGGAATCTGAATCCCTTCCAGGGCAACGGTGGAGCTGAGCAGGTGACTAAACACAGCCACAGCTACACCTTCCAGGTCCACGTGTGATGCCTTATCCTTCCCCATCCCCACAATCCCAGCCTCGGCCAGCACTTTGCCGTGAGCTGTTCCATGGGACGGTGATTCTCCAGCCAGCTCTGGCCTCTGCCACTTGGCAAGAGCCCGTGTTTCCTGCCCACTGTGCCCAAGAAGAGCTGCAGTGAACAGCACAACTTTTGTTGGGAAACCACTGACTCCTAAAGCCCCAACTCAGCCAGGAGATGTCAGCTCTGGCTCCGACTTTCTCGGGGACGTCGGCACAGGGGCATCACCTCAGAGCTGCCAGGAGGAGTGAGTCGTGCTAATTAGGAATTCTCTTAAAAAGGCATTGAAGAGGTTTCCAGGCAATGGGGAGGTGATGAAAGCCCAGAGCAAGAACTTCCCCCCTCACACCCAGCCTGGGCAGCTTCCAGAAAGGCTCACCCCTGGCCGCCCTCTCTGTTTGGAGCAGGTGCTGAACTGCACTGAAATCCAGCCCCAGAAATTCCACAGCCCTTCTGTTATGCAGCCCTGAACAGCCTCGTGTGCCAAGCGTGTTCCCAAGGACCACAAGGAATGATGGGACATGGTGAGTGCCAGCCAGGGCACAGCCAGCAACATGGTATTAAGAGGGATGGGTTGCTTTGTGCTCCCCCCCGCCTCAAAAAGACATCTTCCACCTTTCCTCCAGGCTTTTCCCAACCAGAAATGATGTTTGCCATGTCTGGGATCCTTGGGAAGAAGGGAAAATGCAAGACCAGGCTTTGCTGCCTCACATGACCCTGTGCTATCTCACTGTGATATCCCCAGCACAAAGCCAGGAGCATCACTCCCAACAAGCAGGTCTTGAGACCCAAGAAAAGCCTCAGAGTGGTGCTGACAATGTGGAAAGGGAATTCCCATGGAACGGGAATCAAATATGGTGTTTGCAGCAAGAGGGGCTGGACACAAGCCCATCAAGGGAATTACTCAGGAACAACCAATTCAAAGCCAGGTCAAGCTCCATGTAAATCCAAAAACGATGGGCTTGGGTTCCTGAGCTCTGAGGGACACACATGAGGAGACATGAAGTGAAGCAATCCCAGGCACTCCAGGAGCAGGGCAGGTTTGCTCCAATTAGCCTGGGAAGGAGGGCCTTCCAGCCAGGCAGCTCTGCCTGACATGTCCCTCCTCCTGCCGATCCGCTCTGCTGCCCAGAGCTCCTGCCATGGTCCCAGGAGCAATCCCTCTGCCACAGGCTGGCAGGAGCAAGGGAAACAGCTGGAGCAAGGACTGGAGCTGGGAGGTGCAGTTGGGATGTCCACAGGAGGAAGAAAGGATGAAGAGAGAGGTTCTCCATCTTCAGATGAGCATGGCAGCTTGGGGTGCAATGCTTCGAGGTTTGTGCCTTCCCTCTCCCACCTCTCCTGGCTCAGCCCCAGTGTCTGCTCAAGCCAGAGGGGGATGTGAGCCCAGCAAACCAAGATGTGGCAGCTCAGCACATGGATCTGCTTCCCAGAGCAGCTGCCATCAGCATCCAGCCCTGACTCACCCCGAGCTGAAGCCCTGGATGGGAAGCTGCAACCCGCTGAAAGGGGAGAGCCGGAGAGCTCCAAGTCCATAGGAAGTGGCAACACCATGCAGGGAACTTGGGCACAGAGGGCTGGGGACCCAACTCAAGGACTAAAGGCCAGGATTAAGGGATGCCCAAACGCAGGAGGCATCAGGTCAGGTGTTTGAAGTGTCATCCCCCTGTGCTGAATGGTGGAGAAGTGTTTTTTGATGCCTTCAAAAGCAAAGGGACTCACTTGGTGGCCACACCAGCTTTTCCAGGCTTCTCTGAGGGCTTCCTGGAGCAGCCTGGGGACCACAAGGCATCCCCCAGGGCCCACAGAACAGCGAGGGGCTGCACATACCGAGCTTGGGCACCGGCTGGGTGTCCCAGAACTGGTAGCTCCTCTTGCTGGCCTCCTCCATGGTTTTGGCAGGGCCCTGACCTACGGAGAAGAGCTCGATGGCTTTTTGAATCTCCTGGATCCTCTCAGCGGGTAAAGAGTTCACCTGAGGGCAGAAAAGGAGGGTGGAAGGGCAAAATGAGTAAGCTGAGCCACCAGGTCTGTATTTCAGCTGCTCCTGAAGGGATCCTGGAGCTGACCCTGCCTCGGGGGCACTGCCAGGAAGGGGAGAGCAGGCAGGAGACCCCCTTCCCAGCCTCAGTCCCCTACAGGAGGAATTAACCCTTCCACCACCTGCCACAAACCTAGACCTGGTTTTTAGGCACCCCTGGGCCAAAGGGGATGGATGAACTGCCTGAAAATGCTTTAAGCTTCAGTTAAGAGGGTGCTGTGAACGCCAGGAGCAACCTCCCCTCCCCCCACCCTGCAGGGACACCCTGGATCAACCCACACCCAGCGCTGGGGCTCCTGCAGTGGCTTTTCTCTCTCATTGTTCAGCCTCCCCCATCTAAGCTGGATCTGTATCCACAAACTGCAGCTTCCAGAGGAGTCCCTGAGCACTGCAGACTGGGACAAGGCAGAGAGGTTCAGTCAAGATGAAAGACACTTCCCTCCTCCTCTTCCTCAGGGTGGGTGGCTCTGCACTGAATTCCCAACCCCAGCTCCTCCCTGATCCCTGAGGAATTTAGTTTGAAAAATGCAAAGCCCCAGTTTAAATCTCTGCACAGTCAGATGGACAAAATATTCAAAATATTTGGATGGGAACTGGGCATCAGCCAGGAAAGAGCCTCTGTTGGGGTGTCCCCTGCCACAGGAGCGGAGGGGACAGGAGGGTGCCACCCTGGCAGGGACAAACCCTGTGTGTCCCACACTCCTTCCCAAATCACTGGCTGCTGGAGAGGATCAGGCAAAGCCTGGAGGGATAAGACAGACCCTTCTCTCCCTGGCCGCTGTTCTTGTGATAATCAAGCCAAAAGTCAACACCATCAGATGTCACCCTCCGTGCTGCTGCAGGCAGGACAGGCAGGTGGCAGCGTGGCAGCTCCTGCCTGTGACAGGCAGATGGTGTCTGGGAAGAGCAGCTCGGAGGCGCCAGTGTGACCCTGGCAGTGGCTGGGACACCCAGCCAAGCACTGCATTGTCCCCAGAGCGCTCTGCAAACACCTTCTGCAGCAACAGCAATTCCCACGCACGGAGCCAGGCTGGGAAATCGCTCCACAGCTGAAGTTTACTGAGCAGCCAAGTGTCCAAAACCAGGACTGGGAACTCCTTCCTTGCCCTGAGCTACACTGGAGAGGCTCAGGATGGGGCTGGCTGCTGTGTGGGGCTGTGATTCCGGGAAGGGGCTGGCCACCTTCACTGGCTGGTCCTGAGCCTGGTCGGGCTGGTCTCCTCCTCCCTTCTCTTTCTTCCGTTTGGGTTTCTTTTTCTTCTTTTTGGCTCCGCTGTCATTTGCTGGACTCAGGTCCCTGGGGAACAAAAGAAACATCATTGGAGACTTAGGGTTTTCTTTTGGGAGGACATTTATTGGGCTTCTGAAGCGCTCTAAAGAAAATACAGGCTCCCTGCTGAGTGCAAGTCTCCAGGAAGGGGAATAGTCTGTGCACAGAGGGTGCAGCCAAGTGCCCACTTCACAACAGAGAACTCCCTGTGAGCTCCCAAAAAGGGACCAGCACCAAAACCCTCCCACCCTGCAGGTTTGCTTGGTGTGGGGACTGTGCCCTGCACCACAGGTGGCCACATCTCTGCTGTCACATAACCCTGACTGGCCACACATGCCCAAATCCACCCTGTGGAGTGGTGGGATGCCCAGCATTGGCTTCTTCCTCCTCTCCAAGCCCAAGGATGGATATGGGAGCAGCAAATGCTGATCCAGACCTGGGGACAAGGCCCTGCAGCAGGTCCAGGCTCCATGGAAGGGCTGGTGGCCAAGGACACTGTGCTGAGTGTCACCCCACCCCTGCACAGGTGATGCTCTAGGGAGAGAGGTGCAGTTTACTGGAAAATTATTAGTGTTATGCTGGAGCTGGAAAATCAAGGCTGAGCAACAAACCCCTGGGAGTGCAGGGCAGGAAGTGCTGCAGGGCATTGCTCCTCCTTCCAGAGATGCAGGGCAGCCATGGACATCCTGATGATGATCACCCCAAAACAGCCACAGGGGGGGAACCCCACACTGAGCCTGGGCTTGCTAATGGCAAATCCAGCACCATCGTGATGCCAAAGCACAGGAGAGGTGCCTGCTCCTGGCATGGCATGTGGGATCTCGTGATGGTGATCCCACGGTCCAGCATGAGATGCCCTGCCACAGGACAGGTGGTGTTACTGCTGCAGAGCTGGGGCACCCCAAGCCTGGCAGGAGCCAGTGGTGCCCAGCACAAGGTCACAGCCTCTGGGGAGGGTCGGGGCTCAGGGGGAAATTCAACCCTGGAGTGGGTCTGAGCAGAGCAATGAGGGGAGAAGGGAGGGACACCAGGCCAGGGGTGCTCTGCCAGCTGCCAACACACACAAGGGGTGTTGTGCAAAGTGAGCTGGGGGACGGGCTGTGCCAGCACATGGCTCAGCTCTGCCCTGTCCCTGTCACTGCTGCCAAGGGGCTTCTGCAGTAAAACCCCAGCATCTTCCCTCCTCTGTGTTCACTGAGGACGGTAATCTATGTCTGGCTCAGCAAAGTGAGGAAAACTGTGGAAAATCCCAGGTGGGAGTGCTTGCATGAAGTAGAACACCCCCAGCACCCACAACCCACAGCCCAGCACCAACAGGCACCACACCCTGGCTGGGAACAGGTACGAGCTCTGAGGCACTGGCTCCGTCCCTCCTGCTCCAGGGACTCCCCAGGAGCCTGGATGTTGTGGGATGTGTCCCTGCCCTCCTGTGCCCACAGACCTCAGCCTCTTCTTTCCCAAATCTCAGCTTAGGATCGTAGTCAGTGCATTTTTACTCTACAACAGAGGTGTTTCCTTCCCTGCATCCCAAAACAGCTGTTGCTTTCAGAAGCAGGGACCATCCCAGCTCTGACTGCCCAGCAGCCAGCCTGGAACCCCCCCAAGCACCACACATCCCTGGAGCAGCTTCATGTCTTTTACCAAACACAAGACAGTGGTGAAGAGGGTGGAGCAGGAAAAAGAAAGAAGAAACATGCTGCAAAATATGTTGGAGCAGCATCCAACTATTTATTTCAGTGAGGTCAGAACAAGGAGGAGCTGGGAGGGGAAGAAAGCTCAAAAAAATAAAAGCGGAAGGTGGCCCTGCCCATGGCAGGGGGGATGGAATCAAACCATTCTATGAAATCCCTGGGCTGAGCAGCAAGTGGGTTATAAAAGCAGCAGAAAGTGGATGGAGAAATGTGGTTTTTGAGGGTTGAAAATGGGAGGGCTGGGCGAGGAGATGCCTGTGGATGTAGCACAGGAACCTGGCATGGTGAGCATTGCCCGGCAGAGCAGAGACGGCTGGTTTTGGAGGACATGCAGCCACCAGGCCAGGGAAGCTTTTCCCTGGATAAAACCTGAACAGCAGCAAATGCTGGGGAAAAGGAATCAGCAGGAATCAAAGGAAAAGGATCAGGAAACCAACGAGCAGAAACACCAGGAGTCAGGAAGGATTACTGGCATGGGGAACAAGCAGTGGTTCAGGGTGAGCTGCTCCACAAAAGGGGGTAAAGAGAAGCTCCCCCCTCTTCTCCAGAAGCACATGAAGCACTTGCAGCAGAGCAGGGAGAGAGGAGCAGCCACGAAGCTGCAGCTCCGAGGACCAGCATGCCGTGGCGCTGCTGAACCATCCCCGGGGAGGGGGGGGGAATCTCACCTTCTCTCCTGCTGCCAGGAAAGGGCTTTGCCTCCACGCGGGAGCTGCGGCTCGGACATGACAGCGGCGCTACCCTCAGCGCGGCGGTGCCGACACCGCTGCTGACTGCGGTGACAAACGTGTGACAGCTTCTCTAAAACTGCTCGGGGAGGAGCGGGGGCGGCACCGGGCACGTCCCGGCCACACCGAGCTCCGGGGCCGAGCCGAGCCACAGCCAAACCATTTCCTACCAATTTGAAGAAGCACGAGGGGAATCCCTGAGCGCATCCGGCGCTGGGAGCCGCCCCCCGCGAAGGAGACGGGCACGTTTGCCCAGCCCGGCCCAGCCCAGCCCCGCGCCGGGATGCTGCAGGTGTCGGATGCGACAAACAAAATGCGCTCCCCTCGTATTCCGTGGGCGTCGCTTTGCTCCATAAATCTGAGCTGCCCACTCCCAGCTCGGTGCTAACGAGCTCGGCCCCGCCACGCCGGGCGCGCAGGTGGAAGGGCCGAGAAAAACCCTCCTGATTTATGGGCAAAGCTGGGCGTGACCTGCGAGAAATCAGGCAGGCAGAAGGTGGGATGAGGTTTGGCATTCCCAGGCGCCGTGGCCTGGGGAAGGGCTCTGCTCCATGAAGGAGCCGCAAACCAACCCAGCAGAGGAGTCGCCAGCATGTAGGAAAATGCTGGAAAACCCAAGGACCAACTTGCTACACACCCAGAAGTGCAGCAATTAGAGGCATTTTAAATCCAGTTAGGAAAGCAAATATCTTCTTTATCCAGAGCAGCTGCAGCCCCCCAGACACTCCCCAAATGAATGACAATGTCCCACCAGTGTCCTGGGACAAGGCACCTCCATCCAAACTCCCAGCTGCCACAGCTGATCCCACCCAGGAAGGCAAGAGGGTTGAAGCAGTTTCACCCCCAGGAAGGGGGAGCTGCCAGCCCAGCTCTCATCCAACAGGCCTTCCCAGCTGCACTAGGGCTCTTTTCCTCCCAGATCCCCTTTCCGTTCCCAAGAGAGACGAAGTAGCTGGAGCAGGGCACGTTGGCTGCACTGTGTGAAACACCTTCTGGTTCCCCCTGAAATCAAGATGGTCTCTTTTCTGGCTAAGGAAAACACTGTCCCCTTCTCCTGGGAAAGGCATCACCATCATCATGGCCATTACCTGGCACCCCAATCCCTCCTTTCCCACTACCAAGGAGCTCCTTGAGTTGGAGGGAGAGGCACCAGCACAAACCACTGCTCAAAACCAGCACCCATAAACCTGAGTGATCTCAAAAATTCATTTTTGGAAGCACCTAAAGACACCAGCCTTGCTTGTTCAAGGTGAGACCTGCTCACCTGACTGTGTTTTCAGCCTCTGGAGGCTGGAAAACATCAGACACATCCCCTGGATCTGGGGGTGCTGCCACTGTATTCCCAATTCTGAGGGCTTTGGTTTTCCATGGTGAGGGAGGAAGCACAAGGAGGGGACAACTCAGCCTGGTGGGAGGCTGGAAGGTGTCAGATGAGAAAGAGTAGATCCCAGCTCCCTATTTAGGTGCTGGAAAATCCTTGTGCCAGACCTGGGGCTAATCAGGAGCACTGCTTAGGCTGTAATCTCGTTAGGGGCCAGGGAGGGAGGATCTCCAGATGGCAGAGCTGTCAGTGTGCTCCATGCAACACCTACAACTAAATTCCACATGTGATTGTCCCAGGAAACATCTTCTCACGGTTAAGTGCAGGCAGGGCCTGCCAAACTGGCAGCTGCCCCTTTGGAAAAGCCTCTTTTCCCCTCACACCCCATCCAGCAACAACCCAGCTGTGCTGTAGGGCATTCCCAAGCTATTCCTGCCTGGAACTGACCCGTTTCATGGGGCTGGGACACTCCAATCCTTGGTGTCACCACTGCCCTTCTGCCTGTGAGCTGACAAATGCCACCAGGGCTGAGCCCATGGCAGTGTCCCTGCCTTTCCAGAGCCAGGGAATAAACCCTCCACAAACACTGGGGACTCAGCAGAAGCTCTCTGCACACAAAGGAACACGTGACAAACACGAAAGTGAGAGTATTTTCATTGGAAAATCAACTTGGATGGCCACAGCAGAGAGCAGTGCAGCCACTTCCCAGTGCTGACAGGGGAATGAGGCTGAGGAAATCCAATTCCTCTTTCCTGTCCTTAAAAGGAAAGGAAGTACTGCTTTCACTAGGGAATACTTTCATGTTTGAAACCTCATTGCCAAGATCCAGTGACTCCCAGCACAGGCTGGCAGGGACAGGACCCGGAGTGTGGCTCTCCCCCTGCCCTGTTTTTGGGGACAGTGCCACTGGGGTGACCCGAAACACTGCCACACCCCAGCAGGGTGTGATGGTATGGAATCAACACAACCAAGTTGCATCCAGACACAAAACCTTTCCCACTGCCTGCTCCCTCATGGGTGGGTCCCCTTCGGGTTTTGGGAGGGGCAGGACTTCTGTCAGAGAGCTCCAAAGCCCCCCTGCCCTGTGCTCCTCATGGCTGTGCCCACCAGCCACACTTTTAACGTGATTTCCCAAGCAATCCAAGCTATTTCCTACTGGACATTGCCCTGCCAGACTGTGGCACCTGCAGTAAGAGCAGTGCAGCTCCCGGGGGTGGCAGGGGCGATGCCCACCCCAGGCCCCGAGGAGGGCTCCACAACACCCCTTTTCCTGGCACAAAGGGCAGCGGGAACCGCTGGGCTGGGAAATGGCTGTGATTAAGCACCGTGTCTGTGCTCTCCTCGGCTCTGGCTCCCACAAACCTAATCATGTCAGAGGCAAAGAAAATAAAACCCTCCCCGAGCGCGGCTAAACCGATTAAACCGAGACACGGTGCCACACCCGGGAGGCAAATGAAATATCCACGGGCAGCTGTGCTGTCACAAAAAAGGCCTCTGTGATATTTCTTGCGTGACCTTTCACTCGCTGCCATCGCGGGGTGGGCGGGACTGCCCAGAGTGGAGGGAGAAGGGCTCCTCAGGATGGTGCTCTGCACCCCCCGGTGGGGCTCCAGGTGAGCGGGAGGAGCCCGGCCAGGCTCAGCGGAGGGAAGCACGAGGCTCAGAACCGCTGGAAACCTCTGGAAAGCCACCCCCTGACGCGCCCGTTCCCGGCTGGAATGAGGACGAGGCCTCCCCTGCAAACGCCGGGCACGGCGAGCTCTGCGCCGTGTTAATTAAGGCAGTGAGTAAGGAAGGTGCCTCGACCGGCATCCCAGCTCTTCCCTCCCGAGATGAGGCAGGGCCTCGCTGCCCGTGCTCACTCCCATCCTCGCTGTTGTTATTCCCCCGTTCCACACCGCCAGCCACAACGCCGCGCAGGCAGAGCCGGGCAAAACCCCGCGCTGGGGGTAGGACAGCGACGGGATGGGCGTGCGGAAGCCTGGGATTCTTCCAGGGGGCGCAGGGATGGCACAGGGACGGCACAGGGAAGCGGGATCACCGCGCTGGGTGTTCACGGCAGGCACGGGGATGCCAGGAAGGGGCTGGGGCTGGCACGGGAGGGCAGAGGGAATGCGGGAGGCACACCCTGAGGCCAGGGCGAGAAGAGCTGCTGATGCGGCCGGTGCCTGCCGGGAAAGGCACCCGTGCCCAGGGGAGAGTTATCCACGGACAGGGGTCACCCACCCGCGGACAGGGGTGACCCATTCGGGGACAAGAGTCACCCATCAGCGGACAGGGGTCACCCATTCACGGACGGGGGTCCCCCACCCGCGGCCAGAGTGTCATTCATCCACGGACAGGGGCCACCCACCCGCGAACAGGGGTCACCCACTCGCGGCCAAAGGGTCATTCATCCACGGACAGGGGTCACCCACCCGCGGCCAAAGGGTCACCCATTCACGGACAGGGTCCCCCACCCGCGCCCGGCCCTGCCGCGCCTCGGACACGCGCCCGTCAATGGGCGCCGGCGGGCCCCGCCCCCCCCCACCGGATTGACGGGCGGCTCGGCCAATGGCAGCGCGGGATGCCGCCCGCCGGCCAATCAGCGAGCTCGGGGGGCGGGGCGCCCCGCGCTTCCCGGCCGCTGCGCTGCCTCAATGGGCCCGGCCGCCGCCGCCCGCCCCCCCCGGCCGCCGCTCACCCACGGTTGGCGCCGCGCTCCGCCTCGTTCTCGCAGTCGCTGCAGTGCTCGTGCTCGTTCTCCTCCGCCGCCGGCCGCGGGGGCCTGGCCGGCGGCCGCCTCACTGCTGTCTCACCGTCCTCCGCCATCTTGAAACGGGGCCCGGGCGACGGCCGCGCCCCCGCAACAAGGCGCGCCGCGATTGGGCGCCGCGCCGCGGGGCATGCCGGGAGCGGTAGTCTGCGCCTCGGCCGGGACTGCCCCTCCCGCCAACCTCTGGGGCCGCCCCGGGGCGGGGAGTCGGGCCGCAGGGGGGCTCCCTCACACCGGGGCAGCCCCCGCCGCGGCGGAGAGCCGCTGCCCGGCCCCTCGGGCCGCCCGACCCGCGCCCAGGCCGCGTGTCCGCGTGCGCGCCCGCTTCCTGCCCGGGGGGGGGCGGGCAGAGCTCAGTAAGGGCGGCGCCGATTGGCTGGGAGGGGCAGGCGGCTTCCCGGCAGCCAATAGGCGCGCGGGACACTGCGGGGCGCGCGAAGCCGGGCCGGGGGTGAGTGGGTGAGGGCGGCTCTTTCCCCGCCAATTAACGGAGTATTTGATTATATATTTCCCTCCCCCCTCCCCCACTTTAACCGCGGCCTCCTCGAGCCGAGCCCAGGTGTGTCCGGGAGGTGCTGGGACATCTCCCGGCTCCATCCCCGTGCCCCCCCGCCGCAGCAGGGTGCCAGCCCGGGCAGCCTCTGTGCCTCGGGCTTTGCCCTTCCCCCGCTCCGGTTTAGCCACATGTCGCCCAAACCCGGGGTGTTTGGGGGCAGGCTGGCTCTGGCTCGCGGCTGCAGCACCTGCAGGAGCGGCCGGGCCTCTCCAGCCCCGGGCTCCTCCAGTGCTGATGCCCTTGGGCAGCGCAGGCGTTCCCAGCCCCGCCTTCCAGGAAAACCCTTCCCGGGGCTGCTCCCCTGCGGCGGTTCCTGCCTGTGGCGGGAGGGACGGAGCGAGGGAGACAGCAGGGCTTTGGGAGCAAGTCCCAGGTGAGGCCGGAGGCCAGAACACCGAGCTTGCTGCAGTTACAGCCCTGTGATTACGTGGGCAGCAGGTTTTAGTGTATTTTTTTAAAAAAACCAGGCGTGTGGAGCCTCCACCCCTGCGATGTGGATCCTCCTCCCAGGCTGCTGCTGCAGGTGTAATGAGATCCTGGTGGGTGGGCGGGATTTTAACCTGCTGGGGTAAATGAACAGCCCCTCTGTCCCTCCAAGCCCACCATAACACCGGGAAAGGCTCCCCTTGGGGTCCAGGTCCTGCGTGGGGTGTCCCTCAGCCTCCCCAAAGCACTGCTGTTTGTCAGGCAGGCCCTTTCTGGTTCCTTTTGGATTATTCCCCCCTGTTGCTGCTGGAGTTATCCCCGTCTGTTGGTCTGGGAAGGGCTGGCATCAGCTCCTGGCTCTTGCTCCAGCTCTGCCCCTTTTCCCTCTGCTGAGCTGCCTCCAGCTGCCCCAGGACTCACCCACCCCCCTCTGCCCCCCAAGCTGTGGGGCTGGGGGTCCTGTTTGTAGGATCAAATTACGACTAGAGCGTCTTTTCCGTGCATGTTTTCCAGCCAGAGGGACACGGTGCTGTGTCTCCACCCATCTGAGCCCTCCTGCAGCCCCGTGTTCCCCCGCCTCGTGGGGGGCAGTGCAGGCAGCAGGTACCTGGGGCTGGGGGGTGCAGGGTGTTTGGGGGGCTCCAGAGGGAGGGGAGAGACCAGAAACTGGTTGGGCCGAGCAGGGATGGCTGAGATTGTTGGGATTGGGGTGCAGGGCTCACTGGGAGCTGGGTCTGGGCAAGAGAGGGCTGAGGGGTGACCACCAGCAGCCTGTGGCTCCTGGCCAGAGCTCGTGGAGCCAGTTCCTTCTCAGATGCAGGGGGCACCCTTCCATCCCGAGCCTCAACCATCCCAAGCTGGGGCATGGGAGGTTCAGGCTCCTTATCTGTGGGCTTGGCATCATCTTGGACAAAGTGACAGCAGAGCTGGGGTCTCTGTCCTTGGGGAATTGCAGGACTCAGCTGCACAAATCCCTGGACACCCTGGGCTGGGGCTGGAGGGGGGACAGGGGATTCATTCCCAGCCTGCTGTGGCTGTTGCCTTTTTGGGATGCAGATACTCCCAGGAGCCCCCTCAGCCCTCCAGAGCTGCCTCAGCATTGCTGAGCCTTCTGATTTGGAAAGGGCACGAGCAGGACTGAGAGGATTGCAGGGTCTGGATGGAGCAGGGAGGGGTCTCTGTGCAGGAGCTGTGAGAGGAGTTGGGGGTCGCTGACCTCCTCGGAGCTGTGGGGCAGGCACAGGCTCTGAGTCTGGGGCTGTGTTTCCCAGCTCACAGACACCAGTTTGCTGCTCAGAGCTGTGGTTTCCATGCCCTTTGGGATGCCAGGCAGTGTGGGAATGGGATTCACAGAGTGCCTTGGGGGCTCTGTGTCCCCATTATGTCAGAGGTGGCTGATCTCCTCCTATACCTGGCTGCAGGACCGAGCTGGGCTCTCCCTCCCAGTCCTTGTGTTCTCAGCCCAGGCTGAGGTGTTGTCTGAATTC
The DNA here is from genome assembly GCA_035583155.1 of Acropternis orthonyx. NCBI lineage: Eukaryota > Metazoa > Chordata > Aves > Passeriformes > Rhinocryptidae > Acropternis > Acropternis orthonyx. The sequence continues at coordinate 3,393,000 of JAWWEU010000080.1, read as the reverse complement.
TTCCCCTTTGTCACTGCTCCTGGTCATCCTCAGCAACCTGATTTTTCTGAGCATGTCAGGAGGAGGCCACGGAGCTGCTCCAAGGGCTGGAGCCCCTCTGCTCTGGAGCCAGGCTGGAAGAGCTGGGGGGGTTCACCTGGAGAAGGGAAGGCTCCAGGGTGACCTGAGAGCTCCTTGCAGTGCCTAAAGGGGCTCCAGGAGAGCTGGAGAGGGACTGGGGACAAGGGATGGAGGGACAGGACAAGGGGG
>JAWWEU010000080.1:3372141-3392465 GCA_035583155.1 Acropternis orthonyx | reverse complement strand
CTGCCCCAGCCCTGGGAGTGTCCAAGGCCAGGTTGGATGGGGCTTGGAGCAACCTGGGCTGGTGGGAGGTGTCCCTGTCCGTGGCAGGGGGTGGCACTGGATGGGCTTTGAGGCCCCTTCCAACCCAAACCATTCCATGATTTAGGGTGCCATAGGTGAGACTGTGGTTTGATGGTGCAGATGCTAAAGGAGAATGAGTTGCTGCAGCTGCAGATAAACCAGCTGGAGGAACTTTGGGCTGGCTCAAGTGGCACATCCAGAGTTAGGAGGGTCTGGGGAAGGCTCATTTAACCCAGCACTGTCCTCCAGCCTGTGAAACAGGGATACCCAGCCCAGAGGGTGCCAAAAATCCTGCTGATGTCTCAGTGACACCCTGAGAACGTTATGAAAATGAGCTTGGGACGAAGTTGCCCGTTTTGGGCTAAATATTTGATGTGCCCAGCACGAGCAAAATGGCCCTGTCGTGGCATGTTTTCCAGCTTTTTTCTTCCCCTTTCAGAGCGCGATGTTCCTGGTGGGACTCTCGGGTGGAATTGCGTCGGGGAAGAGCACGGTGGTGGCCGTGCTCCGGGAGCTGGGCTGTGCCGTGATCGACGCCGACGTTATTGCCAGGGAGGGTGAGTTTTCCCGGCTGCTCTGGCTCGCTGAGGTTCCCCCGACGCCGGGATCGCTGACGGCAGAGGGTGCTCTGGGCACACCGCAGGGTTTCCCTCCCGCTTCCCGCTCCGTTTGGCTGTGCAGCAGCCGCCTCGCGGGGAGGGGGATTGGAACGGGGATATATTTTTAATAAAGGAAAAAAAGAAGATCATGTCCTAGGAACCACCGTGGGGAGATCATGCCCTGAATTTCCCTCTCCTGGAGTGTGATGTTTCCCAGCTTTGAAAGCCAACTCCAGGCAAAATTAATGTGGTTCCCTTTGCTAATCCAGTGTCCCCCCTGACATCCAGGACACCCATCCTTTTGCTCTGTTATGTTGGGTGGGATCAACTAACAGGCTTGAAAGAGCATGGCCCTCTGTGCTGGGTGTTGTTTGCTTGGTGACAGTGAGAGATCTCACCACAAAATTAATGTGCTCAAAGAGAAAGAGGCTCCAGAGTTCCCAGGTCCGAGGGAATTCAGTCTGTGCTCCTGCACTGCACACCTGCCTCTTGCTGCTCTCAAAATGCTCTGCCTGGGCTAGAGGGAAGAGCCAGAACTCCAGACCTGTGACCCTGCTCTCCCTGATCACCTGAGAGATGTTAACCCTCCATCCCACAGGCATACCAAGGAGAACAGTGAGGTTCCCCAGAGAAGCTGTGGCTGCCCCATCCCTGGAAGTGTCCAAGGCCAGGTTGGAGCAGCCTGGTCTGTTGGAAGGTGTCCCTGCCCATGGCAGGGGATGGGCCTGGATGGGCTTTAAGGTCCCTTCCCACTCAGACCATTCTGGGATTCTGAGGGCTCTGATCCTGCATGTGGCATGTCCAGGGGCTGCAGCTGAGCTCTGGTGCAGTGGTGTCATTTGGAAGTGCCTGAGCTTTTCTGTTTGGTGAAGAACTTACTGTGTAGCCACTCAAAGCTGTGATGCTTTAACATTTTATTGCACTGTAATTCCCCTCGAGGTGCAGGAAATTTGCTGGAGGTGCTAAAAGCCTTTGGAGACGGTAGGAAAACACTACAGATACTCTGTGTCAGTTCTCTACCAATCACTTTGTTTTCCTCCAATTCCTTCTTTATACGTGTTTGTTTACTATATGGATTTCACCCATCCTGAAACTGCCTCCATGTGATACTCCACGGGAGGAAGAAATTGGTCCTAAAGACTTTTATGAGGTTAGCCTGAGGTTACAACCTGTGGCAATGTTCCTGGATTTGGGAGAGATGATTATCTGGTCTGTCTTTCGCTGTGGTTACCCTCAGCTGGAGCTTAATTATGATTTTATTGCTGCATCCTTTTTGTTGGTGGTTTTTGGTTGGTTTTTTTTTTTTGGGTGGCTTTAAAGTTATACACTCCTGTAACGCCAGAGTCCCTGCAAGGGTTGATTGGGGATTGAGCTTTTAGAGGGTTTTTGTGTTCATTTTCCCGAAGAATTTAGTGACTGAGGTCAAAGACAGTAAAAAAACCCACCTCAGAAGCAGCCAGAGCCAAGTTGTAGCAGTGTGTGTTCACACAGTGGTGAAGTTTTCAGCTGGTCCTGGTCCCTTTGGGATCTCCCTGCTCGATTCCTCACCGGTGGGAATTGGCTCAGCCCAGCTCCTGGCCCTGCCCTGGCGTGTGGCCATCGCTGTGCCCTCCTGCCCGCCCTGCTGACTTGTCACCCCGAGCAGCAGCACATGCCAGGAGGCTCATGGTGCTGAATTAATGTCTGCAGGATGCTTTGATCTCCTGGGAGGTGTCAGCCCTCCAAGGGACCTTGGGCTGGGAGGGCTGTTGGCGGGCGCTGGTGCCGAGGCAGATGTGCTGGAGGCAGATGTGCTGCCACGGGGAGAGCCAGCTCCGCTAGTTAATGACCAAAGCTCGTCTGGGGGCGGCTGCTGATGCAAACACTGCTGTAAAACCAGCGCTCAGCCCCGGCTGTTTGATGTTCTCAGTGGTGCAGCCCCACTCCAAGGCCCATCAGCAGATCCTGCAGCACTTTGGCACCGGGATCCTCCTGGAGAACGGCGAGATAAATCGTGAGGCTCTCGGAAACATTATCTTCTCCCAGCCGGAGAAACGGCGGCTGCTGAACTCCATCACCCACCCCGAGATCCTGAAGGAGATGCTGAAGCAGATCCTCAAGTACTTTGTGCTCGGTAAGAGGCCAAGTCCCAGCCCTCTGGGACTCCTGCTCAGGCAAGAGCTGTCCCTGCTCACTCTGCCTGAGCGTGGGGAGAGAGACAGGGACAGAGAAAGGGAACAGACCTTGAGTGACAGCCTTTGTGCTCTGCCTCCGGTGGCCTTTGGAGGATTCATTCCTGATTCACTCCTGCCTTTCACTGCTGCCCTTCCCCGCCTTCCTCTGCAGTTTAAAGTGTATCTGTAGGGCCTGGGAGAAGCTTTGTGAGGCCTGTGCTGAGATTCCCCGCTGGATAATGTCACACTCTGAAATGGCCACACATCCCCCCTGCCCCCAGCCTGCCCCGGCTGCAGGGAGAGCTGTGCGTGCCCATCAGGTGAGGAACGGGCTGACAGCTGGGGGCTCCAAAGTCCTGCCTTCCCCCTGGTACACAGAACAAATGCAGCTGTCAGGCAGGGCTGGGGAAATGCCAGATAAGATCACCAGCTGTTCCCGAGGTCTCCGTGCAGACAGACGGATGCCTTCCTAAAGCCAGTCTGGATCTGCGGTGCTTATCGCAGCTGGGCCCTGTGGGAGCTGAACAGGCCTGTGCTGGGGCTCTGCGGGGCCAAGCTGTGCTGCAGGGAGAGGAGGAGGAGGAGGAGGGACACAAAGGAAGCAACAGGCAGGAAAGCCGGGAGCCAGAGATGGAGCCTTGAACCCGGGGCTGCGGGCTCAGGAGGCAGATGCTGTCCTGGCCCTCGGCGAGAGCGCTGTGTGGCTTCAGCAGGCTGCTTTGTCCTCATTAGTCAGGATTTAATGATTTGGGATAGCTGGATGTTGTCTCTGAGGATCGCTGTGTAAGGAAAGCTCTGATCGATCAAACTGGAGGGCAGCAAGAAGCCTCTGAGGGCGGAGATGCTGGTGGAATGGGGGCTCCTTGGATGATGTCTTTGTCAGGCTCTGCTTGCCGTGGGCAGCTCAGTTTTAGGGGGGCTGGGTTATAAATAGAGGACAGCAGCAAAACCTGAGGTGTCCCCATGGCTGGGGCACACACCAGGGAGTGAAGTCCTGGCTTAGAGCTTTCCCTTCCCCTCTCCACTCTCCCAGGCTCACCAGAGCATCTCCCACCTCTCCGAACTGGAGCTGGTGCTGGCCAAGGGCAGAGGCAAAGGGAGAACTGAGGGGCCACAGGGCCTGGGGGGATGATGACTGGCCATGACAAGCTCTGTTCCCCATGGTGACAGTGGTTTTAAACCAAACTCACCTGGTTTTGGTGAGGTTTCAGCCCTGGGCCATGCCCAGAGGCTCCCCCATGTTTCAGCGTCACAGCTGCGAGAGGTCTGCAAGGACTTCCTCACTCTCCCTGGAAAAATAGAGCTGTTTAGCCAAAGCTCTGCATAAAAGGGAGGAAAGCAGAGCTGGGGACGGTTGGCTCAGATGCCTGCAGCCTGGCAAAATCCTGGACAAGAGAAGGAGCGGAGAGCAGATCCTGCTGTGGGCACTGCTTCCCGGGAGAGGCCGGCACGGCGCGCGGCTGCCGCTCTCGCCAGCCAGGCACTGCTGCTCTCATTTCAGCTCCTCGTTTCAGCTCCTCATTATATTTCTGCAGCTTCACCTTTGGTCTGAGAGCAGCCAGGTTAGGGTTGTGTTTTTTTTTTTTTTCCTCTGGAAACTTGGAATGAAACCATTTCCTCCCTGAGAGAGGGAGGAGGGCGAATGGGCTCTGCTGTGGTCATGGAGCTGTAGAGCTCTGGCTTTTCATGGCCATGATGTGTGTGCAGCATGAGGGATTTGGGGATGGGGGTTAACGCTGTTGCCTTTTTTGGGGGTGTGTTGCCATTTCCACAGGATACCGCTACGTGATCCTCGACATCCCCCTGCTCTTCGAGACCCGTGGATTGACCAAGTTTATGAAATACACAGTCTTGGTTTATTGGTAAGTGCCCCAGTAACCATGAGGACAGGGACACTGCCACCTCTCCTAGAGGGGACCATCACATCCCTCCTCTCTGGTGAGGGTTCAGTCACAGCCCTGGTGTGAAGCCCATGGAGAGAAGAGACATCTCCCTTTATCCCACTGCACTTTGAGGGGGCTGCTTGAGTTTTCCCTAGAAGCTGGCACCATCATGCCGGGGAAGGCGCTGCCTTTGGGCCTTCCACAGCTTGTGCACCATCAGCTGTGGGGCAAGATTTGGGGCACTGCCTGGTTTTACGGGCTTTGGGAGTGCCAAAAACACACAGCGGGATCAGCCCGGATAGTGGCGGCTCTGCTGACCTGAGTGCGGGATAGCTGTGGCAGAAATAACAGGGGGGAATGTTTCTCATTCCCAGTTTACTATTCCCCCTCATGGCCGAGGAAGGCAGACCCCCTTCCCTCCCCTCCTGAGCTCCATCCCCCCCCCTCCCCGCAGTGACCCCCCGGAGCAGCGTGCGCGGCTGATGCGGCGCAGCGGGCTGGACGCGGCCGCGGCCGACGCGCGGATCGGCTCCCAGCTCCCGCTGGAGGAGAAGCGCCGGTGGGCCACTCACGTCATCGACAACTCCGGGGACCGGGAGAGCACCCGCCGGCAGGTGCTGCGGCTGCACGCCCGCCTCGAGGATTCCCTGGATTTCCTCTGGGCACGGCTGGCGGCGGGCGCGGCCGTCGCCGGGCTCGGGGGGCTGATGTTCCTCCTCCTCCGGCATTTCAGCTCTTAATTCACCTTTTCTCTTAGTCAGGGAAGAAGGGGCCTGAATTCCCCAGTTTGAAAAGGGCACTGAAAGGCCACCTCTGTTAATGAGCTTTGCCAGCTGAATGCAGACAGCGGCGTGAGGTGTCTCCTTGCACACTTCCCAAGGTGAATGTAGCCAGGGGGGATTTTTCCAGCACCTTCTCCCTGCTCAAGTTCTCACCCACCAGATGTGCCTGTGGGGTGAGGCCCTCTTTGTCCCCCCGTGGGTCTCTGTGGTGGGACTTCAGTGAGTTGAGGCACTTTAATCCGGGACAATCTCACTTTAATCCGGGACAATCTCACTTTAATACAGTACAATCTCACTGTAATGTCTTCCAGGACAATCTCTTCCCTTTGGGGTAGGTAGCCTCTCAGGCCCTGCCCCTGCTAGCAGTGTCCCAGAGGTGATTCCCTGTAGTTCAGCCTTCCAAATCCAAGTTTAGACCTGAGATTTCTCCTCTTTCACAATGATTTAATGGAAACGTGTTAAACCTGCCTGGGGACTCGTTCACGGGGGCCGGGTGTTCAGCTGGCTGGTCGCCTCCCTCCTGCCCCCTGTGTCTGTGACCATCACTCGTGGGTCGCCCTTGGCTTTGGATCTGAGGGTCTGATACACCGCGGAGGGGGCTGAGACTTGGGATCTGCCTCGTTCAATCTCATTTCCTGCTGTTTGAGCTTCCTTCAGCAGCGGTTTCCCGGCGGGAGAGCCGAGTCTGGGCGAGGCCGGTGCTGGCTCTTCACTTTTGTGTTAATAAAACTCCAAACAGCAGCTGCTCCCGCGGCTGCTCCCGCAGCTCTTCCCGGCCCATTCCCAGGTCGTTCCTATGCCGGGGCACGGCTGCGCTCTGTAAAGTTCAGCACACGCAGGCAGAGCCGACGGGCGCTCCTGCTCTTCCCAGTAAACATCCCTGAGCTGCTGCAGGAGCTGCTCGGAGCGTCAGCCCTGCCCTGCGCTTCCCTGAGGGGGCTGCTTGGATCCGGCTCGGCTCTGGGCAGTTCTGGCTGCCTGGGATGTGATCCTGGACATGCTGTGGTTCCTGTGCCAGCGCTTTCCCCCTGGGGCACCCCTGTCTCCTCTGCCACCCCTCGTCCCCACACTTTGAGAAGGGTGGGTGCCGCCAGCGCCTCGCCCCCTCCTCCCTGCACACAGCGGTCCTGGGATCCTCCAAGATGCTTCCACCCTCCTTATCCCAGTGGGGCAGTGTCCTGGCTGTCCCCAGTGTCAGCCTTTGGCCACAGGGACCGTCTCAGGGTGTCCCCGGGCAGCATATGCCCCTTTTTGGGGCCAGAGACCCCTATCCCTCTGCCCTCCCCTGAGCCCCACCTTGCACCCACAGCTCCTGCGTCTCACCCATCTGGAGAGACCCAGCGATCCCTGGGGGCCCCCAGGGAGCATCCTCGAGCCCGGGCGCCCACCCTGGGTACCCCAACTCTTCAGGCCGTGGTGGGCGAGAGCCCTTCCAATAACCCCTCCCTGCTCTCAGTGCTCCTTAATTGCTCGGCGCTGCCGGAGTCCCTCCCAGCCAGCCATAAATCAGGGCTGGAGCGGCATTTCTCTGCCGAGATAAGCGCTGATTCCGCCTCCCTCCCCTCGCCTCCGGGATAAAGGGGGCCGGGGGTGGAAGGAGGGAGCGAGGCGGGGCCGTAATCGCATTTAGCGCTTCGCTCCCGCCCGGCTGACGTTCGCCCGCCGCTAACGAGTTTAGCGGGGCCCGGGAGCGGGTGGGTTCAGGGGGATGGTGAAGGCAAATTGTGGGAATTTGCTCCCCAGCGGGGCTGGTGGGGCCGTGGGAGCCTGGTTTGGGGGGCTCTGTGTGGGCTGCGTGCTCGGGTGTTGGAGGGCTCTGGAGCCCGGAGTTCGGCCATGGAGTCACGCCTGGGTGGTGCTCAGCTGCGGGTGCTGCCCCAGGATGGCCGAGCATCCCTAGTCCCCCTCTCACCCCTCCCACCTCCCAGCCAACCCACCTCAGGGACAAGCCCACGCCCACCCTGTGTCCCCCCGCCGGTGACAGATGGCTCAGCTCCGTGGGCTGGGTGGCATCGACAGCGCGATCGATGGCCCTGGAGGGGACACCCTGAAGGACACCCTGGCTGAGACCCTGCGCTCCATGACACCGGTGCTGCCCCTCGGGTGGGCTCGCAGGGCCCGTGGGTGCCGTGCCACGGCCCCGGCCATCGCTGGCGGAGCAGCTGCCGGGGGTCTGCGCCCACCGGGGCTGCTCCAGCAGAGCGGGCCCCGCGCCGCGAAGCCAAATATTTGACTGTGCAAATTGGCGGCCGGATCGATCGATGCCGCTGCGGCTGCCGGGGGCTCGTGACAGACGGACACTCCTCCTCCTGCGCCCCCTCCGAGCCAGAGCACCCCTCCCTGGAGCACCGCCTTCCCCTGTGCACCCCCTCACTGCTGCACCCCCTCCCCAGGGCAGCCTTTCCTCAGAGCACCCCCTTCCCTGGCGCACGCCGTTCCTGAAACCCCACTTTCTTGGAGCAACCCCATCCCTAGTGCGCCCCTTTCCCGGTGTACCCCCTTCTTGGAGAAGCCCCTTCCTCAGAGCACCTCCTTCCCCGGTGTAACCCCGTTCCTGGAGCACCCCATCCCCAGTGTAACTGTTCCCCAGTGCACCCCATTCCTGAATCCTCTCTCCCTTGGAGCACCCCATCCCCGCAGCTCCCCCCGCCCAGTGCGCCCCGTCCCGGTGCACCCCGTCCCCAGCCCCATCGTGGGACACCCACTGGGGCAGGTGGGGGGTGAGTGCAGATGTGCCCCCATGGGCTGTAGGGACAAGGTGACATCCCTCAGTGGGGACTGTCCCCAGCTGTGAGCTGGGTAGGGGCCTCAATACCCACGAGGAGGGACAGCCGGGGGGTCTCAGTGTGGTGTCACTGCTTGGCACTGGTGTCACCAGTGTCACTGCATGGCGCCTGTTGTCACGGGTGTCACTGTCACTGCATGGTGTTAGCACAGTGTCACCGTCCCTGCACGGTCCCTGGGGTGTGGCACAGTGTCGCTGTCGCTGCACACCTCCCCGGGGTGTCACACAGATTCACCGTGGCTGCACAGCCCCACTCGTGTCACACGGAGCTGCTGTGCAGCCCTGCGGCTGTTGCACAGCTTCACTGTTGCTCCCTGGGGTGTCACATGGTGTCACTGTCACCGCGCAGAGCACAGGGTGTCACTGTCACTGCGGGGCCGCCGGGTGCCACGCAGTGTCACTGCAGCTCCCGTGGGTTGTCACACAGAGTCACCGTCAGTGCCTGGTGCAGGGGCTGTCACATAGTGCCATGTCACTGCGTGGCCCACGGGGTGTCACCCACCGTCACCGTCACTGCTGGCCTGCAGTGTATCACCCACTGTCACTGTCACTGCATGGCCCACGGGGTGTCACCCACTGTCACCATCACTGCACGGCCTGGGGTGTCACACACCATCACCGCGCAGGACACTCCCCAGTGCCACCTCCTGAACTGTCCCCCACTGTCACCGCACACCCCTCGCCGTGTCACACCGGCAGGACGGCGCCCTGGGGACACCGCAGCTGGTCCCAGCAGCCCAAGTCCCCGCTACTCCCACCCCCCGTGCCCCCGGGGGACACGTCCCCGAGCCCGTCCCCTCCGCCAGCCGCTCAGCCGTCACCTCCCCGCGCTCACCGCCGGCGCTAATTAGCTGCCGGTGTTGGCAGCCCTTAATTGCCGCGCGGCGGGAGGGTGACGGGCCGCCGTGTCCGTAATGAGCGGCAGCGTGACAGGGACAGGGACGCGGGATGTGCCACCCACACCTTGCCCCACCCCCGCCCGAGCCGGGCTGCCCACCGTGGGCAAGGGACAGTGCCCAGCGTGGGGCTGGGACGTCGCTGACCCCAAGGCCAGGGCTGGCCCAGCTGTCTGGCCAGTGCCCAGCCCCTGGGCACAGCTGGCCGGCCACCAGCCAACTGGGCAACTGGCCAGACAGACAGACAGCTGGGCAGGCAACCAGCCTGGTGGTCAAGTGGCCAGGCAGCCAGCTGGTCAAGTGGCAGGCCAGCCAGCCAGATAGCCTAATGGCCTGTTGGCCAACTGACCAGCCCCCCAACTGGCCATCTAGAGAGGCATCAACCAGCCAACTGGTCAACCATCCAACCAACCCACCAGCCAGCCAGCCCACTCCATAGCCATCCACCACCCAGCCCAACCAGCCAGCCTGCTGCCAGTGAGCCAGTTGACTACCAGCCACCCAGCTCACCAACCAGACACCCAGTTGGCCTTCAAGCCCACCAGCCAGCTGGCCAACCCACCAGTCAAGCAGCTGGCCAGTCACCAACCTGGCCAAACAGCTGGCCACCTCCATGGCTAGCCAGGTAACCCACTGGTCAGCTCCAGGGTCGTCAGCTGGGGATCAGTCCATGGGGTCTTCCCTTGCTCCCATGTTGATCCCTGCTGGTGCTACATCTCCCTGGGCTTCCACAGCCTGGAAAACTTCTCGTTAATTCCTTCTCTTAATAACCTCTGCCTCCCGATGAGGTGGCCAGGGTGGCATTTCTCAGGGATGGAGGTGACACAGTCCTAGAGGTTGGTGGCTGGGGGGGGCTGATGTCCTCTCTTGGGACCAGGGGATGGTCTGGACAGAGCCTCCCATTGCCCCAGGGGTCCTGCCCACCCTGGCACGGGCCAAGGGCTCTGCCCACAGCTGAGTGTTCCCCTCTCATGGCCCCTTCCAAACCCCATCCTGGGGACACAGAAGGGTTTTGGGGGGCAGCACCCAAAGTCCTCAGGGGCAGTTTGTAAATGGCCACTCCCTCCCCAGGCCAACATCGAGGTCATTAGTTATGTCTAGCTCTGCGTGCTAATTACAGCTGAGCCACCCCTGGGCTGAGCCCACCCGGGCTGACCCTTGGCTGTGGGGCCGGGTGAAGGGTGCGGGGGGCACATTATCCCCGTGCCCCTGGCCACGGGTGGTCCTATGGGCAGGGTCTACCACCGTGCCAGGAGTGGACACTGAAGCACAGCTCAGCACTAGCCCCATGAACCCCCTGCCTTGGCCTGGCTGCCCTCGCCCTTCCCCAAATCCTCCTCCACGAGCTCCTCAGAGAGCGGCAGGTGGGGGGGGTACAGCCCCTGGAGCACCGAGTGTCCCCTGTCTGCTGTCGGTGTCCCCCTGGCATCGCCCACCCGCCCCCGCGTTGCGCTGCCAAAGCAAACAGCCGAGGGCTCGGCCGGCATCGATTCTGCGGGAGCTGCTGTTTGCTTAACCTTTGCAGAGGAGCGGCAGGCGGCGAGCGGAGCCTCCGCAGCCACCGCAGCCACTGCTGCAGCCACAGCCACTGTCACTGCAGCCACTGCCACTGTCACTGCAGCCACTGCCACAGCAGCTGTGGCCACTGCTGCGTCCGCTGTCACCACTGCCCCTGCAACCACTGCAACAGCTGCAGCTGGCACAGCCACCAATGCAGCCACTGCTGCCACCTCTGCCACCGCAACCACTTGCAGCCACCACACCTGCAGCCACCGCAACCACTGCTGCCACCACTGTAGCCACTGCTGTCACCACTGCCACCCGCAGCCACCACCACAGCCACTTGGGTCACTGCTGACGCTGCAGCCACAAGAACAGCCACCACAGCCAGCACGATCACTGGAGACACTGCTGCCACCCCTGCAGCCACCACAGCCATTGCCACCACTACTGCCACTGCTGCCAGGATGATCACTGGAGACACTGCTGCCATCACTGCCACCGCTGCGGCCACCGCTGCCACCACAATCACCAGAGTCACTGCTGCCACTGCTACCACCTCCCAGCTTTGCCGGTTTCCCTGCTCCTGCTCTCCAAATGTGGCGCTTTGGAGCTTTGCCAATCGGCTGTCCCCAGGTGGATGGAGCCGGCTTGGGGGGCTGTGCTGCACCCTCTGCCTGTGCAGGGGTTGGGGACAGGGAGCACCTCGGGGTCCCCAGCCAGTGTCACCTGGGATGTTGTCTCCACCCATAGGGTGATTCTGTCCCGAGGTGGTGTTGAAACTGTCCTGTCTCTGCAGCCAGGCCGGGGATGTGGTGGCCTGGGGTGGTGGCTGTGCCACACGATGACCTGCAAACAAAGAGGTGACCTGAGGCTGTGTCCCCACCGTGACAAGACCACACATGTCTCCTGACCCTCCAGGAGAGATGAGTGCCCTGATGGCAACCAGGGTGTGTCTGTCCCACCCTCCGTGTCCCCACCACGGCCGGCCCATCCCCACGCAGAGCCCCCTGCCCACCCGGGCCGCCCCGTCCCCGCGCCGGCGGTGACTCACGCAGCCCGTGACCTCGCCGAGGCGTATTTTTAGGCGCTTGTTAAAAAAGATAACGAGGAGCGGGGGGGCGACGATAACGATGGAAAAAAGAACCAGAAAAGCAGCTGGTGACATGATGGTGACAGCTCTGACGGGGGGACACGATGCTGGCAGCGCCCCCACCCTGAAATACTCTTTCTCCCCTCCGGGTCCCGTTAAGCCCCCAGGAATAAATTGCCTCCTTAAAGGCAGCTAATTGATTTCTGCTCGCTGATTAAAGCCTCTGCGGGAGCCGGGGTACACGCGGGGGCGATCGATCGATGGCTGCCGAGCGTCCCCTTGGTCCCCCCTCTTTTTACCGGGGGTGGGACTTGTCCCCCTTGTGTCCCCTGGGGTCTGGGGGCACTGCACAGGTGTGGCACTGGAGGAGGAGATGCATCCCCAGGGTGATTTTTTTGGGGTATGGGGACGATGGCCCTATAGGTGCCATTAGGGTTGATGCCACCTCGGTGTTGTCACCCCGGGCCACCGAGTCGCTGTGGCGGGCGGCACTGGGAGTGCCCCCGGGCTGCTCTACGCCCGTGTGTCCATGTCCCACCCCCCTCCCCGCGTCCTTCGCTCACCCCCGGCGCTGGCGGCGCCTGTCACTTGCCATCGCGTCCCGCTGTCCCCGCCGAGGCTGATGGAGATGGCAGGCGACGGAGCGGGCGCAGCCGCGTGTCCCCATGTCATGAGCCCGCCGGGGCTCAGCCCCCCGCGGCCAGCCCAGCCCCGCGGTGACACCCGCGGGCGCCCCGTTGTCACGGTGGCCTTTGCCACCAGCGGTGACACCCCGCCCCACGGCTGGCCGCGACGGACGCCTGAGCCCGTGGGTGTCACCTGGGCTGTCCCAAAGCCTGGGGCAGAGGAAGGGGAAACTGAGGCAGGGAGGTGGCCTGGGCCCTGGGGACCATCCCCCGCGGGTGCCCCTCTGTGGGGACACGGGTGACGGGTGACGGGGACGTCCCCAGCTCGGGGGATGCTCGGGGTTGGGGTTGGCACCGCGTGGGGACAGGGCGTGGCTCGGGGTGACCGCGGGGTCCCGAGCGCTCGGTGGGGGGCTCGGGGGAGGCACCCGGGGGTCCCTCCCATCCCCGTGCCTCAGTTTCCCCTCCCCGCGGAGAAGCGGGGGTCGCGGGGGGGCGTGTCGGTGGGCGCGGTCCCCGCCGGCCCTGGGCGTGTCCGTCGCGCGGGGGGGCGTGTCGCGGGCGGGGGGGCGTGTCGCGATCGGCGCGGGGCGCACCGGAGCCCGCGGAGCGCCGCGGNNNATCGGCGCGGGGCGCACCGGAGCCAGCGGAGCGCCGCGGAGCCGCCGCCGCCGCCCCGAGCGCCCCCCGCCGCCGCCGCCCTGCTGCCCCCCGCCGGCACCATTCCCTCCCCCGGGCGCCAGCGCGCCCCGGCCGGGCGGCGCCTCAGCCTGGGCCGCAAACCTTTGCTGGCGGCCGCGGCGGGGGTGGTGATGGTGCTGGTGCTGGTGGTGCTCATCCCGGTGCTGGTGAGCTCCGCCGGTACCGACGGCCGCTACGAGATGCTGGGCACCTGCCGGATGGTGTGCGAGCCCTACGGCCCCGCCGCCCCGCCGCAGCCCGCCGAGCGCGGCCCCCTCCCGCCGCCCTCCACGCTGGTGCAAGGTCCGCAAGGCAAACCGGGCAGACCGGGGAAACCGGGGCCGCCGGGGCCGCCCGGGGAGCCGGGGCCGCCGGGGCCGGCGGGGGCGCGGGGCGAAGCGGGGAGACCGGGACCGCCGGGATTGCCGGGGCCGGGCGCGACGGGCGCGGTGAGCGCGGCCACCTACAGCACCGTGCCGCGGGTCGCCTTCTACGCCGGGCTCAAGAACCCCCACGAGGGCTACGAGGTCCTCAAGTTCGACGACGTGGTCACCAACCTGGGCAACAGCTACGACGCCGCCTCGGGCAAGTTCACCTGCGCCATCCCCGGCACCTACTTCTTCACCTACCACGTCCTCATGCGCGGCGGCGACGGCACCAGCATGTGGGCCGACCTCTGCAAGAACGGGCAGGTAAGGGCTGCCCATCCCGGCTCCCTGCGCGGGGACAGGAGCTGTGCTGCCCCCCAAGCACCGGGGGAGGGCTCTGGCTGCTTCCTCGGGGCGCCCCGTCCTTTTCCCGGCCCCAGCGATGCACCCTCTGGGTGCTCCATCCTCCTCCTGGCCCCAGGGATGCACTTCTAGGGTACCACATCCTTCTCCCTGTGCTGATGATGGACTCCGGGTGCTTTCCCGGAGAGATCCATCCTTTTCGCAACCCCAGGGATGCACCCACTGGGTGCTCCATCCTTCTCCTGGCCCTGGGGACGATCCCTCAGGGTGCCACATCCTTCTCCCACTGCTGCTGATGGGCTCTGTGTGCTTCCTCAGGGGCCCCATCCTTTTCCCAGCCCTGGGGATGCCTCCCCAGGGTGTTACATCCTTCTCCCAGTGGCAATGATGGGCTCTGGCTGCATCCCTGGGGTGCCACATCCTTCTCCCGGCCACAGACATACACCCGTGGGGCGCTTCATCCTTCCCCCAGTGGTGAAGATGGGTTCTGGGTGCACCCTGGAAAGCCCTGTCCTTTTCCTATCCCCAGGGATGTACCCCCAGGATGCTCTGTCCCTCTCCTGCTGGCAGTGATGGGCTCTGGGTGCATCTCCAGGGTGCCACAATCCTCCTGGCCACGGAGATGTAACCCCTGGGGTGCTCCATCCTTCTCCCAGTGACACGATGGACTCTGGGTGCACCCCCGGGGTGCCCTGTCCTGCTCCCAGCCCCGGAGCTGCATCCTCAGCATGCTCCCTCCTTCTCCCAGCCCCGGCGGTGCTCCCCCAGGATGCTCCATCCTTCTCCCGGTGATGGGCTCTGAGTGCACTCCCTGTCCTGTTCCATGCCCCAAAGGAGCACCCCTGGGGTGCCCCGTCCTTCTCCCAGGGACAGCGGAGGGCTCCGGGTCCACCCCCGGGGGGCCCATCCCCCCTCCCATCCCCAAACACGCTCCCCTGGTGTCCCGTCCCTCTCCCAGCGCTGGGGACAGTCACCATCCGCCCTAACATGTCCCCAGGGGTCCCTTCAGTCCTTTCCTGGGCGTTGGAGATGTGCCCCGCCGTGCCTTGGGGCGTCTTGGGCCGCCTCCACAGCATCCCCGGGGTGCCCTGACCCCCCCGGCCGTGCCACTGTCCCCGCTGGGGTCCCTGGGGGTGGGACAGGGCTCCTCCGCAGGGACAATGTCTGCGGTGGCCTCGAGGGGGGCAGCACCTGCCCCGCTTTTGGGGGGCTGCACCCCCAGCCCGGAGCTGGTTCTGCTGCTGCTGTGTCAGGGGAGGTGTCCCCACCCCTGGCCGGGCTGCGTGGGGACACACATCCTTGCTTTCTCCCCGCCACTCCCGCATCCCCCCGACCCCATCTGGCTGAACCCCCGGAGCCCAAGACCCGGCCTTGCCACCCCCGCGGTTTTCAGGTGCCTCTCTCCCATGCCATGTTCCCCCCCGGCCATGGCTCGAGGGACAGGACGCGGCTGTGACTCCCGAGCTGTCACCCGAGCTCCACTCCCCTGGATGTCACCGCAGCCCGGCATCCTCGCCGGGATCCATCCCACCCCGCTCCCTCTTCCCATCGCTTCCCCTGCCATCACACCCTGCGGTGCATCCTTGTCCCGAGGGTGTGGGACCCCGAATTAACCCAAAACTGAGCTATCACCCCAAAAAACAGCCGGGGGGGTGGGGAGTAGGCAGGAGCCTTGTCACAGCCACTGCGCTTCACCCTTCGGCTCCGAGCCCTTCCGAGCGGGAGCAGGAGCTGCTCGGCAGCTTTTCTCCATCCAAACAGTTCAGATTTCCTTTTACTGGAATTTTTTTTGTCTTCCCCCACCCTCCAGCCCCAAATTTTTGGGGGGTCCCAGCACTGCTTGGCTCTGCTGGCTCTTTCTCCCAGAGAGCATCTGTGTATCTCCAGACTGAGCACCCCAAAAACTCAGCTCGACCCTTCTGCCTCCCCCAAAATATTTTTGGGGACCACCCCAAACCTTCCCACCCCCTGGCTCTGGAGGGGATTGATGTTCTTGGATGAATTTCCAGAAGCTGTGGAGCCCCTTGTCGAGAGGAGCCGCGCTCGGGTAGGCGATGCAGCTTAATTAAGCGCTTGTTAATTACTAACAGGGCATCGCCACGTTGATATCTGTAACAAAGTTCCCCCCAAAATGCTCCCAAATAATTTTTAAAAATGGGGTTAATTAGGGTGTTGTTGCCGAAAATCCCCTGCCCCTGGCAAGGTGGGGGGAGCCAGGGGGCTCCTGGCGGGGATGAGGGTTGATCCGGCACCTTTGGAGGGAGTCAGAATTTGGGGGGGCCCCCTCTGACCCCCGAATTTCCTCTGGGTGCTGCCGGTTTGGGGGCAGCCCATCACCCTTGTGTCGGGGCTGGAGTTAATGAGAGCCAGGGGAGCTGCTGCTGGTAGTTAATTAGCATTAATTATTATTTGTATTAGCCAGTAGCTGAGGCGAGGGGCGGTGGGAGGGGGGAGATGGACGGATAGACAGAGATGGATGGACAGGGGGTGACACCGGGTGGTTTTGGGGTTCTCATGGTGGAGCGAGGGCCGTTCATAGCTCAGGGAGGGTCACAGCCCCAGGAGACGCCACTGGGGACAGTCCTCAAGGGCACACCGGTGCAGTCTGAGGGGTTCTAAGGGCACTCACTGACCTGCCCGGGGGTCTGGGGGGGCATCAGCTGCTGCACCCAAGGGCCTGGGGGGCACCCACTGCCGTGCCCAGGGTGGTCTCGGGGGGGAGGGCACCCACTGCTGCACTCAGGGGTGCTGGGAGGGCACCCAGCACCATATCTGGGGGTCCCGGATGGTACCCAGTGGCATGCCCAAGGATCCTGGGGACACCCGCCACAGCATTTGGGGGTCTTGGGGGGCACCTGCTGCCACACGTTGGGGGTCCTGGGCCATGGTGGCCGTGGCACGTGGGGCACGGGGTGTCCTCGTGTCCTCAAGGCCCCGGGTGTCACTGCGAGCAGCTCGGCCTAGACATGGGGAGTGTCCCACTGCCCCCTGTCCCCCTGAAAGCCCTTGGGTGCAGCCAACCCCCTTGGGGACCCCCCCGAGTGTGCCCAGGGCCGGGGACAGCCCCCAGCGCTGTCACCGGGCTCAGGGACAGCGGCCACAGCGCAGTCGGGACGTGTCGCCCCCGTGGCTCCCACCTCTGGGCTGTGCCACGGGGAAACTGAGGCATGGAGCAGGACGCGGGGGGTGAGGCCGTCGGGGGAGGGTGGCAGCCCCCCCTCCTGTGCCACCGCGGAGCCGGGAGCGGCTCAGCCCGGCCCAGCGCTGCCATTTATCTTCCCTGGTTAGCGAGGGGCTGGCGGGCGCGCCGTGACGAGCCGGCTCCCTAACGAGGGAAGACGGATGGCACCGGGCGGCTCCGGCTGCCACGGGGGGGACCATGGCAAGAACCCGGCGCCGAACCTGCCTTTCCCTGGTTCTCCGGCTTCTTCCCGCTCTCCTCTTCCTTGGCACAACCCCAGGAGAGGCAGCGTCCCCTGTGACCGACTGAGATTCAGTGTGTCCCCCTCCCCGGGGATGGGCACCCTCGTGGTGACGGGATAGACCCAGGGTGGCTTTGAACAGGGTGACAGTGTTGGTGGTGGCACGAGGCTGTGTGGGTGAGAGCAAGTCCCAAGGGATCACCGGCTGGGCCATCAGTAGGTTCCAGAGTTAACAGCATTTGACCCCACCCGCGCTGCCCGTGAGCTCGGGGAGGTGCAGCTCCATCCCCGGGACCCCTGTCCTGGGGGCAAAGGACAGGACCCGGCGGGCACAGCCCTGCCGTTCCCTCTGCTCCGGGACCCCGCAGCCACCCGGCGCGAGCCAATTAAGAGCCGATTCTCGTCGTTTGTAATTAGCGGCACCTTCTCCCGGCGCAGCCACTTCTGCATTTCACTTGGGATTTCACCAGCCGCCTTGTCACTGTCACCCAGCGCCGCGATCTCCCCGCGAGGCGCCGGCGGAGATTTGATTACCCGAAGAATTCTGCAGCGGCAGCGGGTCCAGCCGCGGAGCCGCTTCCCCAGGCGGTGACGGCTCCTCCGGCTCTGCCGGCACCTCCCGGCACCCAGGGAAAGCTTTATGGGGGGAGCATCCCCCTGCGCAGCGGGTTGGGGTCCATTTGAGGGGGATTTGGGGCTGGATTTGAGCCCTTGCCGCACGCTGTTGTCCCTGTGCAGCTCGTGGGAAGCACTGGGGGATGTGCTCGATTCAGTGGGCTGGTTCGGGGCTGGGCTGTCCCAGGCATGGTCCTGCATCCGAATCCAGAGATGGGGTCTCGTGTCGGAGCTGGGGTCCTGTCTGAGCCACGGTCCTGCATCCAAACGTGGAACTGAGGTCCTCTGTCCTAGATGTGGTTCCACATCTGACTCTGGAGCTGGGATCCTGTGCCTGAGCTGGGGTCCCGTGACAGAGCTGTGGTCCCACATCCAAATCCGGAGTCGGGGTCCTGTGTGTTGGCCGTGGTCCCGTGTCTGAATCCGGAGCTGTCGTCCCATGTCTGGTCCATGTTCCTGCATCCAAACCCCGAGCTGGAGTCCCATGTCAGAGCTGTGGTCCTGCACCCGAATCCAGCGCTGCAGTCCCGTGCCCGTGCCACGGCCTCCCACCCAAACCCAGCGCCGCGGGGCCGTGTCTGTGCCCGCCGGGTCAGGCAGAGAGGCTCACCCACCCGGGACCTGTCCGCCCACGGGTGGGGATCCAGGGGGGTGCCTCTCCCCGGCCGTGGGTGAGCAGGGACCGGGGGTGTCTCGTGGGCCCCGCGGGCCGGGGCGTGCCCTGAGCCGGTCCCGCGGTGTCCCCTGGGCAGGTCCGGGCCAGCGCCATCGCTCAGGACGCCGATCAGAACTACGACTACGCGAGTAACAGCGTCATCCTCCACCTGGACGCGGGGGACGAGGTGTTCATCAAGCTGGACGGGGGCAAAGCCCACGGCGGCAACAACAACAAGTACAGCACCTTCTCCGGCTTCATCATCTACTCGGACTGAGCCTGGACCCACGGCATCGCCCTCGGCACCCCCAGAGCCCCCCAGCCCCACGGCATCGCCGCCGGTATCCCCCTCGACCCCCCAGCCCCACGGCGCCGCCTCTGGCACTGCCCGCCCCGACGCCCCAGCCCCCCGGCATCGCCCCCGGCACTCCCCCTGACCCCCAACCCCAAAGCATCCTTGTGCCGTGGGTCAGCCTCACGGCACCCCTCCGACCCCCAGCCCCACGGCGTGCCTGTGCCGTGGTTCAGTTCCCCTCGGCCCCCCCTCTCTCCTGCCCAGCCCCACGGCATCTCCTGCCACGGTCCAGCCCACGGACCCCCCCACCCAGTGCTCCCGGCTGCCCCAAACCCCCTTTCTCCCATTAGCTCCCCCCACGGCTGCCAGCTGAGGGCTATGGGGCCGCAGAGAGTTGGGGAGGGGCAAAGAGGCCGGGGGAGCCCCCGCGCTGCCCCACTGCCCCCCGCGCCCGCGGCTGTGCCCCCCTTGCCCCGCGGTGCCCCGTCCCCGCTGCCTTCCCCCCCGGGGCGATGCCGGGGGTCTCGCGGGGGTGTCCCGGGCTGGGGGGCTGCGCTGGGGCGGGGGGAGCCGCCGTCCTGCCCCCCGCCCCGGGGTGACAACATGGTAAAGCAGAGCTGTGACCTCTCCCCGTCTGCTGTCTGTGTCCCCAGTGTCCCCCACCCCGGGGACGGGGCCCTCCTGCCACCCCCACCCCCCCCTCCCCCGCTTGGCTCATCAAACCGGCCCCGGCAGGAGGGGCTGGCTGTCCCCAAGTGCTGGTGACCACTCTGCCGCCTTCGCTGGGGACACTGGGGGTGCCACCAGTGCCATGTCCCTGTCCCCAGAGTCCGGGTGGGCCCACGAGGGGGGACACAGCATTGCCACTCTGAGGGAGGGGACACGGTCAGGCCAGACAGAGCCACCGGGACCCTCGGGTGGGTCAGCCCGCCCCTGCCCAGCGTGGGCAGGATGTGACCCAATTAGAGGTGACAGCGGGTGCCCGGGGCCAGCGGCCGCGTCCGGAGTGGCCGTGCTGGGGTCGGAGGGTGGGACCCCTGGGGACACGGGGGTGGGTGTCCCCAGGGAGGTGTGTGGACGTCCTCCCAGGTATGTGTGGGTGTTCCCAGGTGTATGTATGTGTGTCCCGAGGAGTGTGTGTGTGTGTCCCCCCAGGTGTGTGTGTGTGTGTGTGTGTGTGTCCCTAGGTGTGTGTGTGTGTCCCCAGGGCTGTGTGTGTCCCCAGGTGTGTGTGTGTGTCCCCAGGTGTGTGTGTGTCCCCAGGTGTGTGTGTGTGTGTCCCCAGGTGTGTGTGTGTGTGTCCCCAGGTGTGTGTGTGTGTGTGTGTGCCCCAGAGCTGTGCGTGTCCCCCAAACCCTGGCGGGTTCTGGTGCTGTTCCCCAGCTGGAGTCGCGGAGGCGGTGGCAGGGGCACCCGCGGCCCAGGGGTCCCGGGACCCTCCGAGACCCCCCGAGACCCCCCGGACCCTCCGGGCTCTGCCCCGCTGCTGTCCCGGGACCCGCCGACAGGGGGCGCGGGGGGGGGGGGGGGTGGGGGGCCTGCACGACA
>JAWWEU010000080.1:3354568-3372041 GCA_035583155.1 Acropternis orthonyx | reverse complement strand
TGCACTACAACCCCCAGGGTGCACCGCGCGGAGCACGGAACTACCGCCCCCATGAGGCACCGCGCGGCGCGGGAGGGGGCGCAGCCAATGGGGAGGCGGGAGGCGGAGCGGGACCAATGAGGGCGCGGGGCGGGGCCGGTTTAAAGGCGGCGGCGGGAGCGGCGGGGCCGCAGTGTGTGAGGGGAGCGGCCCCGGGGCGGGGCGCGGTGGGGGAGAGGGAGCGGCTGCGGCGGCGTGGGGGGCGTGGGAGGGCACGAACGGCGTGCAGGGCCCTCTGAGGGTCCCTCACCTGCCCGCAGTCACAGCTCCCCGGGCCCTTTGCAGTGCAAAGCGTTGCCACCGGGTCCTGGCCCCTTGCTGGTGGCTCTGGCCGTTCCCCCCAGAGCTCTCGGCAGTAAACGTGCTCCTCAGCACCAGTGGCCTCTGTTGCACACCCCAAATGGCAACAGCGAAACGTGTCCTGCACACACCACAACCCACAGCCGTGGCCATGGGTGCCTGCCTTTGTCCACCCTGAAAATCCAACACACGAGACACGGTACCACGGGACATCCTCATCCCCAACCTGGAGAGAGGAGTGTGGAGGGAGGGCTGCTGGGTGGGCGAGGAGTTGGCTGGATGGACATGCCAGGGAGCTGTGGGCAGTGGCTCCAGACCCCAGGGAGGCTGGTGACAAGGGGTGTCCGTCCCTCAGGGCCCTGCCGTGGGACCTGTGACACAGAGAGTGGGGCAGAGCCCACCCCCAGCACGCTGGCAGGTGGCACTGCAGAAGGGTGGGGACCAGCCGGGGGGGGACCCAGGAAAGCTTGAGATGTGGGACCACAAGAACCTGATGAAGTTCACCAAGGCCAAGTGCAATCCCAGGCCCCAGCACAGATGGGGAAAAGAGCTGAGAGCAGCCCTGCAGAGAAGGATTTAGGAGTTCTGGTGGAGGAAAAGCTGGACATGAACCAACAGCGAGTGCTGGCAACACTGAAGGCCAAATGCATCAAAGGAGGGGTAGCTGGGGGGTGAGGGACAGGATGGTCCCCCTCTGCTCTGGTGGGGTGGGATGAGATAATGTTTAAGGTCTTGTCCAACCCAAAACCTTCCGTGACCCTGTGATTCCATAAGGTGGTGGCAGTTCTGTTGTTCCCAGCACAGCACCTTGTATCCAGGGACACAGGTGACTGCTCCGGTGGGTTCCAGACGGGGTGTCACAAAGGCCAGGCTGTCCCACGGGCAGGGGGGTTGCTCCCAGCACAGCCCCGGCTGGGCTGTGTGAGTCCTGCTGGGGCAGAGCCCGCCCGGAGCGATGGGGACGGGGCTGCTGGGAGCCACCACGCTGCTCTGCATGGCCGGTGTCCTCCAGGCCTTTGCCATTGAGAAGAAAGGGGACATGTTCAAGAGGATGGCGTGTCCCGCCTTCCTGATGTTCGAGAACGTTGCCTACTTGGCAGACATGACCTTCGAGCTCCCCTGCAAGTGCAAGCCCGAGGAGGCCTCTTCTGTCGTCTGGTACTTCCAGAAGAACCTGCGCAGCCACGAGACCAAGGTCCTGACTGACTTCAATGGCACCATGGTGGTGGACTCGAGCCACATCCGCACAGGCAGCGACCTGCTGGAGCGCTTCAGCATCCGCATGTTCAGCCTCATCGTGTTCCAGGCCCAGGTGAGGGACTCGGGGCACTACCTGTGCGGCTCCAGGGATGGCCACTTCTACTACGGCTATGATGTGGACGTGCAGCCCATGGAGCAGATCAGGGTGGCTTTCCTGGACAGCGAGCAGCACGTGCGGGATGACTACGCGGCGGAGCAGTTCCGGCTCTTCACCACGTTCTGGGACTGGGCCAGCTGCGACCGCTGCGGGGTGCGGGGCGAGCAGCGGCGCATCGGGCTGTGCTTCGTGCAGAGCGCCCAGCTGAGCCCCCGCTACCGCTCCGCGCTGCCCAACGTCACCTCCTGCGGCTCCAGGGCCGTCCCCGCGCGCTTCCCGCGCCTCCTCCGCCTCCACAGCCCCGAGGTGGCCGTGCGGAGCTGCCTGGCCCCCTGCCCGCAGAGGGAGGTGCCCGGGGAGGGCGTGCAGTCCATCTCCAGCATCATCTACAAGGTGGGTGAGAAGCCCCAAGTGCCCCGCGTGCCCATCCAGTACCACAGCCAGCCCTCGCGGTCCCGCCTGGTCATCGCGTGCCCTGGGGCCCGGCCGGAGCACGCCGTGGCCTGGGACAAGGGCTCCGTCCGGCTCTACCGCTCCCAGTACCTCGTCGGAGTCAGGAAGGCCATGCGGGTGTTCATCGACCATGGGAACCACCTGCACATGCTGGGGGTGCGCCCGAGCGATAAGGGCACCTACTTCTGCTGGCGGGAGGGAGAGCTGGTGGCGGGATTCCGGCTCAGCGTCACCGCCCCGGTGCGGCCCCGCCGCGGCCCCGCCGACCCCGAGGCCGTCTTTGTCATGAGGGCCGTGGGCATCGCCTTCGGCCTCATCGCCGCCGTCTTCTGCCTCGCCCACCTGTGCCGCTGCCCATGGTGGGCGCTCAGGGAACGGGCCAGGTTGTAGCGGCTCCCCCCGGGACACCTCAGACCATCCTCCCCTGGGGAGTTTCCAACCCTCTGACCCAGTTTTTCTAATTTTTGTTTGAATTGTTTTTTCAACATTTGCTTTTGACTTTTCGAAGGGAAAAAAAATTTTTTTTCAAATTAACCCGGTGATTAAAGTTCTCTGGTTTTGGGCTGGTTTACACTCGCCCGACTCAGCACAGAGCTGGGAGTCAGTGTTTGAGGCAGAGCTTAAAGGACACAGCTGGAGCAGGGCAGCTCCTCAGGCTCCTCCAGGCTCCAGGGCCCCCTGGGTGGGTGCAGAGGACAAGATCTGTGCTTGGGCACATGAGCCAAACTTAGTGATGAAGTGAGGAGCAAAACTGGGAAGGGATCTGGCAGGAAGGGACAGAGCTACAGGAAACAATCAGCATCTCCCACAGTTGGGGATGGTCTGGGGTACAGCTGGTTGGGTCCCTGAAGGGCAATTCTCCCACCCAGGAGAGGCCCAGCATGACCCCAAAAGGGCTCACACACAGAGGCAGCCCCAACCCCGACCCTCCCTGTGAGCTTTTCCCCCAAACTCAGGCCCCAGACATGGCTTGGCAGTGCTCCCAGAGAGGCACCAGCCAGGGCTTTGTGTGCCAAGCCCAGGGCTGGTGCAGGCCAGGAGGGACATGGCCACCAACCTGGCAGCATTGCTCCCCACCTTCCCCTCTGAATCCCTAAAAATCTCTCAGTAGAACCAAATGTGCCTCCCCCAGCACATTATAACAACCCCTGCATGGCCTGGAGCTGCCACACGGATGCTGGAAAGCTGGGAACTGCTCCTGTATATCCACACCAGCCAGTGGTTTGTTTGTCGGGAGGCAGAGCCAGCAGCAGGAAGGGCATATTTCCAGCACAGCTCAGGGATTTGTGGCAGGCAGGAATCCAGCACCCACTGGCGAGCCCAGCTGGGAGCCGGCTGGAAAAGCATCCAGACACCTGGACTGGTCCCTGAAAGCAGCAACGGGCGAGGCATCAGGTTCAGGCTGGAGTGACAGCAGAGCCTCCTCTGGCCAGGCAGCCGTGACAGCCCTGCTGGGACTGAAATCCACTGGCAGGTTTGCGCCAAGGACAGGAGCACACGGACTGAGCCCCTGGGGAGTGAAATTCCCAGCTCAGTGCTGGGTTGGAGGGCAGCCCTGGCGCTGGGGCCGAGGCACCCAGCAGCTCCCTGGGCCTGTGGCAGCTCAGGATTGTGCCTCTGGCCAGGCTGGAGCCATGCAGGTGGCACCCCGGGCTCTCACACCCTACCGTGTCCCCGGGACTCACAGCTGCTCTCAGCGGGACAGCACAGCTTTGGGCTGTGCAATTTTGGGGTCCTGGTGTGCCCCCCTCCCCATCCCCCATCGCTGCCTGGGGGCTTCCAAACTGAATCTGCAGCTCCACTGAGCCCACCCAGCCCAGAGGCAGGATAAGAGGTGAGTGCCAGGACTTACCGGAGCAGCTGTAGCCAGCGAGGAGGGTGTCCCACAGTGGGAGCTGGAGCTGCTGGAGGACACGGCTTCAGGTCTGATGGCCTGGGCCCTCACACACTCTGGGGACTTTGGTTCAGCTGGGGGGTGCAGCGGTGGAGAGTGAGCCCAAGGCTGAGTGAGACCCTGGGCCTTGCTCCCACCCCATCCCGGTGCCCCCCTGAGGATCCCCCGGGAGCCTGCACCCCCCCTGGGCATTGAAAGGCTCCCCTATGACAGCACTGTCCCCTTTGTGCCCTCTTAGCCCTTTTCATGATCTGACACCCCCTTAAGCCACAGCCTCCCCTGTGCCCCTTCAGGCCCCCACAGCCCCCTCCTACAGCCCTGCTCTGCTCCTTGGGCTCCCACAGGAGCTCCCGTGAGAGGAGCTGTGGTTCAGGAGCAGCTCCCAGCCAGGCTGGCCTGGAAAAGGTGGCCACGCGTGGCAGCAGCAGCACCGGGATGTGGGACAGCTCCGGGCTCGCTGCTGTCCCACGGGGACCGGGGTCACCGGCTGCTCCTGCCCCTTCGCTGCCTGGCAGCGCCTCAGCTCACCTTTGTCTTCCGGAGCCTGGAAGCTTCTCATTAAAACTCGCAGCCCGCTCCCAGCTCGTTTGTGTCACTCGGGGGGGCCGGGGAAGAGCAGGAGGAGGAGGAGGAGGAGGGAGAGCCCAGCGCTGCCTCCGCGCCGGCAGCGGCGGCTCCCCGAGCTTTGATCCCGCTGCGTGGGAGCCGGGAGAGGATCAGTCCCCGGGGAGCAGCGGGTGCTCACACAGCACCCCAGAGCCCCGCTCTGTCCGCCCATCCCACCAAGGGCTGCGCAGCCCAGGGGCGGAGGTCCCCTGTCACTGGGGCTGCCACACGCGGCACGTGTCCCCAGGGATGTCACTGATCTGGCTGGGGACACAAAGAGTCACACTGGGGCGTGTAGGTGCCCCAGACCTGGCGTTTCTGTGGGCACAGCCCCAGCCTGTCGCTGCTGACACTGGTCCAGGACAGCTGGGGGACACTGGGCTGGCTGGGGACAAGGTGCTTCTGGGGACTAAAGGGGGATGTGGCAGCCGCCCCAGTCCCACCGGTCCCAGTCTGGTCTCCAGTGGCTCTGGGTCCCCCCAGAGGGCACCCACAGGGACACGGCCGTTGCCACAACCCTCCCCAGTGGCCACTGTCGGTGGCCCGGCCCCGGGCAGGAGCCATTCCCGGCCATCGGCTGCCACCTGCTGCCAGCACAAGGCCAGTCCCCGTCCTTGTCCCTGTCCCCATCCCCGTCCCTGTCCCCATCCCTGCAGCAGCGTCCCAGGGACCCCCCCTGTCCCTCAGTTTCATCCCATCTGCCTCTCGGGGCAGCCACCCCGGCTCCACCACGTGTCACTCTTGTCCCCAAAATACCCCCATCCCTGCACGGGCTGTCCCCAAGGGCCACCCACGCCCCGGTTTGTGGCCGTGACGCCGCGGCTGGGAGGGGACAGGGCTGGCCGTGGCTGCGTGCCCGTCCTGGACCCATCCCGCTCCTGGACCCTTCCCCCCGTGTTTCCCGGCAGTGCCGTGCCCTGGCACAGAGAGCCCCCCGGCCGTGCCGAGCAGACACAGCTCTGACTCCGCACAAAGCCCCTTTCAGCCGCCGGGGAAAGCCCCTGGCACCCGGTTCCAGCCCTCAACACCCCAACGATGGGCCAGCGGGGGCAAAAGAGCCCTCAGAGTCAGTGTCGGTGTGGCTGGTGACATGGCCCTGGTGGGATCAGTCCCCTCCGGATCTGGGACAGAGGCGCTCCGGTGACACCAGCCAGTGCTTCCACAGGCCCATGGGATGGGAGGAACTGGGAGGCTTCGGTCACTTAATTAGCAACACGTCTCAATTAGCAGCCTGCCCTCGTGGCCAGGCTGGGGTGATGGGCTCTGGGGTGATGAACTTCTCCTGCTGCGTGGGATGTGACACAGGGAGCACGTGTGCCCATGTTTGCATGTGTGTGTGCCCATGTGTGGGCGTGTCTGCACGTGCACAGTGGGATGGCTGTGAGTGTGTGTGTTGTGTGTACATGGAAGGGTAGCTGAGCGTGCACAGCTCTGGGTGTGTTCTGTGGGTGTGTGCACACGTGTTCGGGGAAAGCAGCACACGTGTGTGTATCTGTGCACACTCTGCGTGTACCCATGTGTATGCCATGTAAGCACATGTGTATGCATTGCATAATGGGGTGGGTGTGTGCACATGGCAGGGAGGGATGGACGTGTGCGTGTCTGTGGACACGGACAGACACGTGTGTGTCTCTGTAGGTGTGTGTGTGTGCGTGTGTGTGCGTGCAGATGTGCACATGCGCACGGGTGGGTGTATGTGCACCCCACATGTACATCCCTGTGTACAGATCTCACAGTTACACGCGTGTAGATCTCCCACGCAGCACCCACAGCGCCCCACAGCACCGCACCCAGCCCTGCACCGGCTGCCCCGTGGGTGACCTCGGCCACTGCTCCACCCCCCTGGCTGTTCCCCAGGCCCCGGGGGGCAGGGGGTGGGCGTGGGGCTGTGCCAGGGCACAGACACCCCTGCCAGGCGCCACAGCCTGGCTTTGTGCCGGCCCACTGGCTCCCTGGCCGGCGGCCAGTGCCAGGGATGCCCAGCGGGATGGGCGCCCCGGGCTCCATAAAAACCCGCAGCCGGGCACATCCCACCCACTCCGGGCATGGAGAGCCACCGCCCGTCCTCCTACGGCCGTCGCTTCGGCCCCACCTACCGGGTGCCCCCCGCCAGCCCCTCTGCCCGGCCCCGGGCACCCCTCAGCACCCACCCGGGCCCCCGCCCCGCTGCCCGGCCAGGCTCAGGCAGGAGGGACCTCTCGGGCAGGATGGACCTCTCGCTGGCCTCAGCACTCAACTCTGAGTTCAGGGAGATGCGGACCAGCGAGAAGGTGGAGATGATGGAGCTCAACGACCGCTTCGCCGGCTACATCGAGAAGGTGCGGCTGCTGGAGCAGCAGAACAAGGGGCTGCTGCTGGAGCTGAACCAGGCGCGGGACCAGAAGCCCCCGCACCTTGGGGACGTGTACCAGGAGCGGCTGCGGGACCTGCGGCGCCACGTGGAGCAGTTGGGCACCGCCAAGGCACGGCTGGAGATCGAGAGGGACAACCTGGCCCAGGACCTCGGCAGCCTCCAGCAGAAGTAAGGCTGACTTGGGCTAGTCCAGGGGGCAGGATGGGCAACAGGAGCAGGACGGAAAGTGGCCACTGGGATGGGTGTCAGGGGGAGTACCAGGACCAGGGTGGCCACTGGAATGGCAATCAGAGTGGCCACCTGAACCAAAGTGGCATCAGGGACCAGGATGGCCACGAGGATGACAATCAGGGTTGTTCTGGGAACCACAGTGGTTACAGGGATGGTGATGTAGCTGGGGTGATGGTGATGTGATGGGGACCATGGCGGTGGCAAGGACCAGGGTGACCCCTGGGACCAGGACAGGGACCAAGATGGAGACTGGGCTGTTCCCAGGGATCAGAGTGGCCACTGAGACAGGAGCAGGGTAGCCCTGGGGAGGACCAGGCACTAATGGGCACCAGGGTAGTGATGGGACCAGGGTGAGCCCTGGGAACAGTGTGGGACCGTGTGAGGGGGTGTGGGATGGGTACAGGCACTGGCACAGGGTTTGGGTGGGTGCTGGTGCTGCAGGGCTGTGCCAGCGCAGGGCAGGGTCTGTCTGTGGGCAGAGTGGTGGGTCATGGTGTGGGGGGGGTCCCAGTGCTGGGGGGTCTCAGGGCCAGGGGGATCCCCGTGCCAGACATGTCACGGTGCCTGTCTCTGGCACAGGCTGCAGGACGAGGTGACCCTGCGGCTGGAGGCCGAGAGCAACCTGGCTGCCTACAGGCAGGTGAGGGCAGGGGCCAGATCCTGCACCCCCATCCTGCACCCCGGGGGTTCAGCTCCCAGCTCAGCCTCTCCTGGGGACGGGCAGGGATGGGATAGGGGTGGGCAGGAGCAGGCAGTGAGGGACTGGGATGTATTGCAATGGGCAGAAACAGGCAGGAATGGGGAAGGGATGGGCAGGTGTAGACCATGGATGGGCGAGGATAGGCAGAAACAGGAGCAGGCAGTGAGGGACTGGGATGTGTTATGATGGGCAGGAATGGGGCAGGGATAGAATAGGGATAGGGCAAGAATGAGGAAGGGATGGGCAGACCTGGGGCAGGGATAGGCATGGGTGGGTGGTGAGGGACTGGAATGTGTCGGGATGGGCTGAAAGAGGCAGGACCAGGGCAGGGATAGGGCAGGGATGGAACAGGGGTAGGAGAGGAATGGAATAGAGATAGGGCAGGAATGGAGCAGGGATGGGCAGGACCTGGCAATGAGGGACTGGGATATGTCACGATGGGCAGAGAGAGGCAGGAGGGAACGGGCATGGCCAGGCAGCTCAGGAGGGAGCAGACCCGGGAGGCCAGCCTGGGACTGTCCCTTGTGTCCCCCCGTGGTGACAGGACGTGGACAGCGCTGCCTTGGCTCGGCTGGACCTGGAGCGGAGAGTGGACACCCTGCAGGATGAGATCGCCTTCCTCCGCAAGGTCCATGAGGAGGTAACCCCGCTGGGGGGCCGGGGGGTCCCGGGGCTCGGGGGGTCTGTGCTGAACCCCCTGTGCCCCCAGGAGCTGCGGGAGCTGCAGGAGCAGCTGTCCCAGCAGCGGGTGCACGTCGAGGGGGACACCAGCAAGCCGGACCTGACGGCTGCCCTGCGCGACATCCGCAGCCAGTATGAGGCCGTGGCCACCAGCAACGCCCGGGACATGGAGGAGTGGTACAAGTCCAAGGTGCAGAGGGAGCTGGGGGCCCCGCGGGTGGGTGGCCTCGCTGTCCCCTCCCAGAATGTCACCTGCTCACGGCTGGGGTTGGTCACCCAGCGCTGGGTGGTGGTGAGGGGGTTTGGGGTCTTCGCTGTCCCCACTCGTGTCGGGGATGTTTCCCCACTCCACCTGCCCCCAGGGCCACGTCCCTCCTGTGGCACAGAGCAGGGTGGTGTCCCCAGGCCATGTGCCATCAGTCCCATCCCGTGGCATGTGTCCCCTGTCCCAGTTCGCAGACCTGATGGCTGCGGCCGCCCGGCACGGCGAGACCCTCCGGGCAGCCAAGCAGGAAGCCAATGAGTACCGGCGCCAGCTCCAGGCCCTCACCTGCGACCTGGAGGCTCTGAGGGGCTCGGTAGGTGGTGACCATGGGGTGCAAGGTGGGGGAAACGGACTCGGGGAGCTGCCACCACCATGGGGTTCCCTGGCATGGTGGTGGGACCACCAGCCAGTGCTGGGGAATGGCTGGTCCCCAAGGGTGGGAAGTGGGTGAGCCCCCAGCTCCTGGGAGAGGGTGGCTATGGAGAGTGTCCTGGCCCCTCATGGTCCCCCAGAATGAATCCCTGGAGAGGCAGCTGCAGGAGCTGGAGGAGCGCTACGCCCTGGAGACGGCCGGCTACCAGGACACGGTGCTGCGGCTGGAGGAGGACACCCACAGCCTCAAGGAGGAGATGGCCCGGCACCTGCAGGACTACCAGGACCTGCTGCACGTCAAGCTGGCCCTGGACAGCGAGATCGCCATGTACCGCAAGCTGCTGGAGGGCGAGGAGAGCAGGTGATGGCAGAGCAGGGGCTCCGAGTCCTTGCGGCCCCCCTGGGGTGTCTGGCTGGGTTGGGGACTGTCCTCCAGCCCCAGGCAGGTGGAGCTGGTGGGCAGCAGGACCCCGTGCTCCTCCCAACACCCCTGTTGCTCCTGCAGGATCACCATTCCTGTGCAGAGCTTCTCCAACCTGCAGATCCGAGGTGAGGTTGTGCCCGGGTGTGGGGAGGGGGCAGGATGGTGGCACAGGCAGGAGTGGCTTCTGGGGGCTCTGTGGCAGGAGATGCCATCTCAGCCATCCCCGCCTCATCCAGAGGGACTGGGAGGATTTTCTCTCAGGATTCCTGGGTTCTCCAAGGATGGGGGGAGGAGGGTGCAAAAGCCACATCCCCAAGGCTGAGCATGTCCCCAGGGCCAAAGATGTCCCCAAGACTGACCACATCACCACGTCCCCAATGACAACCACATCCCCAAGGCCAAGGCCATCCCTCAGGCCAATTGTATTCCCCAGTGCCAACTGTGTCCCCAAGGACAACCCTGTTCCCAAGCTCAGTCATATCCCAAACCCATCCTTGTCCCCATGGTCAACGGCATCTCCAAGGCCAAATATGTCCCTAACGCCAATTGTGTCCCCAGGGCTAATCGCATCCCCAAACCAGCCACATCCTCAAGGCCAGCCATGTCCCTGAGGCCAACACTGTCCCTGAGGCTGGTCCTGTCCCCAGGGCCACTGTCTCCCATGGTTCAGGGGTTTCCAGCCCAATCCATTTACTTTGGGCCTCTCCACTTGAGTGTGGCTCAAGGGCCGTACCCTGGCCATGGTGTCACTGCCAATCCTGCCCATGTCCCCCAGAGACCAGCCTGGCCACCAAATCCGTGTCAGAAGCCCATGTGAAGAGGAGCATCGTGGTCAAAACTGTGGAGACCCGAGACGGAGAGGTGGGAATTCCTCATCTGTGTCACCCACGCTCCATCCCCACCTCCCCACGGGGTGACCCCAAGGGACCTGCACATGGGGCCACCATCCCTGAGCCCCAGGAGCAGCCCGGGCAGGGAGCCAGTGATCCCAGTGCCGTGAGAGCTCGGCTGGGCTGAGCCTGGCAGCTCACAGAGACCACAGCCCTGTCCCTATCCCTGTCCCTGTAGCTACCCCTGTCCCTAACTCTGTCCCTGTCCCTAACCCTGTCCCCACCCCTGTCCCCAGGCTGGTTCAGAGCCCAGGCAGGCTCAATCAGGAGCACACCCTGAGCCCGGGGTGATGGTCCCTCCCTCCCTGTGGCTCCAGGTGCTCAAGGAGTCCAAGCAGGAGCACAAGGAGGTGCCGTAGGGTGGATGATTCCGTAGGATGGCCCGTAGGTCCCGCCCGACGCTGCGAGGGAGCCCCGCGGGCAGGCACGGGGTGCGGGAGGAGCGGCGGTGCTTCTGGGGGCATCTCCCTCCCCTGCACCCCTCGCCTCCCCCACGTCACCCCGTGCCCAGGGACCCCCTGACACCCTCTCTGGGGCTGGCAGCCAGCAAAGCACCCCGTCGGACCGGGGCACACCGGGGAGGGCAGCGGGTCTGGGCAGAGCGGAGCCCCCCGTGGGCATCCCGCCACATTCCCACAGCACGGGGTGCCCGCGGCTCTGGGGCTGCTCCCACCTGGCTCTGGGTCTCCAGCTCAGCAGTGCCCAGGGAGAGGGTGCCACCTGTTTCAATCTCTGTGCACCGGTTGGACAAGATAATGGTGCCAAGAGCACCTTCCTGCTTCCACCCGACTGCCCTCCCTGGTCTGGGACACCCCCTGTGTCTCCCCAGTGCACCCTGACCCTCAGCACCCTTGGGTGGGGGCTGCAGGGTGCAAGGGACCGGCTGGAGAGGGACATTCTCCTGTCACCAAGGGTCGGGTGAGCTCAGCTGAGAGGCAGGGGCAGGAGGAAGGGGAGCATGGAGAGGCAGTGATGGAAGGAATAGGACAACGGAGAAGCAGGATGCTCTTGGGATGGTGTCAAGGGGTGATGAAATGGGGATCAGGAGGGTTCCTGGGGGTGTCCAGGGTGGTTTGTGGGGGCACAGTGGGCTGGGTGGCCTCAAGGGCTCCTCCTGGCACAGAGCCATGGCACTGCCCTGGCCCCACCACTGGGTGTCTGCCACCGACGTGTCCCCAGCACTGCCGTGGGGACAAAGAGACCCGAGGGGTAAATGGTGAGGTGTGACCCGCGGCCCTGTGCCTGGAGGTGCCACAGAGGTGAAATGGAGAGAAAGGGGGTGCAGAGGAGGAGAAGCCTGTGGGGGTTCTCCCAAATGGAGCCATCCCTGTCCTGCCTGTCCCACCCGGGGTCACACTGGAAGCCCGGGCACTGGGGGAGCAGGGCTGGGACAGTCAGTCCCTGCCACGCACAGAGCCTGAGCCCTCCCTTCGGGGTGCATGCAGGATGGGGTGGCAGAAATCCCTTATCCCTGGGCTGCACATGGCCCTGTCCCCCCACCGGGCCTCCCCCAGACCAGCACACACCACCCAGGGCCACTGCCCAGCCCCAGCCCCCCCTGCACTGCACGGGTGGCCACGAGCAGAACCCGCCCTGACACCACCTGACAGCGGAGCAACAACCCCACAGCCCTTTGGGATGGGCACCCCGGTGCCCTTGGATGCCACCCCTTTGCTCTGACTCCAGACCGGCCATTCCCAGGGCAGGAGATGTTTTAGGAGACCCGGGTGGTGCCCAGGGAGGGGGATGGGGGTGGGCCCCCACGGGCACCCCCCCTTGCTATTAATGAATGACTAACGCCCGCCGTGGCTCGGGCTGAGGAATAAAGCTAATGAACACTCTGACATTCCGTGGCCGTGCCTGTATCCCCCCTCTGCAGCCCAGCCCTGGGATCTGGGGGTTATCCAGGGCAGGGGGGCCCTTTGGGAACCCAAACCAAGCTTAGTGTTGCTTGGGATGTGCTCAGGGCTGAGCCCACGGCACGGACACGCTCCGGGGCCAACACCCCTGTGGGACTGATCAAGGGGAGAGGGGGCACCCTGGGCCACCAGGCAGGCAGTGGGGTGGGAGAGAGCCCCTTCCCAGGAGGGGAAGCAGGATCTGCTTGGGGCTCTCCACCCTCCCAGGGAGCTGCTGGGATCGGCTGCAGCCCCTGTCAGGGCTGAGGGTGGGTTTGAGATCCTGCACGTCATCGACACGGTTCAAGTGCCAGAGCATTGCTGGGACCACCAGTGCCCTCCTGGACAGAGGGACTGGTCTTGGGAATGCTGAAAACCCCCAGTCACATCCTTGGAAAAGGGAGACAAGCCCAGTGGGGATGTCCTGCTCCACACTGAGGAGCAGGTGGGCACTGAGACCCTGCAGAGACGCCACCACCTTTGGGGGACATGCAAGATGACATTGCCAAACACAAATATTGACTCCCAACTCCAGGCTGAGTTGGGTGAGTTAAAAACACTCAAAACCCAGACAAATTTCTGCAGAAAAGCACCTGGTTGAATTGAAAAATATTTTTTATCCTTCAAAAATGAAAAAAAAAAAGGTTTAAACCACAATTTAAATGGGTTTTCTCCAGCTAAGGAGCTCAAAGGAGCATTGAAGTGTTTGGGACTCCCAGTTCTGAGCAAGGAAAACAAGTTCAAAAAGCATGAGAAAAGCAAGTATTAATTGGATTAAAATAGTTTGGTGGATCTTTTTATCAGCCTGTTAGAAAAACAACTCTAATAAATCACCGTTGCAGATCAAGAACTCTGTAGAGCTTGGCCAGAAAATCTCACACCAGCTCCAAGTTTTCTTTTGACAGAAAAAGGACTTTATTGAGCTCAAACCCCCAGTGCCAGCCAGTGGCAGAGCCAGGAACAAATCCTGGCAGTGAGGAATCCTGCCTGTCCGCCAGGCTGTGCCAAAACAGGGAGATTCCCACCCCAGTCCCGTGTCCTGCTCCTGCCCGAGGGGAGGGGGAGCAGGGCTGGCAGTGTGTGAGCCCTCATGGCCCCAGCACTGGAAATTTCCAGCGGGAGGGTGATCCCAGTGCCCTGGGGGA
Source organism: Acropternis orthonyx (assembly GCA_035583155.1). NCBI lineage: Eukaryota > Metazoa > Chordata > Aves > Passeriformes > Rhinocryptidae > Acropternis > Acropternis orthonyx. Next base: position 3,358,433 of record JAWWEU010000080.1, on the reverse strand, counting down.
GACGCTCCGGGTTCCTGGCAGCCCAGGTGGGCAAGGATGAAGATGATGATGAAGCCCATGTTTGCTCCCCACTGACCCTGCCTGGACACCCACATCGTCGAGGATGAAGATGGTGATGCTGAAGCTCATGTTTGCTCCCCATAGACTGCTGGACACCCATGTGGACAGGGATGAAGATCATGATGGTGATGATGAGGATGAAGCCCATGTTTGCTCCCCACAGAGCCTGCCCAGACACCCACAAGGATGAAGATGATGGAGATGAAGGCTGTGTCTGCTCCCCACAGCCCCTCAGCTCAGCTGGTGGCAGCTCCGGTCACCCCACACACCCTCTCGCCAGGAAAGGCTCCCAGTGGGTCTCACAGCCCGGCCCCCATCACCACCCACACCACCTCTCCTCTGCCTCCTTTCTCCTGAGCCTTCTCACCAAACCACGGTGATTTTGCCTTTCCCAAGGGATGGGGAAGCTGCTCCCAGCCTTGGCACTGCTGAAAGCACCGTGGCCCTTCCCACCGCAGCTGTGGCTGTTGTGCCAGGGCTGTTCCACCCTCAGCATTCTCCATCCTGGCCTTGGGTAAATCCAGGATCTCCTTGCATTGAAGACTCCAGCCCCCAGCTGTCCAGCTGTGCAAAGGCAGGAGGAATGGCACTGCAGCAGCGTGCAGGCACACAAATGTCCCCAAGGGAGGTGCCACAAAGCCTAACATTCACATGCCAGGCCTCAGGGATGACCTGGATCCTGCCAGATTTCTACAGAGCAGGTTCTAGTCTGCCAGGGTGACTCTGCCCTTTGCTGCGCTGGGTTCTGGAACAAAGAGGACCTGACAGTTGTCACTGTCACTGACTACATCTCCTAAATCCCCTGAATGGCCATGGACAGAGGTGGAAAGGGGAAGGGACTATCTAGGTTTGGGCTTCTCCTTCAAAACTCACAGCCAATACTTTCTTTCCCTTGGTTTTCTCCTCATCCAAGAGACTTTCCCATACCCACGAGGGAGGACACCCTGCCCAGAGATCACAGCACCACAGCTTGGGAACTGAACTTTATTTGTGCAGAACTCGTGCTCTGGGTGATGCCAAAGCCAAGCTTTGAGCCTCTGCTGAGCCTCTTTTGCCCCCAGTTCTGGTGGCCCTGGTGCTCCTGCTGCCTCAGCTGACCTGGTAACGCTCCATCAGCTCCGCCACTGCCCTTCCCTCCTCGCCCTCCTGCTCCAAGGGGGTGTCCATGGGGTGGGGCTCCCTCCCTGCCTCCTGGCCAGCAGCCCAGCCGCCCCTGCCGAGGCTCTGCAGCTTCCTGAACAAATCCCTGCCACTCTCCTTCTCCGCCTGGCTCAGGAGCTCCACGTTGAGCCCGAAGCGCCCGGTGCCCGCCAGGCCCTGCAGGACCCCCAGGACGGCAGCTCTGTCTCCGGGACGGATGTTCTGTGCCAGCACTGTCAGGAACTCCCCCAGGAGGCCAAAGCCCACGTCAGCCTGGAAGATCCTGCCCAAGGCCTCCCCTCCCAGCCCCAGCAAAAACTGGTATTTCTCTGTCCCGCTCCTGAGGCACCTGCGCCAATCCCTGTGGAATTCCATGGCGGTGCCAGGCAGCTGATCCAGCTCCTGAGGGGAAAAAGGACTCACTCAGTTCCTTTTGCTCTGTTCCCACCTGAAGACTTTGCTCTCCCCTGCTGACCAGCCCGTGGATGTCTGGAATGTTTCTCACAGGGGCTTTGGCAGCACAAGGAGCTGCTGAGGGGGAAAACGGGAAGACAAGGAAATGCCAAGTGTCCCAAAGCCAGAGAAACCAGAGAACCCCAGGGGGAAAAGGGAAGGGGGAATGAGATGTGACACACATGGTCATGGAGTGATCCCGACCCCAACCAGAGCCAGACCTGCTGCCCAGCCTGGATCCACATGGGAAGTGATCTCCTGGGATCAGGGCAGGGCTGGGAACACCCTGGATCCATCCGAGCCCTGGGAGGCAAATCAGAGGAGTGGGGGGAGAACAGGTGGGAGATGCCAACCCCAGGAAGGGGCAGGTGCCCTGACACTTGTCTGGTACCGCCTGGCACTGAGAGAGCTGAGCTCCAAGTGGCATTCCCAGCTCAAGGAAACCTCACATTACACCCTGTGCATTGAACTGCTGAGCTCAGCCCTCCTGGGTCAGCGACACACGGGCCGAAGGAGGGGAAAACATTCGGCTTTTCCAGAGCCAGGGAACAGGGCAGAGTGAGATTGGCTGGAGCTGACCTGGGGGAGGAGCCCTGGCGAGCAGAGCTGGGCATGGAGGGGCTTGGGAGCAGGATTGGCTCAGGGGGATCATGGCTGTGTCCAAGGAAACACTGCCCAGCAGAGCTGCAAAAGGTCTTACAATAAACAGGTAAATTAAATCCAGCATTATGAGCAACCCACGGGAAAGATCCATGGAAACATCCCAGACTCGGTCCAGCAGGGACAGAGCCCACAGGAGGGGGCAGGACTGAGGTCGCTCCAATCACAAATGACCCAGATAGGAAATGTCCCATCCCTGTTTCCCACCACTGAGGGACTCAGGAGCATCCCATGAGCTTGTCAGGCAGCAGGATTAGCCCCAGCCAGCCTTTTACCGTGTTATGGATCATTAAACTGTGCCCAGTGACAGGATGAGGAGCAATGGCATAGACCAAAACACGAGCAGAACTTCTTTCCGTGGAGGTGGCAGAGCCTGGAACAGCTGCCCAGGGAGGGTGTGGAGACAGCCCAAACCCACCTGGATGTGTCCCTGTGTCACCTGCTCCAGGTGACCCTGCCTTGGACTGGGTGATTCCAGAGGGCCCTCCCAACCCCAGCTGGGATTCTGGGACTCTGTGAAAGCACTGGCTGTGCTCTGGGAGTCTCTGCAGCCAGAGGCTGTCCCAGGCAGGATCCTGGTGCCCATCTCTGTGTCCCAGGCTGCAGCTGCTGGGAGTGGCTCTGATCCCACAGCCTGTTCCTGGAGCCCACGGGAGGCACTGGGAGCTGAGCAGCCAGCCCTCCATTCCCACAGGGATGGAGCAGGCTCTTCCTGAAGTGGCCCAGCCTGACCCTGGGGTGATCCAAACCCCTGATATTCCATGGTCTGGGAGGGCTGGCTCACCCTCCCTGAGTAACTCCCACATTCCAACTAATACCCAGATCATTCCCAAGCCATTTCCAGCTGTGGACAAGGCCCTGGAGTCTCTCCCCCACCTGTGGGATCTCCTCAGCATGGGCAGGGGATGCCGTGGCTGGGGCTGCACAGGGATTCCACAGCACATTCCTCCTCGGTCCCAGCCTGTCCTTCCTCTCCAGAGGCTTCAGGTGGGAGGCCAGCACGATGTTCCTGCAGGGAACAGGCACAGGAGGGACACGGGGCAAGAGAAAACACTCTGAGGCTTCGAGCTGCTCCTCCAAGGGAATTCCTGAGTTGTGGATCATCCAGGGGGACTGGACAGGCTGGAGGAGTGGGGCCTTAGCAGCACAGGGATAAACCAGCTTAAAATCCCTTGGGAATCCTGTTATAGGGACTGGCAAGACATTTGGGGTAGAAAGAGCCACTTTGAAGTGTTTTTCTGCCTCTTGGGGACCAGGCAGTGCAGGTGGAGATGAATTCCATGATCTGGTCCTAAAAACTGTCCCAAGGGTGGCCAAAATCCTGGATCCACCTGTGGATGTCACGGGACAGGGAGTCCCACATGGATCTGTAGGGCATCCAGGACTTGAGTGGGGTCTGGGAGTCCCTCATGGATCTACAGGGCATGGGCAGTGCCTGGCACTGCCCCCCCGGGGCAGCCCCTGCCATCCCAACCTGCCCCACACCCCTGGACAGAGCAGTGATGGGGCTGGGCAGGGACGGGCTGGGCAGGGGGCAGGGGACAAGGGGCAG
>JAWWEU010000080.1:3328895-3351179 GCA_035583155.1 Acropternis orthonyx | reverse complement strand
GTTGCTCCAAGCCCCGTCCAACCTGCCCTTGGACACTCCCAGGGATGGGGCAGCCACAGCTTCTCTGGGCAACCTGGTAAATATTTGTATGGTCAGTGTGTGGCGTGTCATATTGGGACATTTTGGGTTGCCCCCAGTCTCAAGTCAGATCCCACCTACCCTGGAGGAGCTTCCACTGATAATTTTTGTGGCACTGGGTGAGTGCAGAGCTCTGTGCAGGTGAGCAGGATGCTGCAGCTACGCTGGGCATGATGGTGTTTGCTGCCCCTGGGACACCAGCACTGGGAGAAAATCTCTGGGAAAAAATCCAAACTAATTTAAAGATCTCAGAGAGGTTTGATGTGGAATAAAAGCCATGATTTGCTTTTTCTATTAAAAATCTGATCTTGGCATCAGGATCTGGTGGTTGTGGTGGGTGGAGGGTCCGTGTCCCCTGCTGCAGTGTGTGTGTGTGTGTGTGTGTGTGTGTGTGTGTGTGTGTGTTGTCCCTGTTTGGGATGAGCAGATGGAGCTGTGGGAGTGTCCTCGGGCTCATCTGTCCTCTCCAGGCACCACTTCATGGCCAGCCAGGGCCTTTCCCAGTTTTTAATGGGATCCATGTGGATCCCAGAGCCAGGCGCGGCTGAGCAGCAGCTCCTGGTGCTGACCAGCCCCTGGGTGAGCAATCCCTCTGCCTGGCATGTTGTTTTCCAGACGGAACAGGGTGTCCCTGGAGCTGGTGCTCACTCAGGGCTTCCCAGGGCTGTTTGGGGAGGGCTCCATCCCATCCCTGCTGTTGTCAGGGTGCCCAGAGCTGCTGGGGCTGGATTTTCTCAGCAGTTCCCTTGCCCCACTCCCTGGCCTGGGCTCTGCATGATCCACTGATTCCCTGCTCCCTGTGTCCTCTGCTCAGCCCATTTGTAATTAATTCCTTTTCATCCTGTTTGTTGGTATAAATGGTTAGGATGGGGCCAAGAGAAATTCCTGGTGGGACATAGCCAGAAACCTGTGAGCTGGGTATCGATTTCCCATTCAGCCTTATTTTCAGAGCAATTAGCAAGCTTTTAATCAGGGTTAGTATTGATTTCTGTATTTTTTAGTTCTTAATTGAAACATTATATATTAAGAAGTCTACTGCATCAGTGAAAATCTGTTTAAAGAGGAGATTATTTGACAGCACTTATTCTCTGCAGGCCTGTGGCAGTGGCTGCATGTTTTATAGCCTCCCGTTATTTTTTAGGGGTGGTAATTTAGGATCTCAATTATCTTTTGGCCACAATCCCTGCGGAAGTGACAGACCCATCATTACCCATCTCAGTTGCTGGTTCCTGAAAGACTCAAATTCCACTACTGTTTCCTTGAGCCCCTGAAATGTCACTGTTTCAAGACCTGAAAATCAGAATTAATGGTCTGTGGACCCCTGGCTGCTTTCAAAGCTCTGTGTGGTGCTTGTTATCCAGCACCATGGTTTACTTGACTGCCTGCCACGGTTGGAGTGGAAGTGCTTCATCATCCAAGTGCATGGATGTGACTTTTGCTCCAGTACTGACTAGAAGAGAAGAAAAATGTTCAATAATATTCCCTCTCTGGCAGCTTTGCCAGCTCCGTATCCTCCCACCCACTGCCATCTGTCTGGGACTCCAACTCTCTTGTCCTCCCCATCTGGGAATTGGGATCCTTCCCCCGCAGGGCACTGGCAGGATGGGAGTTTGGCAGGGATTCAGGGGGCACTGGGGATGGAAAGCACAGCTTTTCTGAGGCCTGGCAGGAGCCTCCAGCAGTCTTTTGTGTTTCGTCGCCCAGTTTCCTGGCGGATCTGATGGACAACTCGGAGCTCATTCGGAATGTGACTCTCTGTGGGCACCTTCACCATGGCAAGGTACTGGCAGTATCCAAAGTGGAGTAATGGTGGCCTGTTTGTTGTTTGCTTTGCCCTCTCCTGGCCCCTCGCCCTCCACAGCACCACCCTCTGCTCCTCTTGCTGATTCACTTATTTATAGAATCACACAATGGTTTGGGTTGGAAGGCACATTGAAGCCCATCCCATCCCACCCCCTGCCACGGGCAGGGACACCTCCCACCAGCCCAGGGTTCTCCAAGCCCCGTCCAGCCTGGCCTTGGACACTCCCAGGGCTGGGGCAGCCACAGCTTCTCTGGGCACCCTGTGCCAGGGCCTGCCCACCCTCCCAGGGAGGGATTCCTTCCCACTATCCCATCCAACCCTGCCCTCCTGCAGCTTACAGCCATTCCCCCTTGTCCTGTCACTGCATGCCCTTGTGAAAATTGCAGGTCGAGTCTGTAGGTTTTGCAGTGAGGTGCCCAGGGCTCCCTGTGCTGCTGCAGGAGGGTGGGCTGCTGTTTGTCACCTCCTTTCTCTGCCCTTTCCCAGACGTGTTTTGTCGACTGCCTGATCGAGCAGACGCACCCGGAGATCCGGAAGCGCTACGACCAGGACGTGAGTGAGCCCAGCTGTCCCCCTGCCCTGGGGATGGGGGGTGGCTTTGACACCCTGGGGGAGGCTTTTGCATCCCCTGTGCCTGGGCACAAGGTGGTTCAGGGATTGGAATGCAGGACTGGGAAGCCAGAGCTCAGTCCCACCTCTGCCTCTGTCACTCCCTCGCCACCTTAGCCATGTGTCAGACTTCTTGTGTCCAGCCCAAAAGGGGATATTCTGACTCTTCCTTTGCCCTTGCAGCTCTGCTACACTGATATATTGTTCACAGAGCAAGAGGTGAGTGGTCTTGCAGTGGTTTTATCCAGTTGTCTCATGCTTTACTCACAGTTGCAGGAGGCAGTTTCCTCATCCATTTTAACACCTTTTTGTGCCTCCCACATTTTGGTTATTTTCTTTATCTGCTCCTCCTGTTTGCCTCGGGAAAATCCCTGGTCCAACTTTCTTCCATTTCCCACAGCCCTCATCTCCATGGATGGTTTATAAGCTGTGTAGTGTTAAATCTACAGCAGAGTCAACCCAGTGTGTGGGTAACTCCACTTGCTTTGAGAGAAAGAGGGGGAAGGGTTTTGCAGCAGTTGTGGATGAGGAGAAAAACTGTTTCAAAATAAATACATTTCTCCTCGTTTTCCTTGGCTGGGTGCTCTGACTCCGTGTGGTTGGGCACGAGTGGGAGGTTTATTTTGTGTCATGACCAGAACAATCCTATGAAGCATTTTTTTCCTCTTCATCTTCATGCTCTGCTTTATCCTCTGTGAGATCAAGTCTTGCACTTCGAGGTTGGTGGCAGCAGAGGGTGAAAGCACAGTCAAAGATGCACATTCTGTGTCTGGTGTTGCATTTTGTGCCTCCTCAGCTGATACCAGGGTGGGGGGGGTTGCAGTGGTGGCTCACCAGTATGGATGGGGCAGCTGGGCTGGGTGCTGAAGTGATCTGGGGTTGTTACTCCTTCCCTGGGAGTAGCAGGATGTCCTGGATGGTTGTCTGCTTCTCTCCATATTTCTGGTTTTTGCTTGGTCATCTTCTGCACCTGTACATGGTGATCATTTTAGTTACTTTTGCCTTGACCTGCTAATCCTTCTTTCCTGTGTTCCAGAGGGGGGTGGGCATCAAGAGCACCCCAGTGACGATTGTACTGCCAGACACCAAAGGAAAGTCTTTCCTCTTCAACATCATTGACACTCCAGGTGATTGTGCAATCCTGAAAATCCTGCTTAGGGAAGAACTTGGCTTTGTTTTGTGTTTTTTATAGCTGATTCCAGCCTAGTCTTGAGCCTTTAGCTGAGTTCATTCCTCTGAAGGCACTTGCAGCAGTAACAGCTACAGCTGGCCCTTAGTCACACAGCCACAGGAGGGTTTGGGGTGACGGGCCCTTAAAGACCATGTAGTTGCCATGGGCAGGAATAAGTCAGGGCTGTGTTTGTGATTAGCAGGCCTCATTGAGGGTTGATGGGGCTGGGAGGGTGTTTCACTCCAGAACACAAGCAGCACGAGTAGATCTCTCTTTTCCAGGTGTCGCTGTGTGCAGTGGGATTGTGCTTTGCTCAAATGCTGTTGCCCCACAACGGGACTCAGCAGATTCCCTTGAGCCTCTGACAGGTTCCTGTGGAGGGAACATAGTTACACATAGGCTTGTTGTAGGAAACTTTAGGAAAGAGGGTCTTGGGACACATGTGCTGAGCTACAGCTCGGACTGAGGGAGGTTAGAGCGCAGGAGGAGGCCTGGGGGAGAGGCATCTGTTGTCTCTGCTGAGAAGAAATCTTCCTCCTTTTCCCAAAGTACTTGCACAGAGCTGTGAGAAAAACAGTAACAAATGTGAGGGAAAGTGCCTGTTAAACAAGTTGTTGTGTATATACTCCAAAAAAAAACCATTAAAGCTGAAGTTAAATCCGCACGGGGAGCTCTGGCAGCCGCTCCCACGTCCCTGTCTGAGGAGGAACCCGTCTCTGTTCTGCCTCACTGGGCACCAGCAACTGAAGGAACCTGCAGAGCTTCCCACCCTCTGTGCTGCTGCCTCAGGGCGTGTTCTGCCTCCACTCACCACCTTCCTGTGGTTTTGAAGGTCACGTCAACTTTTCGGACGAGGTCACAGCCGGCCTGCGCATCTCGGACGGCGTCGTGCTCTTCATTGATGCAGCTGAGGGGGTGAGTGCCAGCTCCTCCTGGGGTTAACCCCCACATCCTTCCTCTGGAGTCCCTGCTCCTGCCTTGGCATAGAAGGCCTCGATGGGCTCAGCTTTCCAGGGTGAAGGGTTTTTTGGAGGACATTTGGAAAGCTGAGTTTCCCATCCGAACAGGCAGCGACGCCTCTGGCTTCTGTGTCCAGGCTGATGTGATGCCTGTGGCCCGTAGGCTGGTTATTCAACTTGTGTGCATCTCCATGCCCGTGATACCTAAAACTGAGCGGGTTATTTATATCAGAGATGTCCACAGGCTTGGATTCAAGGAATTTGGTTGGGTCAGCACCTATCTCTGCACTTCAGGAGGATTAGCTGCTGGCTGGTGGCTGAGCGGGGGCCCTTGCTCAGGCTGGCAGCAGCGTGAGGGTCAGTGGCTGTGCCGGGGCCCTGAGCGCGCTGTCCCCGCAGGTGATGCTCAACACCGAGAGGCTCATCAAGCACGCGGTGCAGGAGAGGCTGGCGGTGACCGTGTGCATCAACAAGATCGACAGGCTCATCCTGGAGCTGAAACTGCCCCCCACAGATGCTTACTACAAACTCAGACACATTGTAGATGAAGTGAATGGTCTGATCAGGTGAGGGGGGTTGTGTCCCTGCCCCACTGCAGCTGCTTCTCGCTGTGAATGCCTGAAAACCCATTAGTTTGTCTCCTGATATGCTGAATCATAGAAAATGGGGCAGGAAGAGCCATTGGAAACCTCAGCCAATATATTGAATTAGGCAGGATTGGCTCTTCCTGACAAGTTTTGTGGGATTTCATTCCCCACGCCCCCCCCAATTTAATTTTCCCTCAGTTAAAAAGCAGGGACAGAGCAGTGAATTTCCATGCTCCCAAATGTCTCCAGTACACTGAAATTATCCAGGCTGTGTCCCAAACTGGAGGTTGAGATATCTCAAAGTTCCTGAATATTTGCTAGAAACCTAAAAGGGACTTGCTGTCCCAAATCCTAAACAAAGATATGACACTGATGTGGTCAAATCCCCTTGCCAGCCCTGCTCGGGGAAGGGAGGGACGTCTTGGAGGTCGTGCATCCTTTCTGTGTGTTCTTCTGCATCCATGGAATTTTTCTAACAGCATCCTGCCCTTCAAGTGTGTGTGGATTTGCACACAAGCTCCCTGGCATGTCTGCTCAGTGTGTGCTGGCATCAGGCAGCTGGGAGGAGGGTCATTCATCCTCTCTAGCCTGTCTTTGAAACTGTTTTGATTAAATTCTGTCCTTGTATTAGCTTTTTCCTTACTTGGTTGACCAGCTTTGCAGCTTTTTTTAGGGAAAGAATAACTCCCCCAGGCAAAAAAACCCAAACCATTCGTGCTGGTAACTTTTGAGTTCCAGGATCTTTAAATCTTTGCACGTTAATGCTTTGAAGTTTATAGGCAGAAAATGTTCCTGACCCTGAAATTCCGATGGCGAACGAGCTGCAGTTTAAAGATGCTGTTTGGCAATGCAGGATCCTTGCCTGTCACATACTGCTGTTGGGTGTGGGAAGTGGGTTGAAGTGTCTTCTTTGGTTCCTAATGCTGGTTTGGTTTTGTTTTCCTCCTCTCAGCATGTATTCCACCGATGAGAACCTCGTGCTGTCTCCCCTTCTGGGCAACGTGTGTTTCTCCAGCTCACAGTACAGCATCTGCTTCACGCTGGGGTCTTTTGCAAAGATTTATGCAGACACATATGGTGAGGATTATCCAGAAACCTGGTGCTCTTCAGCGTCTCGTTTCCCTACCTTTTTTTTTTTTTTTTTGAGGTTTTCTGAGCCCTGCAGCTTTCCCGGCACAGAGATGGCCGGTGTGTGTGTCAGGAATTGCTGGGGGCTGGGGGGAACTGCAGAGCTGAGCCTGGCAGGGTAGGAAGCAGAAATACAGTTTGAGCTGGATATTTTCTCCTGATAAATGTTTCTTGAGTGAGAAGCCAAGATTTTATACATGCCCTAAGCAGGAATAACAAGCCCTGCTCTGGCAGTTGAAGGCAGGTGTGTGAGTCGTGCTCTGCCTCCTTATCAGCAGCTCAGGAGAGAAGCAGTTAAGCTCTTCCTGCCTTTTCCCAAAAGTCTCCGGAGTCTGAGACTCAGCTGCAGCTGGGCACAAGCCTGGCCCACAAGGTTTTGCACTCTTGCCCTCTTTCTTTTTTAAGAAACTGTCTTTTTCTGGCGTGGATTTCATTTCCTGCTCCCCAGGTGCCCGCCGAGGGCAGTGTGCTGCGTGGAGCAGCGGGCTCTGTGCTGGCACTGGCAGCTGCACAGCCCAGGTTTGTGAATTCTCCTGCTGGGGAATTTGGGGATCCGTAGGAGCCCTGAGCAGGGGAAGGAGGAGGTTGTAAAGCAGCTGGCCCAGCTCCTGCAAAGAAGTTGGCCTGAGGGAGGATGAAGCTGTAGAGGTCAGGGACCGATGTGTCAGAGAGTTTGGAGCAATAAAGCGGCTCCCTGGGTGGCACAGCTTTAATTCAGAGCCTGCTGGGATGGCACCCTGTCCTTGGGGGGTGGGAACAGCATGGGCAGCAGGGGATGCCACCCATGGGGGGCAGGCAGGAGCAGAATGGGTACTTGGAGTGGGGAATATTGGATTCTGATCACCAGGGATTGTATGTGCAGCCACCACAAGCCAGCTAACAGGACTTAGGGCAGCTTAAGTGTCCAGATAACAGCCACCATAAAACTCCTTGTGCTCACACATCTGCCCACAGCCAGAGCTTGTTTGGAAACTGCTGTGGGTTGTCACCCTGTCCTGTTATTTGTAAATTCACCGTGACAGCCAGCACTGCTCTGTTCCTTCAGCACTGATGTTTGGCTGAGGCAGAGAAAGGAACCTGGAGATGTCTAGCAGGGCAGAAGAGGCTGATGCTGAACCTGAGGGGTGGAAGGCAGCCCAGCACCTTGGACTGCAGTGTCAGTCACGGTGTTCCCGTTGGGAAGTGTGGCCGGGCTCCCGCAGTGTCTGGCAGCCAGTGCTGCTCAGCTCTGCCCTTCTGGGTGGCTGAGAGAGCTGGAGTGTTCCTGGAAGCCAGTCTGTGAACCTCAGTGTCCCTCCTGGGCTGCTGGGGATGTGCTCAGTGGGCTCTCCCTGTTCACCTTGGCCTGGTCTCCCCAGGTCAGGCTTAATCTTTCACTCAGAACTGGCACCAGTCGTTCGCTCACCAGTGTCAGTTCATTAAATCGAGTCTTCAGGGTTGTTTTAAAAGCCAAGAAAAAAACATTTCCAAGCTGAGAGAAATACAGTGACATCTGATCGTGTCATTTGCTGTTTCCCTTTAGGAGACATCAATTATCAGGAGTTTGCAAAGCGGCTTTGGGGCGACATCTACTTCAACCCGAAGACGTAAGAACTCTGCTTAAGTGTCTGTTGCTTTGTTCCTGGGGTATTCCCTCTTTTCCCTGTAAAACGTGCACTGGATGACCATCCAAGGTCATTGCAACCTGATCCTGTGATCTATGATGGAGTGGTGCCTGTAAGGGTTAAGTCAGGCCTCCTGCCAGGTGTGGATCCGTGTGATCCTCCCAAATCCCACAAGCAGTGAGAGAGGCTCCTCTGGCCTTTGTTTGGCATCAGCCTTGCCCTGACAGCTTCCTGGGGGGATCAGGAGGGAGGAGAGGACAGCCTGGCAGGAGCAGGGGCTGTGTAGGGGTGGTTCCAGCTGCAGGTCCTGCTCCTCACATCTCCCCTCTGGTCTCCCGCAGCCGCAAGTTCACCAAGAAGGCCCCGACGAGCAGCTCCCAGCGCAGCTTTGTGGAGTTCATTCTGGAGCCCCTGTACAAGATCCTGGCTCAGGTCTGTGGTGGTTCTTTCTCCTTTGCACAGCTCCAGGCAGGAGCAGTCAGGGCCTGGGCACTGGGTGATGAGTTTGGTGCCTGTGGGACTCTCCTGTCCCATTCTGCAGAGTGGTCTGCACTGGGCTGGTTTGGGGGTGCACAGCAACAGTGGCCAACTCTGTAACAGCTGTTCCTGGCAAATGCAGCCCCATATTTGTAGTGAATACAAGTGCCCTTGGTGTTCTGGTGTGTTCTGATGGCAGCCAAGTGATAGTGCTTGGACTTGGAGCAAAGACTTGGAGCACAAGCCTGATGAGGAGCTGAGGGAGCTGGGGGGGCTCAGCCTGGAGAAAAGGAGACTCAGGGAGAACCTTCTGGCTCTCTGCAACTCCCTGACAGGAGAGGGCAACCAGGGGGAGTCGGGCTCTGCTCCCAGGGAACAGGAGCAGGACAAGAGGAAATGACCTCAACTTTTACCAGGGAAGATTTAGGTTGGATATTGGGAAAATTCCTTCCCTGAAAGGCACTGGCACAGCTGCCCAGGGTAGTGCTGGAGTCACCATCCCTGGAAATGTTCCAAAAACATGTAGATGTGGTACTTGGGCGCATGGGTTAGTGATGGGCTTGGCAGTGGTCTTAGAGGGCTTTTCCAGCCTTAGTGATTCCATGATTCTGTGATCTGACCCCTCTGGCTCTCCTGTGAACTCTAAACCAGCAGGCCCAGGGCCCTCAGGGTGGTGGCTGGTGTGTGAAGCTGCTCCTGGGAGTTACTGGCTTGGCAGTGGAGCTGAGAGTGGGGCTTGTTGACTTGCAGGTGGTGGGGGATGTGGACACAACCCTGCCCAGGACTCTGGATGAGCTCGGCATCCACCTGACCAAAGAGGAACTGAAACTGAACATTCGGCCCCTGCTGCGGCTGGTCTGCAAGAAGTTCTTTGGGGAGTTCACAGGTGAGAGCTGTTTATCTTCCCCTGCACCAGCTTCCCTGCACCCCCAGTACCTCCCACCAACAGTTAAGGGCTGGATTTTGGCCACTGGGCACTCCCTTGCACAGGTCCTGCTCAGGTCTTCAAATATAAACTATTACCCCCTTGCCCACAGGGCACTGCTCCGCTCTCCCCCGCTGCAGTGGCAGTGGCTTTGCCTTGTGCTTGTGGAGCCTGTTTCTTTCCTCTCCCCACTGGTTAGTCCTGTCCTCACAAAGTGTCCCTGTTCCAGGCTTTGTGGACATGTGTGTGCAGCACATCCCCTCCCCAAAGGTGGGGGCCAAGACGAAGATCGAGCACACCTACACAGGCGGCGTGGACTCCGACCTGGGCGAGGCCATGAGCGAGTGCGACCCTGACGTAAGGAAGCCCCTGTGCTTGTTTGGAGGGTCCCAACCCGGGGCAAACAGGCCCTGCTCTCACTGCCCTGCCAGGGCAGCTGCCCCTCAGCCAGCCATCTGCACAGATTTCACTCACAGAGCTCTGAAACCTCTCATCCGGCACTGGAACAAATCTCTTCACTCCAAGGAGCTTCAGCTGCCTGCCAGGGCTACCCTGGAGAGAGGGAATTGTGTGACAGTGTTCAGAGAAGAACAGGACTAGGTCAGGACTCCAGAGCACGTGGGAGAGCTGCAGGGTGGTTTTGTGTCCTTTTGCTGCCTTTTTGTCCCTTTTCCTTGAAGTTTGATTCTCTCTCCAAACTGAGAAAACTGATCTGAACTGTGCTGATAAAAATAACCCTGCATTAGTTAGTCAGCACCTTTCCTCTCAAAGCCCTGCAAAACCTTCCTCCTCAAACAGCTTGTGCTGAGCTGTCATTCAGAGTTGTCTGGAGCCACCAACGCCAGCAGCTGAGGGAGGAATTTGCCTGTGACTTTTGCTCTGATGTCTGCAGAGAAAATGAATCTCTTTTTTTTAATGAGTTGTGATGATCCACATAGAACTTCACAGTGGTGACTCTCACCACACCACCAGTGTGGAGTGACCCTGTGGGGCTGGGAGCTGTGATCTGTGGGGGCTCAGGTGCTCTGCCCTGAGCGGGTTTGCAGGCCAGCAGGTGACATTTCTGCTCATGGCTTTGTCCCAGCCACTGGTTGCTGCTCTACAAGAGGAGGAATTGGAGCTTCAGAACAGTCCTCCAAGGTCATTCCAGGGGTTTCCCTGCAGGGCAAGGACGTGCAGGGCTTCCAGTGGCAGGAAGTGAAGGAGTTGGCAAATCAAAAGAAGTATTCCGAATTTCCAACACATTAATCCCTTTTATCCACAAATCATAAAGTCCTAGAATATCCTGAGCTGGAAGGGACCCACAGGGATCCAGGCCTGTGTCTGTGTCTTGTCTGTGCTTTGGAAGGGGCTCATTTCTGTCTCTCTGTCACGGGAAGGGTCCGTTGATGTGTCACACAACGAAAATGTACAGCACGGACGACGGGGTGCAGTTCCACGCCTTTGGCAGGGTGCTCAGTGGCACCATCCACGCTGGGCAGCCTGTGAAGGTCCTTGGGGAAAACTACACCCTGGAAGATGAGGAGGATTCCCAGATCTGCACTGTTGGGCGCCTCTGGATCTCAGTTGCGAGGTATGGAAAGCTCTTGCAATGTGCTGGTGGGGAGGGGCTGGGAGGGAGGGAGAGCTGCCAGGGCAGGGAGGAGGAGGGCACTGGAAGGAAGGCCTGAGACTTCAGTGGTGCTCTCCTGCCTTTCAGGTATCACATTGAGGTAAACAGGGTTCCTGCTGGCAACTGGGTGCTGATCGAGGGAGTGGACCAGCCCATAGTGAAGACGGCGACGGTGACGGAGCCCCGGGGCAATGAGGAGGTACCTGCCGGGCTGGCACTGCCCAGCCCCCCGGGCAGGCAGGGACAGGGAGGGCCTGCCAAAGGCTCCCCCGGTGGGGCTGAAGGGTCCCTGTCTGCCCTGGTGCTGGGGCACAGGAGCCACGGAGGGGCAGAGAGCAGCTGTGTCTGACCCTGTGGGCACCCAGTGCTGCCCCTGAGCTCTCTGGCCTCCCTGCTCCAGGCTCAGATCTTCCGTCCCCTGAAGTTCAACACCACGTCCGTTATCAAAATCGCCGTGGAGCCGGTGAACCCCTCCGAGCTCCCCAAAATGCTCGACGGGCTCCGCAAGGTCAACAAGAGTTACCCCTCCCTCACAACTAAGGTACTGCTGGTGGGGGGGTTGGACTGGGTGGTCTCCAGGGGTCCCTTCCAGCCCTGACTGTTCTGTGATTCTCTGTTTCCAGCCCGTGCTGGGGGCAACCTCTGGGCTGATCTTAATTTTTTGCTGTGGGTTGTTACGTTTGTTGTGGGTGTTTTCGTGCTGTTGCAGTGGATCTCGTAAATGAAGTGCACATAGCAGAAAAGTGTAACTCCAGCAGAAAAACACACACCTTGTTGTGCCAGGGAAGCAGCTTTCTGCAGAGCCCAGCAGCACTTCCTGCTGGAAAAGGCTGCAGGAGCTTTCCTTGGGGTGCTCGGATCCCAACCAGTGTATTTAAAGGTGATCCTTCCTCAGGCTTGAGTAGGAGCCTGGGAGGCAGGAGCTGTGAGCAGGGGTGCTGTCAGCTGACCCCTCTCTTCTCTCCCAGGTGGAAGAGTCTGGGGAGCACGTGATCCTGGGAACAGGAGAGCTCTACCTGGATTGTGTGATGCACGACCTGCGGAAGATGTATTCCGAGATTGACATCAAGGTGAGGGGGTGAGAGGGGGCATTTCCCAGCTGGAAACCCTGGAAAACCAGGGATTTGTTGCCCTGTCTCAGAAGGATGGGACAGTTAAACTACCTGAACATACAACATGGATTTTGTCACGTCCCTGTAAAAGGGAAACAAAAAGGCTGTTGGGGTGCAGAAGTGCCTCTTACAGCCTGACTCACGCCAGTGGGATTGAGAGACTGAAAACTGTCTTAGAGAGGAGTTTTCCGTATTCCAGCCTTTTCCTGTGCCTCAGCCATTGCCTGGCTAGCATGAAATAAATAAACTGAGCAGAATTTTTCATACCTGGAATTAGGTTTAAATCTTCCTGTCTCCTCTGAACGAAGGAATTAGTGAAGCTGCCTGTGCAGCCTTGGTGGGTCATGCACAGTGCTGATTAAAATGCTGCCAGATGAACCAGAGGGGTTTTTTGTGAGTGTTTACAAACAAAGAAGTACTGAAAACCTTAACAAGCCTGTTGTTACTCCAGGTGGCTGACCCAGTGGTGACATTCTGCGAGACAGTGGTGGAAACGTCCTCCCTGAAGTGCTTTGCTGAGACACCCAACAAGAAGTGAGAGGCTGTGGGTGAGGGGGCACAGGGAGGGTCCATCCCCTCTGAGGGGGCTGTTGTCCACACAAGTGGGCAGTGTCCAGTTGAGCTGAACTGCTCAGGAACACACTGGAC
The DNA here is from genome assembly GCA_035583155.1 of Acropternis orthonyx. Classification (NCBI taxonomy): domain Eukaryota; kingdom Metazoa; phylum Chordata; class Aves; order Passeriformes; family Rhinocryptidae; genus Acropternis; species Acropternis orthonyx. The sequence continues at coordinate 3,338,465 of JAWWEU010000080.1, read as the reverse complement.
TCCCGGGGATGTTCCTGTGCTGTGTTAGGAGCCCTCAGAGTGGAGGGAATAAAGACAGATCCACATCCTCCTTTTTAGCTGTCACCTTCTCAGCAGCTCTGTGCTGGTTCCCAGACTGGGAGGTGTACTGGGATCCTGGAGCAGGTGCCAAAGAGCCCAGTGCTGCCTTCAGTAACTCCCCAAACAACTCCATGAGGAAGACTTTGTCTTCTCTTATCCATACTTAATCCTGGATTTGTTCCTTTGTGGGAATTCCCTGGAGCCTTGCAGCTGCTCTCACCTTCCTCCTCCAGCAGTGCTTTGTAAGGTGCACATGACTGGAAGAGGAAGGATGGGAGGGAACATGGGCTGAAGAACCAGGAGGAGATCTGGGAGCACAGGACATTTTCATACTTGAATTTTCAGGGGAATCATGATCTGCTGAAGAATGCTCTACTGGGCTGGTTCTTCTTGCCCTCCTTTATTCTGAGATACTCTCTTGACAGCCTTATTTCTGGGAACAGAGAGGTTCCAGTCTTCACAGAGTCACAGGATGGTTTGGGTTGGAAGGAACCTTACAGACCATCCAGTTCCAAGCCCTGCTAAAGGGCAGGGTCACCTTCCACCAGACCAGGTGTCAGGGAATTGCAGAGAGCCAGAAGGTCCCCTCTGAGCCTCCTTTTCTCCAGGCTGAGCCCCCCCAGCTCCCTCAGCCCCTCCTGCTGCTCCAGCCCCTTCCCAGCTCCGTTCCCTTCCCTGGACATGCTCCAGCCCCTCACTGTCCTTCTTGCAGTGAGGGCCTGCCAGTGCCTGAGGTCCTCCCAGTTCCTCCCATTTCCATCACTCTGTGGACTTACTGTGGCTGCCTCTCCTCAGGAACAAGATCACAATGATTGCTGAGCCTCTGGAGAAGGGACTCGCAGAGGACATCGAGAATGAAGTGGTGCAGATAACATGGAACAGGTATGACTGCTCTGGGAGAGCAGCAATCCATCTGGAAGCCAATAATTGGGGAAAAAAGGTACTGCTGGGATCTGCAGGGTGTCAGGCAGTAGCCTCTAGGCAGGGAGCCTGGCTTGGTATTGCTTCCAGCCAGTCTGTGAGCACTCCTGGCTGAGACCATTTTATGCCTGGTGGGAGCAGCGTTGTAAATACATTGTGAGTGCAAGTCAGACACTTGTTTGCCAGAGTTCCTACCCTTTTGCTTCTATCAGGAAGAAGCTGGGTGAATTCTTCCAGACCAAGTACGACTGGGATTTGCTGGCTGCCCGTTCCATCTGGGCCTTCGGGCCAGATGCCACCGGCCCAAACATCCTGGTAGATGACACACTGCCCTCAGAGGTGAGGAGTGGGGCTCATGCTTTGTGCCCCTTGAGACCTTTGTGCCATGGTGCCAGGACGTGCCCACTCCTTCCAGAACTTTCAGCAGGGCCCTGGTGCTGGTGGGGTACTCGTTGTTTGCCACAGCTCAGACCTGCTGTACTTTCCCCACTACACCCCTACACTGGTTGGCAAATCACCTGTTGTTTTTCAGGAGTTGCTGCTTGGGCCAGTGTCTTAAAGATTGGCAGCTAATGGGTCTGCCTTCCAGGAGCCCCAAAATATGGACCCTCAGCTTATAGCTCTGGGTGCCAAGCTCTGAGGCTGATGCTCTTGAGCTGTGAGAGGGAGGGGTGGACATTGAGGATACAGGGGAACATTGCTGCTCTCTTAGGAACTTGGTTTTAAACACTGGGATCTGTCACTGCTTCTGGTGCAGGTTTGGTTTCTGAAGCTGTCTGTCTGTCTGTCTTTCTGTAGGTGGACAAGTCCCTGCTGGGCTCAGTGAAGGACAGCATCGTGCAGGGCTTCCAGTGGGGCACCAGGGAAGGGCCCCTCTGTGATGAATGTAAGTGGGACCTGTGGGGAAGTGGAACTAATGACAGGACTGATGAAGAATTTAATCTCTAAGCATTTGGGTGTTCCAGGCCAGGCTGGACAGGGCTTGGAGCAACCTGGGATAGTAGAAGGTGTCCCTGCCCATGGCAGGGGGTGGCACTGGGTGGGCTTTAAGGTCCCTTCCAGTACAAACCAGTCTGTGATTCTATGACTTTGCTGCTGCAATCCCTCAGTGACCATTTCCATTCTCACACTTCATGTGGGGACAGCTCTGGGGACGGGTGACAAGGGAGATGACAGAACCTCACCCTTTTCCTGGCAGCAGGTGCCACCCAGCCACTGGCACTTGTCCTGTGCCTGCAAACCAGGGCCTGGTCACTGAGCTGGCTGCCCGGGCCTTGGTGCTCCCAACCCTCTGAGCACCCTGCAAGATGAGCTGCTGACTTGTTTGTGTTGTGTTTGGAATGGGTTCTCAGGGAAGTGTGGCTGCCCCATCCCTGGAAGTGTCCAAGGCCAGGCTGGACAGGGCTCTGAGCACCCTGATCTTGTGGAAGGTGTCCCTGCCCATGGCAGGGAGTTGAACTAGATGAGCTGCAAGGCTCCTTCCACCCCAGATCATTCCGTGGTTCTGTGACATGCAGCGTTATGACATGGTCATGCTTTCCCTGCTGGAATTAAATTTAGGAGAACTGCTGGTGGCTCTGGGCATTTGGGCATGTGGGGGTGTGGTTGGTGCTGTTGCTGGCAGAGAAATCCCCCCGGGTCACCCCGTGTCATTTGTGCCCTTCGCAGTGATCCGCAACGTGAAGTTCAAGATCCTGGACGCAGTGATTGCGCAGGAGCCGCTGCACCGGGGCGGGGGGCAGATCATCCCCACGGCCCGCAGGGTCGTGTACTCTGCCTTCCTCATGGTGAGGCTTTGCTGTGTGTGACAGCCTGGGCTGGGCTCTGCCTCTGCCCCGGGGGTGCCTCTTCAGGCTGACTCACCCACCCAGTAACGTCTCCGGCACACACTGTGTGATCCTGTGAGCGATCACGTTCCAGCGTGCATGGGAACTGGGGTGCACCTGCTGGCTCCCCCCTTCCTGCTCCTGCCTGCCCTGTAATGTGGGTGTGGGGGAGAGGGAAGCGTTAGGAGTCATGGCCAGAAGGAGAAAGGCTCCTTTCAGTGTCCATGATGTTGGTTTGGGCATCCACGGGGCAGCAGGAGCCCCGTAATCCCCTCTTGGGCGCTGGGTTTAACCAAAGAACGCCACTCCCTGAGTCCTTGAGCTGCGCCAGTGCTGCTGGGGGCTCAGTGGATCATGTCCCTGTCTCCTCACAGGCCACCCCTCGTTTGATGGAGCCCTACTACTTCGTGGAGGTGCAGGCTCCCGCCGACTGCGTGTCCGCCGTGTACACGGTGCTGGCCCGGCGCAGGTGAGCGGCTCCAGCCCCCTGCAGCACCAGGGACCGGCCTCTCGGAGCCTCCCACAGTCCTGGCACTGCCTGGGCAGTGAGGGAAGAGGGTGAAGTCTGTGTGAAGTGACAGCTGGAAGCTGCCTGACTGATCTCAGCCCCTGAGCTGTCCGGGATCACTCACAGCCCATGGATTGTGCCCGGTTCCTGCTGAGTGTCAGGAGAATATTCAAAGGGATGTGCTCCCCAGCAGGAGCATGTGCTCAGCTCTGGGGCCCCAGCACAGGAAGGACTCGAACGGGTCCAGAGGAGGCCACAAAGATGCTCGGAGGGCCAGAGCAACTTCCCTATAAGAACAGGCTGAGTGACCTGGAGTGGTTCAATGTGGAGAAGAGAAGCCTCCAGGGAGACCTCAGAGCCCCTTCCAGTGCCTAAAGGGGCACCAGGAGAGCTGGAGAGGGACTGGGGACAAGGGCCTGAAGGCCTGAATGACAAGGTGGAATGGCTTCCCAGTGCCAGAGGGCAGGGTTAGGTGGGATAGTGGGGATAGATGGGATATCGGGAAGAAATTCCTGACTGTGAGGGTAAGTGAGGCCCTGGCACAGGGTGCCCAGAGAAGCTGTGGCTGCCCCAGCCCTGGGAGTGTCCAAGGCCGGGTTGGACGGGGCTTGGAGCAACCTGGGCTGGTGGGAGGTGTCCCTGCCCATGGCAGGGGGTGGGACTGGGTGGGCTTTAAGGACCCTTCCCACCCAGACCATTCCATGATTCTGTGGTACTTAGGAAGACTGATCTTTTGACAGAGGCCACGTGACACAGGATGCTCCCATCCCAGGCTCTCCTCTCTACACCATCAAAGCCTTCATCCCAGCCATTGACTCCTTTGGGTTTGAGACGGATTTGAGGACCCACACGCAGGGACAAGCCTTCTCTCTCTCTGTCTTCCACCACTGGCAGGTGAGTCCATGCCCTGGGGAGACAGGGAGGAGGGACAGGTAGGATCAGACACCAGGTAGGTGCTGTCAGTGCCAGAGCTCACACAGGGCAGGACAACATCTCTGGAGAGCATCCTCCAAGGATCCTGGGGAGGGTTTGTGCACCAGCTGTTCCATGTCTGCCAGGGCCTTGTTCCAAGCCCCATCACACCTTGTCCTAGTGAGGGAGCACCAAATGCTGCTGCTGGCATGTAGTGCCCAGGGAGAGGAACCCTCTTCAGGTGAAGGGAATCTGTTTGGATGCACTCTGCAGCCTGGGGAGCAGGAGTCTTGGAGCAGGGGTCAGAATCTCTGATCTGCTGTGAGACATGGGGTGCCACACTTTGGCTTTGCCTCTCACTGAGGCGTTTTAAACCTGTAGAAAACAAAGTTTGGCACAAAATGCTGTTCTCTGGCCACTTCTGTTGTCTGGGGCAGATCAGGTCCTGTGGGAGCCACTGCTGTGAGGTGCACAGTGACTTGGATACAGCCAGGTGAGAGCAGCAGCTTTGGGCTGAGCTTAAAGGTTGAGGTTTAGCTTAGCTCTGAAAGAATAAACATGCCTGGTTTATGGAGAAGGTTGTGCTGACTGAGGCCCACATGTGTTGTTCTGCTTATTTTAGGGGTCTTATGCTACACCAGCCCATGGGGAAGGTGGGACATGTCCTTGACTTGGGTTTCCAACCCTGTATTAGGGATTCCTCCCGGGCAGGATCACCAGCAGTGCACATGAGTTTGTGTGTGCAAGGAGAACAGATGGGATGTTGGGGGTGTTTCCTGTTGCAGTCTGGGGTCTCCAGGAGGTTGAACCAGCCCCAACATCACACTCACATCCTGGGCCTGTGTTTCAGATTGTGCCTGGGGACCCCCTGGACAAGAGCATCGTCATCCGGCCGCTGGAGCCGCAGCCGGCCCCGCACCTGGCCCGGGAGTTCATGATCAAGACCAGGCGCAGGAAGGTGTGTCTGGGAGTCACCCCTGCAGTGTCCCTCTGTCCCTTGAGTGTGCCACGTCCCCTCTGTGTTCCCAGAGTGGTCCAATGCCTTTTATGCCCCTGTGCTGCCTGTCAGTGCCCGTGGTGGTCCCATCTGTGACTCCAGCCCAAAACCTCCTCTGAGCTCAGCACCCTCTCCAGCCCCTCTGACCCCTCAGAGGCCTGGTTTAGCCCCCCTTGTCCTGCAGAAGAAGCAGGAACTGGTTTCTGAGCTGATTTAATGAGCTGGACTGAGGGGCTGGAGGGGCTCCCACGGCCACAGAGGGAGAAGAGGGAATCACACTCCCCTGTGGGAGGGCAGTGAGGGTAGGGGGGCTCAGCAGCAGCAACTGCACACTCACAGCTTCCTGAGGGGTGTTAGATACCTTAAGCTGCACAGAAGCAGCTCATGCCTCCTTTGGAGCCTGAAAATTTATCTTACTGTGAGACACGAGGGTGGGATCTCCACGTGGTGGCTGTGGGGAATGACCCAGCCTTGTGTTACCCTGCAGGGCTTGAGTGAGGATGTGAGCATCAGCAAGTTCTTCGACGACCCCATGTTGCTGGAACTGGCCAAGCAGGACGTCGTTCTCAACTACCCCATGTGAATGTGCTGCCTGACCCGAGCCCTGGCTGGCAGCTGCCAGTCCTTCCCCATCCCTGCCCGCCCAGCCCTGGCTCCTGGAGGCTCAGGGCATGCAGGGACCTGCTCCTCAACTTGCTCTTCCATGGCTGTGGAAGTCTCCCTGAGCATTCGTGGACCATTTGTGGGCATTCACCATATGGGGAGCAGCCCAGAGCCCTGATCCTTTTTGTGCTGTGGCCTCCAGTGAGGAGGTTTTCCCTTTGGATAGGCTCCTCCAGGCACACAGAATGGAGCACTGTGAATATGTGAGGATTCCCGAGGGCAGTGTGTCAAGCATTTTGGGGCAGCTGAGGAGGGGGGGATGCTGGGGAGCAGTGCTTTTACCTGCCCCCCAGGAGGAGAGATGAGTGTGGCTTTGACCTTTTTGTACCCCATTTTTTGAACCCTTGTAAACATTTAGTACAAACTTCCAGGCTGGGCTTAGTCTGATCATGCTCAGAGATGGTAGCACTGAGGGCAGTTCTGCCTTCCTGGTGCTCCCAGCATGTGCTGCCCCAGTTCCCCCATCCTCAGCCCCAATTGCCCCATCCTTAGCCCTGATTTCCCCTGTCCTCAGCACTGTCCCCCCTCCCCAAGAACTCTCTCCCCCAGTTATCCCCCTCCTGCCTGCAGGACTGAATGGACCACCCAGGACAAGACAATCCTGTCTTGAATTTTCTTCCTTTCTCACTAGATCTTGCTGAGTTTTTGGGGATCTCATCAGCTGCTCATGCTCTGAAAGGTTTCAGTGCTCCCTCTCCTCTCCCCTGCCGTGATTCTGCCCCAGGTCACTCCCCCAAGCACGTGCTGTGGAACCAGGGTTGGTTCACATTTCCTGGGGACATTCCTGCCCTGCCTGTCCCCTGACTGCCCCCAGCCTGACCTGCCCTGACCCTGCCCCTGCCCCTGTGCTGAGTTTGGCCCCTGTCAGCCTGGTCTATCCCAGAGACAGTGCTGGGAACCTGTCCCAGGACATGACTGTGCTCAGAGGGGTTCGAAATGGCTCAGAGGGCTCCAGCACTTGGGAGCAGAGGGTAAAGCCAAGGACAACCTCCTCCCCTTCCCAAAACATACCAGCTGCTGGTGGAAACTGGGAGGTGCTGGGCACCAGGGATAGGAAACATCCATGGGAAATCATGTCCAGCTATCCCACTGTGTGCTGGCTCTCTGCAGAAACTGGATGTTGTGGGGGATAATTCAGGACCAGTGGAGTTTGGAAACCAGGGAGGGGAAGGATTTCCTGCCTGCAAACACCAACAATCACCCCATCCCATATCCCAGCAGGAGGGCATGTGGTGCCCTATCCCCAGGCTCAGCCTTTCCTGCCAGGCAGTGCCGGGATGGCCCCCATTGCTTCCCACGTCCATCCTGGCACTGTGGCCTCACTGGCAGTGAGTTGCCCCTCAGTCCAGGGGGAAAGTGGGGCTCAATCCCTGCTTGGCACAAGATACAACCCTGGCACCCCATGGCGACACTGGGGGGGCTTGTCACCTCCCAGTACAGCCCAGCACCAGACTGGGCTCCAGAGAGCCCGGCCAGGTGTATCCTTGAGCAGTCCCGGGATTGCTCCTGCCAGGGCTGCAGCAGGATCGGCGGGTGTGGGGCCGGCAGTGCCTGTGCTGTGGGGCAGGTCCCACAGCCGTGGGGTGCCCCAGGGCTGGGGGGGGTCCCCGAGCTGCGGGACTGCCTCTGGCTCCGCAGCCAAGCGCTAGACTGCTCCGTGGAGGATTTGTCCCAGGAAAGGGACATCCATCATCCCAAACTCGGGCTGTCCAGGGCCAGATAACGGGGCTGGAGGGTCCCGTGGGGACACCCGCACACCGACGGGCGTCAGTGCCGGTAGCCCTGCCCTCGGAGAGCAGAACCCCGGGCCATCCCCCTGGATCCCTGTGGATCCGAGTATCTCCCTACATCCCCGCGGGTCCGAGCATCGCCCTGGATCCCCGCGGGTCGCCCTGGATCCCCGCGGGTCCGAGCATGGCCCCGGCGGTCACCCCGGGAAAGGGCGGCGGGGGCGGCCGGGCAGGCGTGGGAAGGAGCCGGTTCCCACGCAGGCTCTTCCCGGCGGATGGGAAAAGCTGACCCGCGGCAGAGCCCGAGCAGCAGCGAGAGCTCCCGCCGCCGGGAGCCGCGTCCCACGCACGTGAGCCGGGAATTTTCCACGGAAAAGGCTGTGCCCCGGGAATGGGGCAGTGCGGCTGCAGCTTGACCCGGCCCCGCGGCTGGAGTTTCCCCGCACAAAGGGGCTCTGTCGGGCGCGGGTGCCTCGGGCACACTGAGGCACACGGAGCCGTGCTGGGGGGCGTGAGATGGTCAGGGCTCAGCACCGGGACACAGCCCGGGGAATGTGCCCCCACCCTCAGCAGGGCCATCGGCGATGAGTGACCCCGTGCCGACCACCCAGTTGTCCCCGTTTGTCCCCATCCCCAGATCCCCGGGGGACATGGCTCCTTGTGGGATAAGCCCCAGCCCAGTGCCCAGTGTCCCTGTCCCCATTCTGTTCCTGGTGGTTCTGACTGCAGCCCTGCTCCTACTGTCTTCGTCCCTGTCCTGCTCCCAGTGCCCCCATCCCGCTTCCAGTGTCCCCATCCAAAACTCCTTCCCAGTGTCCCTGTCCCCATTTTGCTCCTGGTGCTCCTGACTGCAGCCCTGCTCCTACTGTCCTTGTCACTGTCTTGCTCCCAGTGCTCCCACCCTGCTCCTGGTGTCCCCTTTCACAGCCCTGCTCCCAGTGTCCCTATTCTTGTCCTGCTCCCCATGTCCCTGTCCCCATCCTATTCACTGTGTCCTTGTCCCTATCTTGCTCCTGCTATCCCCATCCCAATCCTGCTCCCAGTGTCCCCATCACACATTCTGCTTCCAGTGCCTCCATACTTGTCCTGCTCCCCATGTCCCCATCCTCCTTCCAGTGTCCTTGTCCCCTTTCCTGCTCCCAGTGCCCCCATCTTGCTCCTGGTGTCCATCCACACCCCTGCTCCCAATGTCCCCATCACTGTTCTGTTCCCTGTGCCCCTGTCCCCATCCTGCTTTCAGTGTCATTGTCCTTGTCCTGCTCCCGATTTCCCCATCCCACCCTGCTCCTGTCCCTGTCCTGCTCCCAATGTTCTTGGTTCCCACCCCGCTCACTGTGCCCCATACCCATCCTGCTCCTGGTGTCCCTGTTCCCAGCCCAACCACCAGTGTCCCAGTCCCTGTCCTGTGCTCTATGTCCCTGTCACCACCTTGTTCCCGATGTCCCCATCCCCATCCCGCTCCCAGTGTCCCCATCCTGACCCCTCTCCCGATGTCCCCATCCCTCTTCCGGTGTCCCCATCCTGACCCCACTCCCCATGTTCTTGTCCCCATCCCTCTTCCGGTGTCCCCATCCTGACCCCCCACTCCCCATGTTCTTGTCCCCATCCTTCTCCCGGTGTCCCCATCCCTGTCCCCTCTCTCTCACTCGCTGTCACCACCCGTGTCCCCCTGTCCCTCCATCCCCCTGTCCCTCCACTCCTCCATCGCTCTCTCCATCCCTCTCCCCCCGTTCCTCTCTCCCCCTGTCCCTCCATCCCTCTCTCCCTCCATCCCTCTCTCCCTCCCTCCCTCTCTGCCCCTGTCCCTCCATCCCTCTCTCCCCCCATCCCTCTCTCCCTCCATCCCTCTCCCTCCATCCCTCTCTCCCTCCATCCCTCTCTCCCCTGTCCCCCCATCCCCCTGTCCCTCCATCCCTCTCTCCCTCTCTCCCCCCATCCCTCTCTCCCCCATCC
>JAWWEU010000080.1:3312272-3326349 GCA_035583155.1 Acropternis orthonyx | reverse complement strand
TCCTGGGTGTGCAGGACACTGCACTGGCTCCTGGGTTTGCAGGACACTGCACTGGCTCCTGGATGTGCAGGACACTGACACTGGCTCCTGGATGTGCAGGACAGTGACACTGGCTCCTGGATGTGCAGGGCAGTGACACTGGCTCCTGGGTGTGCAGGACACTGCACTGGCTCCTGGGTTTGCAGGACACTGCACTGGCTCCTGGATGTGCAGGACACTGACACTGGCTCCTGGATGTGCAGGACAGTGACACTGGCTCCTGGATGTGCAGGGCAGTGACACTGGCTCCTGGGTGTGCAGGACACTGCACTGGCTCCTGGGTTTGCAGGACACTGCACTGGCTCCTGGATGTGCAGGACACTGCACTGGCTCCTGGATGTGCAGGACACTGACACTGGCTCCTGGGCGTGCAGGACACTGGCACTGTCCCCAGCCCCGAGAGCCCGCAGGACGGGGTTTGCGGCTCGGTGCCCGCGCCGCTCGCTGGGGGTGGGCTGAGCTGTCACATATTTTGGTGTCTGGCCAATGCGCGGCTCGCTCGGCCCGTCCTGCTCCTGTGGGCAGTGACGGGAGCTCCGAACGAGGGGCTGCTCCGAGCTGGAGCCGAGCTGGAGCACTTGGAGTGCGGGGCTTTGCCACGGCTCTGACCATGTCTGCGAGCGAGGAGCGGCGAGGTAAGGGCTGAGGGGCTGGGGGGCTCGGGGGGCTGTGCTGAGTGTGGGGGTCTGCCCTGCCAGCCTTTCAGTGGCTCCTTCCATCAGAACGAGCCCTTTGCTGTGTATTTCTCCAAAAACAGTGACTTGACTGGCATTTCTGAATTGAAATGGGGCAACACAGAACCAGGAGCGCTGTGACATGTCCCTTCGGAGGTTTGTGTTTCACATCCCTTGTTTTACAAGAGTGTCTGTCCTTTAAAATGGGCTTTATCAAGTTTTAGATCAGTTTAAGTGGTGAAAAGTTATTAAAAACATCTTACTGACGGGCTGTTCCCTTACCCAAGGGTCTGACTGCCTTCAGTGCTTTTAGACTAGAGTTGTAAGTTTGTCTTACCACTGGTGTAGGGGACTGTTGAGTTATGGCTAATAGAAAACATTTCCAGTCACAAAACTGTTTTCTTAATTAATGCAAGAATATTAAAATTTTTTGATTTTTTGAAGCAACTCACAGGTCTGAATGCAGAATTTTAAATGAGGAATTATCATGAAATGCTTATTTTCTAGATGGGGTTCTTCCTTAGCTCTTTGTTAGGGACTGTTTTTGCAAACGCCCAGCTCATCATAACATGCAAGTGATGCCAATACTAGTAAATAACTGTAAAATTTGGGTCCCAGGCTGAGAGCAAAGCACTGGCTTTGAAGGGTTCAGACAAGAGCCCTGAGAGGGTTGGGCATGTTTGGGCAGTGGGGAGTTCCAGGAGTCCCAGATGGTTCTGAGCATGGGGAAGGATAAAAGAAAATCTTGCTGGGTGAGTTTAGACCAACTTTAAGAATTTAGCAGAGATTTTGGTACACCCTGAAAAGTTTTAATTGTAGGTGCAATTTTTCTGAAGAATTCAGTGGTTCTAAAGGGGCTTGCTGTGGGAATTGTGTTGCTTAGGTGAAACTTTGTCTTAAAAGGTCTTTTCTGGATTTGGATGGTTTTAGGGTTTACAAGAGGATAAGTCATATAAGCTGTGAAATCCAGTCGCTAATGGAGAGTTTGTAATTGATTTTAACACACAGATTTGTTGACTTAATAATTTGCTGACTGCCAGAGACTTTGGCGAGTCCATAAAAATCCCCAAACTTTCCTAACCCGTCACTTTGGCCGGGACCAGGAAGAGATCCAGTGCCCGAGGTTGTACCTGGGTGTGAGCCAGCCCTTAGGACCAACAAAGCAGCCTAAAAACGCACTGTCGGAGTCGGATAATCCTGAAAGCCCCTTCCTTGTGTGTGTTACGGGTTGGGTCACAGAAACTCCCGTGCCTTGGTGCTACTCCAGGGGGCTGGAATCAGGGAAAGCGGAGTCGGTGCTGCTGATGCCTCGTTTCTGTCCCAGCTGTGATGCTGGCGAGCAAGAACTTGTTACAGTGCGTTGAGCTTTCCCTGGAATGCCACTGGAACACCACAGAGTGAGCCAGGAGTAGGGTAGTCCAGGCAGACCCTGCTCCTTGGGGTGAATTCTGCTGATTTGTGGTCATTGGTACCCGCGAGGAGCTGCGTGGCTGAGGAAAAGATGGGTGGAAGCAGGAGTTGGACTTGGATGATCCTTGTGCATCCTTTCCAACTCAGGATATTCTGTGATTCTGTGAGTCTGCAGCCTCACCATCAGCATGGAGCTGGGAGAGGGGGGGATTTCCTGGCTCTTTCCTTGTGCCACTTCAGATTTTCACCATGTTTTTCAAACACGGGAATCGCAAGATGCGTTGCCTTGTACAAGGTACCTCATTCATCCTCACCCTTCCTGCTGGGACAGGGTTGCCTGGGCAGCAGCACAAACTCGGACAAGGGTAACAATCGTTAAACAGTTGGAGTGAAACCCTCATGGGTAATGCACCCGAAATCCTTGTGGATAATGGAGCCCTTTGTTGTCCTGGAGGATGGGCGCTGCTGCCTCATTAGGGGGAAGGTGATCCTTTCCTCCCACCCTGCTTCCAGGCTTTGTGTTTTGTGCTGCCACTCCACGGAGTTGACTTGTGCTCCAGATTTATTTATTTTTAATCTGCTTAATAGGAAGCCAATTATTCCTGTGGGAAAAGTTCCATTAATGCTCCCTACATTTTATGTAGCTCTGCCGTAGCACCGCTGAGCTGGGCAGGGAAGCACGTTCCTGCCCAGCAGGTAGGGACACCCACTGAACTGAGGATGAACCCCCAAAATCTGGTCCCTGGGCCCCCCGGGCAGCCCCTCCCGGGTGGTTGTGCAACCACCTCCTGTGCCCTGTTGGGCAGGGAATGAAGCTTTTATTGCAGAACCCCGCGGCATTATCAGCCTGCCCAGCTGGTCTCCGCACTCCCCGAGCAGCAGGAGTGCAGTTCCACTGTCCCGTGCTTGTGCCATGAAATAATGTGCTGCACTTCTTTTTTTGACTCAAGTTGTGGTTAATGACGGTCAAGTTGTATTAAATCACATTTCACTTGCTGTGTTTGGTGTTGCTCGATGCCAAAGTTCTGCCCCTAAAAAACTCCCATACTTATGAAATGTCAGAATCACCAAATTACCCGTTCACTGCCCGTTCTTGCTCCTGGTTGGGGGCAGTTGTTTGCTTTTGGTTAAAAGCCACAAGAAGGCATTTTTCTTCAAAAGGCTTCTTGGAGGGGAAAGGGCAATGTTACATTTCCTTTCCTGACCTCATACCATAAATATGAATTGTTATCACTGTTTGGGCAGTGACGCACAGTTCTCCCCAAATTTGGGACTGGCAGGAAGAGCTGGTTGGGATTTTTAAAAACTTGCCTTTTTTTTTTAATGCAGATTTAGGGTGAAAGTTCCTGGATGTGGTGTGGGATAATTGACGTACACAATGTGTGGCTGGGCAGTTATGATTTTACTGGTGACTTCTGGTGAAGGAAATACTGGTAACAGTAAATATTGGAGCAAAAAGAAATCCCTTTTCCTTCTGCAAATGTAGAGAACTTGTTTACATTCCTCAGTACTGGCCAATAATTCCTTAATGATTCTGTTTCAAAGAACTTGATTTGGTCTCAAAGCAGAACCCACGGCTTTAAGCAGTAACACAAGTTACAAGGTTTTCTGGCCATAAATAAAAATCTATATTTGGAAAAAACAAATAGTGTATTTATGGACAAAACTGTATTAAGGGAAATGTGATGGAAAAATTGAGTCAGATGAGTTGATGTATGAGGCATTTCCCTCTGGAGTCATTGGACTGAAAAATGTTTTATATGCCTAAACTTGAACAGATGCTTCAGCACACACACACACACACACACAGACAGTCCTCCTCCAGTTCATATTAACAGTTCTGCTCATACTGCTGTGATTAATTCCCAGACCAGTCTGGTTTAGGCTCTTTTCCGGGGGCTCGGGGGTATTTCCAGATCATCCAGGTACTTAAGCCATGCCTAGCTGTAAATAAGCGAGCACCCCGGTTATTAGCAGGATTTATTTGGAGCTTTGCATTAGGCATGTGCTTAAATGACTCACTGAGTGGGGATTTACATCTTTGCACGGGAGTGAGGGATTTCTCCCTATTACCTTGCTTAGATGCAAATTGGTGGAGTCAGCCAGCTTTTTTGCCTAAATAAGTCCATGATACCAGCTTTCGGCTCTTGCGTTATTAGTTCCACCTTTTTAGTTACCAATTTGTCAGAAAACAAGCCTGAGTGTGTGTGCTTGACCTCGTTTGAGATACTGTTGAAGGAGAAAGGGAAGACATCCATATGGATGACTGGCAGATTGTGCCTCCCGTCCTTCCCCATCCGGATGGCGCAGTTGGTGGTGCTGGAGGAGGCTGACGACTGCACTGGATTATTTTCCATTGAATCCCCACTCATCCATTATTCTGCTGTCAGGGGGTGTATTTTTTGCCCCATAGGTAGCAGTGCACAGCACTCCCTCTCTTCCAGACATCCCCAAAGTCTTCCCAAAAAATGCAGCGTGTCAGGGATGCTTCTTCCCGCTTCGTTTTTCTGTTGAAGGAATGTAGGAAAATGACTTCTGGGTCTAAACCTGATGATTTCTGGGTCTAAACCCAGGTCTAGCTGTGGTGTACGTCAGGAGTGCAGCTCTTACAGGATAGGGATGATGCTGGTGGCATCAGGCGATGCCAGCTCCTGCTCCTGGTGACATCCCAGCGCCGGGCACGCGTGACCAGTGCAGCCCTGCCAGACTCGTGTGGAACAAACCATCGCCTGGGAAGTTCTGTATCTCTTGTGCTTAAAATAGTCAAGAGCCTGGAAGGATGATTGCATGTCTTGTGTGTTCCCATGTTCCCTTGAGGGGGAGTTTTGACTCCTTGTTAACTCCTGGAAGCCTGGCTCTGGTGTGGATTCAGGGATGCAGCTGACAGAGCCGTGTGGTCCTGAGGTTAGAGATGTGTCTGTAAGCAGGCAATGGGCTGGGTAGAGTTTGTGCACGTGGGGCTGACCCTGGTGTCAATACATTTTTAAATGGCTTATATTAAAGTAATTAAAATTCTTGATGTATCTCACAGGTTTACTGCCCTGCATGCAGCATCTCCTCCTAAAAATCTAAAAATCTTCATATTTTCATGGTAGACATTGAAGGAGTTGAGAAATGACTGAATTTTACTCACAGGAGTCACTCAGCAGGCTCTCAGTTATGTAGTTAAGCTATTTTGAAAAGGAGAAGAATTTTCATAGTGGAAGCTGTGACTCCTGAGATATTAAAAAGCAAAATAAAATCGAAGTGTTTGGGAGGAAGCAGCCGGCGATCTTCCACGGAGCCATATGGAAATTATCTGTATTCCTTGGTTCGTGTGAAGTCTTTGCTCCTTCTGGAGCTGCCTGGAAGCCTCCTCCTCTGTGCAGTCCCCAGCTTGGTTTGTATTCCTCAGCCTGCTCTTGCTCTCTTTGCAATCTGTGGCCAAACTGTATCGATCTGAGTGTCTGTGAAATCCAATTCCCTGCAGGATTGTGCTGGAGAGCAGGGACAGAAATAAATCATCGCTGCCCTTCAGGTGTGCCCAGTGTCCAAGACTGTCCACGAGTACAGACCCGATTCCAGTGGGCTGGAACTGAGCAGCGATGGTACCTGAGGTACCGGTTCTGTTCCCTTTGGCTTCTGCTGCTTCACTGAGGGGCGCTTCCCCCAACACCCTGGAGACACTGCTGGCTCCCTCGGGGCAGCCACAGGGATCTGACAGAGCCTTGCCCCCTCTGGAGTCCCATTCCTGACCTGGCCCACACAGAAGCTGCAGCAGGGCACAGGAGAAGCGTGTCTGGGCCCTCTCAGCCTGCTCCCTGCTTTCTGCCTGCACGCCCGTGCCTGAGGTGCTGTCTCTGGTTTTCAGTTTTTAAGGGGTTTTCCTTGTCCAGGCTCCCCCAGGTTTTACAGTTCCCCCCCTTCTTTCCCCCACTCAGGTTTCTTGTATTTCCACTGTTCTTCCCACAGCACTGGGCCTCAGAATCACAAAGTCGCTTAGGTTGGAAAAAGACCTCTGAGATCATCGAGTCCAACCTTTGATCCAACACCTCCTCATCTACTAGACCGTGGCACTGAGTGCCACATCCAGTCTCTTCTGAAACACGGTGACTCCACCACCTCCCTGGGCAGCCCCTTGCAATGTCCAATCACTCTTTCTGTAAAGAACTTCTTCATAATGTCCGAGCTAAACCTCCTGTGGCACAGCTCAAGACTGCCCTTTTTCAAGCTCCTTCTGTTCTCCTCTGTTCCCATGCTGGAAGGTGATGAGAGTGAGCGGAGCTGTGGCTGGGATGTGGCTGAGCCGTGGTCACTCGGGCTGTTGGTGTGCTTGTCCTCTAACACTGGTGAAATGCTCTTGGCTCTCAGGGCCATGCTGAGCACTGCTAGAGCTCTCACAGAGTAGGCTGACAGCCCCAAGACCTCCTGCTTGCTGAGGCCATCTCAGGGCATGTCTATTTTTAGTGTGAAATTGAGATTTATTTTGTTTATTCGATGTATGCATCACTTTATCCCGTGGAATTCCATCTGCCATTTTATTACCGGGTTGTGTAGACTCACGTGGTCCCTGTGCCATTCTTCATGGTTGTTTATCGGCCTCACCTTGACTATTGCCAGCAGGGTCCTGGCTCGCATCCCACCCACTCACTGTTGTGCTGCACTCAGACAGCGTCCTGGTCTGGCACAGGTCCAGCCTCTCCCTGTGACCCCTGCTCTGACCTCTCTCCCTTGCAGGAAATGACCCGTTACTCCTGCTCCCTTATCTTCCACCCAGCTGTCTCTCCATGCAGAGAGACACGTGGTGGCCTTTTGGGGTCCCCACAAGAAGCCCTTGATGAGAGAGACTCGCCGAGGGTAAAACTCAGGTGGTCCTGAGCCCTTTGTGGGGTTGGAAGTGCCTTTGCAGGAACCACATTGGCCTTTCCCCTGGAATATTGTACTTACACAGATACCAATTGCCCACTGATTCTGCTCTGTATAGGGTTGTCTCCTTAGTCCCGTTTGAATGTTGGCTTTGGAGACCTGCACTTTGCCAGGGTTTTCTCCACAGCCCTTGTGTTGCAGAGCTGACCTGACCTTGCCTCCCTGTGCTGAGTGGCTGTACCCAGGCTGGGGGGTCCCTCTCCGTGCTCCACTAACCCCTCGGGTGAACCCACCCAGCCCTTCCCGCCGTGACTCCTCATTTTGGCTCTTTATTCTGTGACCTCTCCAGTCCCTGCAGTGGGAACCAGTTTCCTAGTGAGTCCCAGAGAAAGGGGCTGGGGAGGAGCCTGGGGGCTGTTCATGGTGCTGTGAGTGGGTGTGCAAAGAAGTCACGTCATTTTCCCTGGGTGGCACTGTCATCTCTTTTAGTGGCATTTAGAAATGAACGTGATTCTGAAGGGGGAATGGTCTGAGGGCTGGAACAGCTCTGCTAGGGAGACAGGCTGAGGGAGCTGGGGGTGTTCAGCCTGGAGAAGAGAAGGCTCCAAGGAGACCTTAGAGCCCCTTCCAGTGCCTAAAGACGCTCCAAGAGAGCTGTGGAGGGACTTTGGACAAGGACATGGAGTGACAGTATAAGGGGCAATGGCCTGGAGCTTGATGAGAACATCTGCAGAACAAGCATGAAGTTCACTCAGTGACTAACAAGATGTAACCACCCTCCTAAAATCTTGGAAGCTTGGGAAAAAGAAGCCAGGGCAAGCTTGACACTGTTGCAGTGCCCACAGTTGGGCCTGCAGTGTCTCAGTGGGCTTTTTCCCACCTCCAGCAGCACCACAACATGGTACATACCACACCCTGGTCCTTTTGGTGCTCCCCTATCACGGCTCATGCCTGGCTGAAGCAGTTTCCATGCGTTTGGGAGACTGATCTGCCTAAAATTTGCTGCTAATTGTCACAATCTGTGTTGGTAATAAGTCTGATAAAATACATGGCGGTGGAAAGCAGTCAAGTGGAAAAAACTGACCCGCTCTGTGCTTGGTTCAATGTGCCTGTCACTGGGAAAAGAGCTTGCAGCTTCCTCTCATAAAGCAGGAGTTATTTGCAGCTATTCTCACAGAGAGAAGCCCCAGTTGGTGTGTGTGTGTTCCCCAGCTGGGGTGATGGAGCATAGGCAGTTCAGTCAGTGCTCTGGGTCTCTTACCAAGGGGGACTCAAAACATTCAAGTCTTTCAGAAAATGACAGATTTAGGTTTCTTATTTCATTATAGGAAATAAGTAGTTTTTTCAACAAATAAGTCACTTAGTGGGTTTATGTGCGTATTTATATTCTAAATTTTATCTCTGGCAAAATAAAGCTGTTAAGACTCCTGTTGAACTCAAGCTGGAGTAGCATTTTAATGCCAGTATGGCAATCTGCTCTGACTTACTCAAAATAACCTGTGTGTAAAACTGGTGTATTGAAACAAAACTCTTCAACTAATTGTGCTGTTTAGTAGCACTTGGGAGAAGTTGAAGCACCAGGAGGGTGAGTGAGATGCTGGTTTGCTGTTTTGGACCCCTTGCCCTTTGAGGTGCTGTCCTTGGCTGTCCATCCCAACACCATCCTCAGAGGTTACATTACAGGTGACGAACGGGCAGGAGATGCCTTCTGGCAGGGCTGGCCACTGTCCTCCTCAGCTTGGGGCTCTCCACCCAGGGATGCACAGTTGGGTGAAGTCACAGGCGTCTGCAAAGCTCTCTGGTCCTTCCTGTCTCAGCAGAGGGACAGTCCTGACTGGGTTTGGTGGAGCAATTCCAAGTACTACGTGACTGGAAAAGCCGTTGGCGGTGAGAGTTTGCAGTGTCCTCCTCTGCCTCTGAACATCCTTCCCTCTCTGCCAAGCTGCTGTTGTAGAAAACGTGCCGTGGATTTGGTGGAGTTGTAGGCTGAGGCGGTGGCTCCTACTCGACCAGATGACAGAGCTGGGGAATAAAAGTGGTTTTTTTTGAATGTGGGTCACGGTGGAGCAGCTGCCGTGGTGCAGAGTGGGTGACTGGGGACGCTGTGGCAGACCAGACTGCGTCGGGGTGCGTGGTATCTGTTTCCCTTACAAGCTGTTCGTGCTAGTCGGTGAGGCTTACCCATGAAGCAAACAGCGCCGTGCTTTCTCCTGACTGTCCTAAGATGGTGGTGGCAGCACTAGGTGTTCATCCCCATCCCATTGCCTCCTGCTCAGCCGAGTGAGAGCCTTTGACGTACAGGAGCCGACAGAACTGCTCTCTTTTGGCTCCTCTCTCCTTTCCTGAAATGGCCAGGAGAGTGATATTTGGGTCAGCTGCCTCCAGTGTGTCATTTTCTTTTGACATTCATCCCTCTGAGCGAAGAGGAGGAGCCCGGTGGGGAAATGCTGTGGAGCTGTTGGCTGCAGTGGAGCCGGGTGTAGTTAAAGGGGTGCTGTGGTTATTCGAATCGCTAATCACATCAAGACAGGGAAATCTCTCTGATGCCTGACTGGAATGGTATGGGAGCAAGGATGGCCTTCCCCAGACCTCACTGCCAGAGAGCTGGAGGGACCCAGGTAAGCACATGGGTGCTCCAGCCTGTCCAAAGGCTGCTGTTCCCCAGCAGTGCGTGTTTTCTGGGGTGCCACACACAGTGTTCCTGTGTGTTGTGTGTCCTTCCCTGTGGACCAACGGCCTTGTGGGTCTGTCTGGGGGAATAGGACTGTTGTTGTCTCTCTGCAGTGCTCGGGGTCACAGTGGGTGTCTGTGTGTAGGTCTGGGGTGCTGGGTGGGCCAAGGTGCTCCCATTCCCTGTGCCTGCACAAGTGGGTTTGCTTTGCCTGGGCTCTGCTCATCCCTTTGTGTCCCTGGGTACAGCCCTGTGTGCCGCTGCTGGGCCTCCCCACACAGGCAGAGTTTGCAGCAGGGCACTCTCCTGCTGTTTCTGTCCGCTTTTCCCATCCTGAATGGATTTGAATCCCTGGGATCCAATGTCAGGCACGTGCAGGAAGCCCAGCCCTGCTCCATCGCGCTCTTGGTTGAGTTGCTGTTGGTCACTCAGGACATGCCTTTTGTTGTCCTTCCTGCTGCATTTTTTCCATCTGCACCCTCTCATTGCCCGTATTTGTAAAAATAACCGCTGGGAGCACAGGTGCATCGGGCAACAGTGTGATGGTTTTTATATTTTAATAATATATTGTGTTATATCGTGCCAGTGCTGTGCGGAGCACATCAGGGGTGCTGCCCAGCAGCAGCCCAGGCTGCTGTGGGCACTGCGAGGGGAAACGATCTCAAGTCACAGTACCACTTGCCTGTGTGGTTCTAGTCCCTGTAACTTGGCCACTCTCTATTATGTTCATTCTTACAGGAAAAATTGCTTTGCTGCTCCTGCTGTTGTCCCAGACTGTTCTCGGTGGTACCCAGAGAGCGGTGACAGGCACAGATTCAAACACAGAACATTCTGCTTAAACAGAAGAAAAGCTTTTTTTACTGTCAGTGTGCTCAGATCAGGCTGCCCAGTATTACTTTTCAGTGCTTGTGGGGCCTCCATCCCTGGAGATATTAAATAGGATCTGGATGTGAGGTCTCCAGCCTCAGAGGTGTTTAAAACCCGCTGGACATGGACCTGCCAACCTGCTCTTGTTGATCCTGTTTTGGGTTGTAAAACAGCTTAAACTACTGGTTATGGGAATGTTACGTGTTTCTGAGGGTGATGCATATGGGTACAAGGGAGCCCAGGGGTCGAGCATCTTCAGAATATCAGTAAGTGACTGCAGTAAACAGGTGGCTCTGTCCCTTGCAAAGAAGCTGTCACAGCATCGCACTGGTTGGGTGTTCGGTGTGTTTGACCTTGGAAGTATTTTGGCAAGTGGTGACACGTTGTGTGTCTGAACCAGGGTTTAGTAGCCCTGAGCTGGGGAGCACGTGGTGTCTCCTCAGGTGGGTGTCTGGTCTGGGAGCAGCTTCTGGGGAGGAGAACTTGGTGTTTGGGAGATGAGTGCTGTCTGTGCACGGTGAGCTCCTAGGAAAGCCTGCAGGATCCCCATGGTGTGGAACAACGGGAGTTGACATGGTCCTGTGCAGGTGAAGAGTTGGACTCGATGTGCCTTGTGGGTCCCTTGCAGCTCCGAATGCTCTGTGCTTCTCTGACAGCTTGCAGTTGGGAGTGTTCTGTGCCCCTGAATCCACTGAGGCCACGCTTACCCAGTCTGATGGTCATTTCAGCAGGTAGGAAGTCTTTTTCAAGAATGTCCTCCAGATCTTTGGACTTTAAGGGTACAAATAGCAGGCCCTGTTTTCTGCAGGCACCGTGGACTGGCAGTCCAAGAGCTCAGGGTTTGGTTAAACAGAACAGCAGTGTTGGGTGGTTTCTTAAGTATGTCTTGAGCTTCAGATTCAAAATCTTCAAAAAAATAAAAATTGCCCTTTACCTACCCTGTAATTCTTTGTTTTCAGTATCCAGCTGAATGACACAGGCAAAGAATTGTGCTGTACATGAGCAGCTCCTCCAGAGGGACGAATGAGTGCAGCAGCACCAAGGCCAAGGGCAGGCAGGGCTCCGTGGGTCATGCTGGATCTGCCAGCACTGTGTGAGCCCAGTTCATACAGGGGCTGCTCAAACCATCCAGGCTCAGGGGGTTAAACTGGGGGGGAGAAATGCTGTGGGGTGTGTGAGACTGGGAGAGGGGAGAGGAGAGAGGGAGCAGAGTTAGTGCCGGGTGGATTCTGAGCTCCAGCAGCTCTGCCCTTGCTGGGTTGTTCCTCATCCACCCACAGGTTGTGAAGGAGGGGGGATGTTCCTGCTCCAGGCTCCGGCCCTGGCGCTGTGCTGGTGCCAGGGTTTGGCACAGTGCCACGCTGGTGTGACTGAGGCTGCCCCGAGGAGCGAGGGTTTCACTGCAGGCTGTCAGACGGCGTCTGGGACCGCTTGGTGTTCTCCTTTATTTATTACACTGCACATCGCCACAGTGCCGGCATCACCTGGGGCTCTTTCTGCCTCCTGATACGTGGGTCTGTAGGGGAGGTGTGAGGAGCAGCCTCAGGCTTGCTGAGTGTCACACAGCTCTGTCTTGAGTCGTTACAGAAGTGCCCAGCTCAGGGCTGGCTCTCCCAGGCTCTGAGCTGGTACACCTCATTCCCGTCCTTCGGAAGGGACACGGATTGCTGAGCGTGTGAGAAGGGATTCGGGGTGACACACACCCCACAACAGGTCTCCAAAATCTCAGGGAGTAACAGAGACTGTATGGCCCAGCCTCTGTCTTCCGTGGAGCCTGTCGTCACTGCGTAGCCTCGAGTCAGGCTCACAGCTCGCCCAGTCCTCGGGCTGCCCTGCTGGACCCGGCTCTTCCAGTCCGGGACCTGCGTGTTCCGAGGGGCCTGCCCTGGACACGGTGCTTCCCGGAGCAGAGTGGTTGCTGTAGGTGCAGTAAAAGCTGGTTTGGGCCAGCACGAAACACGTCGTGATTCCATTTGAATTTTGTCACTGCGGGGGAGTGTTGCTAAAATTGTCACTTGGCTTGCCATGTTAGCAGTACCTGGAGGGCACGCCGAGGCGACCGGAGGTTCATGTCTTAGCTGCAAATTCCAGTTTATCTGTAAGCTGAATGCTCGGGTGGGTATATGTTGATTTTCAAAGAGAGACGTACTTGACATCTTTATTTTTTTGACAGCGCAAGAATCTTATTATATCCCTACCTCTTACCCATATTTTCCTCTTCTATTTATATCCCACATTGGATCTGTGGTCTCAGGATTCAGTGTGGGGTTTTTCAGACTCGGGGGCTTGGTCTGGGGATCAGCAGAGCCTTGTTAGGCTGCCTGGGATTGGAAGGCTCCGTTCAGAAATGGTTTCCAAATTGACATTGACATTGTGGCTTTTTCCAAACCGTTCTCTGCTGTTGCCACGTGAGCCCTGCCAGCTGACAGGGGATTTATTTGAAAGAGCACTGTGTGCTCTCCAAAAAGTCCCAGCCTTTCCCTTCCCAAGCATTCTATAAGATTAAAAATAAAATTCGGTACAATTTTCTTATTCTTTTTCATCTGCATTGCTGAAAATAGGAGGAAAGTTGGTGGTGATTGAACACACTTCCTTCACGAAGGATAGAAGGGTGATGGCTGTGAGTTGTCTTATCCCAGGAATATTCCCACATCCTTTCCCTTGTGTCACTTAGGAGGATGGATGCTGGAATTGCTGCTCATGGAATGCAGGTGGCACACAGAGCTCACCAGGATTGCTCTCCTTTCCTGAGCAGTAAAGTCTTACTCATTTTGCAGGTTAAAAGAAAAAAAAAAAGGAACCCCTCTGCTTCCTCAAAAGCACTTGTAAATCATGTAATATCTTACTTTTCAATGTAAATGAGATTTGAATGAATAATGCTAATTATTCATTCATCCTAATTCAAATCCTATTTTAATTAGCCTGTGGGCCCAATTTCACTTTCATGCAGCATGAAACCTCTTTTGATGAACAACAGAATTGCCATGCATTTATTCTTCTTTTTTCTTGCTCAGCACATGTCTTTTTAAACTGCTTAAGAACAAAACAAAACAAATAAATCATTAATAAATTAATCAAATTTCATTTGCGTGACCTGTGAGGACATATTTTAAGGGGGAAAAAACTCTTCTGTAAATGTATTCCTTCTCCTTAACAACTGCCTCAAGGCTACAAAGTCTTTCTCCTGCAGACAGACCTTTCTGAGGAGATGCTGGTGAACTGTGTGAATGCAGAGACCGGGCAGCTTCAGCTCCCTGGTCCTTCTGGGAGCTGTCTCCTGGCTGGAAACCTCAGCTCCAGGGAAAGCTCTGAGCCAAAGCCTGTACCTGGTGTGGGCTCAGCCAGGGCAGGGTGTCCCCAGAGAGCTGGGCTGGCACTGGCCCTCATGGAGGGGCAGTGTGGAGTCCTTCCAGCCAGAGTCACAGGATGCTTTGGGTTGGGAGGGACCTTACAGACCACCCAGTGCCACCCCCAGCCATGGGCAGGGACACCTTCCACCAGCCCAGGGTGCTCCAAGCCCCGTCCAACCTGGCCTTGGACACTCCCAGGGCTGGGGCAGCCACAGCTTCTC
>JAWWEU010000080.1:3301427-3312172 GCA_035583155.1 Acropternis orthonyx | reverse complement strand
GCCCAGGGTGCTCCAAGCCCCGTCCAACCTGGCCTTGGACACTCCCAGGGATGGGGCAGCCACAGCTTCTCTGGGCAGGCAGAGCCTCCCCACCCTCATGGTAAAGTAATTTCATTCTGTTGTCCCATCTAACCCTGCCCTGTTGGTTTAAAAGCACTTTTCCCTACACTATGCCTTTACACTGTGCCTTTACACTGTTCCCTTTACATTGTCACTACAGGCCTTGATAAAATGTCCCCATTTTTCTTACAGCCTCCATTTATATACTGAAAGGTCACAGGATGATATCTCCCTGGAGCCTTCTCTTCTCCAGGCTGAACAGCCCCCCTTCTCTCAGCCTGTCTGTGTAGCAGAGGTGCTCCAGCCCTTGGAGCATCTTTGTGGCACCCCCTGGACTCCCTCCAGCAGGTCCATGTCTGTCCTGTGCTGGGGCCTCCAGAGAATCTCCCCCTCCCCTGCTGCCCAGGCTGCTTTGGATTTGCCAGCTCATGTCAAGTTCTTCAACCTCCGGTATCTCCAGGTCCTTCCCTGCAAGGCTGATCTCCACCCACCCACCCCCCCCCCCAGTCTGAGCTGATGCTGAGGTTTGCCCCAGCCCAGCTGCAGGACCTTGCACTTGGCCTTGTTGGGCCCACTCTTTGAGGCTGTTGGGATCCCTGGGGATGCCACCCCTTCCCTCCAGCGGATCAACCTCACCCCTCAGCGTGGTGCCATCCACAGGCACGCTGAGGCTGTGCCCAGCCCCACTGTCTGCTGATGGAACGACAGCAAGTGAGTCCTGGTTTCAGAGAACCATCACAGAAGAGCTTGGGTTGGAAGGGATCCATAAGGATCATCCAGCCCAACTCCCTGCTCCTCACAGAGCTGTCCTGAAGTGCTGAACCAAACCAGCCCACTCCCTGTGCCCTCCTGCTCGGGTGCTTTGGGCTGCAGCTGCCAGTCTGTACTGGGATAGAGCCAGTCTGTACTGGCTGTGCTGAGATGAGGTCAGTTTGAACTGGGAAATGGACCAGTCTTTACTGACACGTGGCCACAGGGCCCAGTTTGTACTGGGCTGAGGGCCAGTCTGACCTGGAAGTGGATCAGAGGATCCAGTTTATCAGGGGTGGGGGCCCAGGCTGTGCTGAGACAAGATCAGGAGCTTGTTTGAGGGCATTTGGGATTTGACAGCCTGGAGTGAGGCTGGTTTTAACACCCAGCTGGTGTGTGTTGTACTGCCTCCCAGGTGCCTCCATCCCAGCAGGATGGGGACATCACTGCAGCATTTTAAATGTTTAAATTCATACCCAAACCGTGCCATGGGCTGGGGACAGGACGGGGCACACCTGAGGGGCTGTTCCCTGGCTGTATGTGCACAGCAATCCTGTTAAACAGCTCCAGAGGTTTACTGCAGGGAACATCTTCACCCAAAGTTGGTTTGTTTTTTTTTTTCCCATGTACCTGGTCCAAATTCTTCTTCATTCTTTCTGGATGTCAGCGCCTGCAAAGCTTTAATTCAGGAGCCAGCTTGCTGTCAGAGATAAGTGTCCTGGTATTTCCGTGTGGATCCCGCCTGCTCCAAGGAGCCTCCTCCACTGGAAGTGCTGGATTGAATTTATGACAAATACAAGGAATGAAAGTCTCTCTCAAATGCACTTTCTGGCATGACTTAAATTAGCTGAAATTGCTGACATTTTGCCTTTCTCAGATGCACGTCAGTGTCCATAGAGCTTCCTTTCAAACACTGTAAAATTATTGAGTTAAATGTTGCCAGCACAACAGATGTGGGAGACGCGAGTGTATGTTGGGTGAAGGTTACTGTGCTGTGTCTGGGTGCTGCAGCACGTGGTGTGAAGGCTGAACGTGCTTCCCTAACCTTGCCTGATCCCACACATCTGGAGCATAGCACCACTTCCAGTGCCATAACTCTGCTTGGAAATTCTTGGCTTTGCACAGCATTTAATTTGGGTGGACCGAACCTGGGATGGCAAAGTTTAATGACTGGTCGTTTTGCTTGTTTCCTTAAAGACAAGGAAGTTCTTTGCCTGCTCGTGGGTTCTCACATGTTCGTGCCACAGCTCTGCTCAGGACTAGGACTAAATTTAAACTAAGTGACACTTTCTTGTTGAAGAGAACCAGCTCTTCAGCAGCTTTGCAGCTCCACAGCCGGGACCTGCTAATTGACAGAGGTCCTGGTCATTAACCAGGGGTCAGATCATGCCAACAGCACCCGAGGGCTGGGGGTGAGCCCAGCACCGTGTCTGTGCAGGCAGGGGCTGTGTGTAGGTCTGTGCACTGGCAGAACTGGTGCAATCCAGGTCGAGAATCCTCCTGGACAGTCCCCAAAGGGACCAGGGGCCTCGTGCCCTCCAGAGGCTGAGCAGCAGCCCAGGGGTGATCCCTCCCTGTGTGTCCCCTCCAGTTGGCGAGGTACAACCCAGCCACAGGAGTGTGTCTGCGGGTGGAAAACACACCGGGAGAAGCTGGCACGTGACACAAGGGGATTTATTAGATGACAAGGTAGCCGCTTGTCGGAAAGTAAAGACTCTCTTACTGTAAGCGGCGCTCATTTCGAACTTCGCTGCCGCTAACTGCTGGGGAATGTGACAGTACCTGAAAAAAAAAAAAAAAAAGGCTGGTTCCTGCTGTTACTCCAAATTTGCATTGGCAGCAGTATTTAATTAACTTCAAATTTACTTAGTAGTTTACTTTCAGAGCCCTAATGCTTTCAGGGAGACATAATTAACCCCTTAAACTCCTTTGGATTTTGCCTCCTTTTTAATTGATGAATCATGCCATGTCAGCAGGAACATGCCTGTCCTCTTGGCCTCCAAATCCAAGTGGGAAATGCCAAGCATGGGGGTGTCTGAAGCACTGTCCTTGTCCCACTGATGCAGAACTCAGGGTGGCAGAGCTGGCCTCGGGTGTCTTTCTGAGAGGGGTGCAGAGCCCCTGCTGCAGTGAGGGACTGCACTGGGGCTGGAACCTCTGGTCTTTTTCTCCTGTTAAAAGCTGTTACTTCTGCCAGTTCTCTATGGCACGAGGACAGCAGGGCTGTCTAGGAAGAAGAGCTTGGCAGCACTGCATGCACCTGTAATAGCTGCTATCTATCCAACACATATGATTCATACATGCCCTTCTTCAGGGTTTAGTGCAGGTGGCCTGTCCACCTGAGTCAAGGACAGTGATTTTTGTCTTAACTGGTAATTTTGATGACATGTCATGATCCTCAGCTTGTTGGCATTGACATTGACCCATAATCCTTTCATCTGCTTTCCGTTTTTCCCAGGTAAACAAGGACCTCTTGTCCTAGTTACAGGGGCTGCGACCAGTTTGTCACTGTGTGGGTGTCTACACCCTCTGTTATTTCGGTTGGACTGTTAATAATGGCCCATTCCCAGGAGCTGCCCAGGGCACATCTGAGCCCTCAGGGTATAGGAGGGGTGTTAAAGAGCCCTGTGAGATAGGAAAGTGTTCCTCTGGTCACACTGACTGAGCTGTGGTATCTCCCCTATAGACAGGTGAGGAGGCACCAGCACCTTCACACCCACCGAGGGGTCATGTCTGCTCATGGGCTAATAGGGACTGGCACAATAGGCAGCTGCAGCCACCCAGACCATCACAGGTTCCTTTCACTTTGCCCTCAGGGGGCCCACGTGGTGCTCAGCACAGGGGCCAATGAACACCGCTCTGTTCATGCCCCAGGGTGCGGGCTTATATGTGTCTTGGTGGGTTAAAACCAGTTTTTCTCTGTATAATTGTATTTAATGTAATCTTTTCCGTAAATTCTAACTCTGGCTTGTAGCATCTCTTGAGCTGGGTTCATTTCTCCCTCTTGGTTTGCCTCCAAACGATCACACCCCTGTGAATGTGTCCCTTTCAGGCCTGCTCGCGGTCCCTGTGCTGGTTCTGAGCCCCACGTGTTCGGCCCCTGATGTCTGAGGCCCTGCTGAAGGATGCGGCCGCGCCCGCCCGGGGCTGTCTCGCTGACAGGGAGGTAAGATCACCCTCCCTCTCCTGACTGCAGGGGGCCAGGGCTCACATCCACCTCCTTCCCTGTATCACCTTGTCCTTGAGGACCCTCCCTCCCCTCCCTGTTAACTGACATCCACAGCAACCTCTCTCTGTTACAAAACTGACCTGCATGTCTTTTCACTGAGCATGGTTTAAGCAGCTTAAGCTGTTTCAGTGTAGGCTGTTCAGGGCCCTCAGCCTCTCCAGCAGGCCGTGTTTTCCTGTGTCACTGCTAACTCTGAGCTCCAGTTCTGAGCCTGCAAACTCGTGTCCCATGTGCCCTTTTTGTCAGCAGCCACTTCCCAGCCGAGCCTGAGCAGATCCAGCCTGGCTGCCAGGCCTGGCCTGGGCTTTGCAGGACTGCTGTAATTATGGAACTGGTCTTGGATCTAATGTGGGAATCATTTGTCAAGACATTTGTTATTTTTGATCCATTTCATACGGTCTTTTTTAATACTCCCCTGTGCTATTTTTCTCTCCCACTGTCATGAAGTGATAAATCAAATGTCCTGCCCAGCCCATCCACACGATGCCTCTGCTGCTGGCTTTTCAGTGAAACATTGAATTCCACCAGAGGGGGATTACATTTATATCCCTTAGTTCTGCATTGATTGCATCCCCTCACATTTCATTATTTTGCTTGTGAACAGCTCTGTTTACGTGGAAGAAGTTGAATAGTTCCTAGTTTTCTTCCAGTCTCCTGGAATTTCTCAAGGTTAGGAATAAATCCCTTTTAAGATGAGAGTGCTGGAGATTTGTCCAATTCTGGGTTTAGGATCTTTCACCAAATGTTGTTCTATTGTAAAAGTTTCTATTAATAATGATATTAAACTGATATTTGACATCACCAAAGCTCTGAAATATGTCTCATCCCCTGTGCTGTAACAGCATCCAACAGCTCCAGGTGGGCCTGGAACGTTGCTGGGTTTTGTTCACTGTGTTGCCAGCGGGGATTTTCCATGGATAGATTTTTTTCACTGATAGGATTGCAAATTTATCATGGAATCATAGGGTGGTTTGGGTTGGAAAGGATGTTAAAACTCATCCAGTTCCACCCTCCCTGTCACAGGCAGGGACACTTTCCATTGTCCCAGGCCTTGGACACTCCCAGGGATGGGGCAGCCACAGCTTCTCTGGGCCCCCTGTGCCAGGGCCTGCCCAACCTCCCAGGGCTGGAGCCCCTCTGCTCTGGGACAGGCTGGGAGAGCTTGGGGTGTTCCCCTGGAGTAGGGAAGGCTCCAGAGAGACCTGAGAGCCCCTTCCAGTGCCTAAAGGGGCCCCGGGAGCGCTGGAGAGGGACTGGGGACAAGGGATGGAGGGACAGGACAAGGGGGAATGGCTTCCCACTGCCAGAGGGCAGGGATAGATGGGATATTGGGGAGGAATTCTTGACTGTGAGGGTGGTGACATGCAGAGCAGCTGTGTGTCTCTCTCTGGCTGGGTAGTAGCTTTGGGAGCACGTTTTTGTGTGAAATGGCACTGAACTGCCGCTTTTCTCACAGCAGACTCCTCAAAAGCCTGCGGAGGAGACATACGATCATCAAGCAAATTCTGGCAGCTGGATCCCGATAACAGGTGATGCCACAGACAGGG
This sequence comes from Acropternis orthonyx, assembly GCA_035583155.1. Classification (NCBI taxonomy): domain Eukaryota; kingdom Metazoa; phylum Chordata; class Aves; order Passeriformes; family Rhinocryptidae; genus Acropternis; species Acropternis orthonyx. Next base: position 3,306,586 of record JAWWEU010000080.1, on the reverse strand, counting down.
ATGGGTGCTGGGTGTAACAGTGTGAAGTTTTGGGACTCTTTTGGTTCAGCGTTTGCACTGTTTGTTCTCAGGCTGATAAACTCACCGAAATTCAGGGGGGATTTGTTTGTTTTTGTAGATAAACTCATTTGACCACCATGAGTTGGAGCTTTCTGACCCGCCTGTTAGAGGAGATCCAGAACCACTCAACGTTTGTTGGCAAAATCTGGCTGACAGTGTTGATTGTGTTTCGGATCGTCCTGATTGCTGTGGGGGGAGAGTCCATTTACTACGACGAGCAAAGCAAGTTCGTGTGCAACACGGAGCAGCCGGGCTGCGAGAACGTCTGCTACGACGCCTTCGCGCCCCTCTCGCACGTCAGGTTCTGGGTCTTCCAGATCATCCTCGTGGCCACCCCGTCCGTGCTGTACTTGGGCTACGCCATCCACAAGATCGCCCGGATGGTGGAGCACGGCGAGGCCGGCCGGAGGGGCAGGAGGAGGAGCTTGCCCATCCGCTGGAAGCAGCACCGGGGCTTGGAGGAGGCGGAGGGCGACCACGAGGAAGACCCGATGATGTTCCCGGAGGTGGAGGTGGAGAGCGTGCGGGAGAGCAAGGAGAAGCAGAGCCCTGCCAAAGCCAAGCACGACGGCAGGCGGCAGATCCGGGAGGACGGGCTCATGAGGATTTACGTGCTGCAGCTGCTGGCCAGGGCCCTGCTGGAGGTTGGCTTCCTGGTGGGGCAGTACTTCCTCTACGGCTTCCAGGTGAGCCCCGTGTTTGTGTGCAGCAGGAAGCCCTGCCCACACAGGGTCGACTGCTTCATCTCCAGGCCGACCGAGAAGACCATCTTCCTGCTGATAATGTACGGGGTGAGCTGCATGTGCCTGCTCTTGAATGTCTGGGAGATGCTCCACTTGGGGTTTGGCACCATCCGGGACACGCTGAACAGCAAGAGGAAGGAGCTGGTGGACTCTGGCACCTTCAACTACCCTTTCACCTGGAACACGCCGTCGGCTCCGCCGGGGTACAACATCGCGCTGAAGCCGGAGCAGATGCCGTGCACTGAACTGTCCAACGCCAAGATGGCCTACAGGCAGAACAAAGCCAACATAGCTCAGGAACAGCAGTACGGCAGCAACGAGGGCAACATCCCCGCCGACCTGGAAATCCTGCAGAGGGAAATCAAAGTGGCTCAGGACCGCCTGGACCTCGCCATCCAGGCTTACAACAACCAAAACAACCCCGGCAGTTCCAGAGGGAAGAAATCCAAAGCAGGCTCCAACAAAAGCAGTGCCAGTAGCAAGTCAGGAGATGGGAAGAACTCGGTGTGGATTTAACGTATTGTGGTTTTTTTCTCCTAGTTTATCATAACCAGCAGTCCTGTGAACAATGGCTTCCATTAAGGGAATATTTGACTCTGCTTATGTTCAGGGATACCGTTGGCTCGTGATGCAGCCCCTGGAAAGGGTTTCTGCGCTGACTCTGGGACTATAGAACCTTATTCTTTTGTCTTCCAAGTCAGGAGGCAAATAGGTATATTTAATTCATTCTCATTGAACGGTTTATGCTGTATGTACAGTACTATAGTACATTTATTATGCACAATTTTTTTTGTATTTGTACACTGGATCTGCTGTTACACTTTTTATACCGACAAGGACAAGGCCATGGGTAGCCATTAGCATTTTGTTAATTTTATTATTGTTGTCTGCAGTTACGTCATTGTTCTTCCTTGTTTTCCGAGTAAAACTTTTTATAAAACTTTTCAATGCTGCGTTTCCAAAGTGCCTTGAACGTGCAGACAGTGGAGTCTCCACTCTCTGGGAGCTCCTGGGTGGGGAAAGGTTTGGGAAACGTCTGTTCGTGGTGCTCCTGACTCTGCCTGTTACTAAAGTGATGTGCTGCTTGAAAACTGGAAGTGTCATCCCGTCAGCTCCTGTGTCCTACAGGCTTTTTCCCCCTATGGAAAATGACTTATAGGAAAAATGCATATGTGTGTGTGTTGGGAGCAGGAGTGCCAGAGGTGGAGAGGGTTCAGACCTCCCTGCACACTTTGAGCAGCAGGAGGGAAGAGACACTTCAAACTCCTGCAATACATCCGAAAAAAACCTGAGTAGAAACAACTGGATCCAGTAATTCCATGTGTTTCTGTGATACTAATGGGAAGAGAAGTTTGTGAGGCCTGTTGTTGTGTAACACCCCGCTCCCCAAGGGCAGGCAGTGGTACCTTTTGGGGAGGATTCCTGTCCCTCCCAGACTGCTCTGGTCAGGTGGAGCCATGGCAATTCTGGCTCTCCCTGGCAGACCCTCCCTCTCCCAGGAGCCGGCACACACGAGCTGTGTGGGAGAGTTCTCCAAAGCCCTTTCCGAATATCAGTGACTCTGCCTTATCCCAGACCCCTCTCCCTCCCGCTCTGGATGAGGAATTTGGTTCAGACGGAGCAATATGTATAATTTAGCTTTCTGCTTGAGAGCCCAGCCCGACGTGGCATTCTGTGGTCTTGGCATTAAACTGGAATTTCCAATGAGCAGGAGGGAGTGTGGGACGGTGCCTTTGGCTCTGTCTTTCTGGCAGGGAGCCACGGCTGTCCTGGAGAGACGCTCAGAAGTGTCTGCTTTCTGTGCTGTTTATGATGGATTCGGGACCTTGCTCCTCTCCCGTTTTTGTCAGGTTTTCACGCATTTTAATGTATTTTGGGGGCCTGTTTCAAGCAGGACTGTTGTTTTGAGGCTACCTCAGTCCTCAGTCCCTCGTCAGAGCCGGGTCAGGACTCAGAGAGTCATGGAATCACAGGATGGTTTGGGTGGGAAGGAACCTCAGAGCCCACCCAGTGCCACCCCCTGCTGTGGGCAGGGACACCTCCCACCAGCCCAGGTTGCTCCAAGCCCCGTCCAACCTGCCCTTGGACACTCCCAGGGATGGGGCAGCCACAGCTTCTCTGGGCAGCCTGGAAGGACTGAGGCTTTGGAGGGCACAGATAAATCCCTGCTCCTTTCCCATCCCTCAGGATACCCACATGGAGGCTCTACATTAAACACCCACCAAGGGGGCAGGGGCACATCCTTGTCATGCCCCTCTGCCCGAGCACTTGTGCTGAGCTGTTTTGGTGTGTTTTCCCTCTGGTTCACCAGGCAGGCCAGGCATGGATTCCAAGCACCCCTGAGCAATCTGGAAAGCCTCTGGAGTGCCCAGAGCCAGCACAGCCCCCGTGTGAGCCCCTCTGGAGCTGGGGGGACTCTGGGAAGGGAACTGGCTGCCCGGCCTTTGGCTCAGCACAAAGCCCCAGCTGCTCTGGGGAGCAGCAGCCGCTGGATTTCGGGCAGAGCAGTGCCAGGGTGATGTCTGTAATAAACTGTAGGTGACACAGGATGTGCAGAGCAAGTGGATGTGGGCAGGGACAGCCCGTGAGATGGGACTGGCTGTGCAGGTGAGAGGAGAATCATTAACAGTGCTCTAATTAAACAGGGGCCTGGAGAGAATCACAGTGATGGGCAGGGGCTCTACCAGAGTGAGCTGTGAGTGTGGTGAGGAATCTGGATGGAAAACATGCCTGAAAGTAGGAGGGACAGCCATTTAGAGCCTGGAGATAAACAGGGGTGGTGGCTGCAGTCCACTCATTATCCCAGCACTGGGGTTGTGCTGTTCAGTGTCCCAAACAAGTGATGCTGCCCTTAACCCCGTGTGGTGCTTTGGGAACAGCCTTTCACCAGTGAAAACAGGGAAAATCCTTCCCCTCACTGCTCTGTTCCCAAACTGCAGCGATTTCCTATTAGTGGCTTAAAATAAACCAGGTTCCCACTCACTTCTCCCTCTCGTTTATTTCCCAATTAATGATCTGAACCATCACCCACGTGGAGCTGCTGCCTCGGGTCAGTCCCGTGAGCTTCTGCCCACGCAGTAAATCCCTGTTAGTGAACTGAGTCTCCAGAATATTCCAATCCCAGCACTGGATTCATTCCAAAATGCCAAGTGATTGAGAGCTGTTTCTGTTACTGCTTTTGATTTTTGTTTTAATTGTGTATGAAGTGCACATTTTGTTGGAAGCTGAGCGTGTGTTGTTGATCGTGGGGTCTGTCACAGCTCCCTGTTCTGGCTGTGGTCGATTCCAGAGCATCAGACTTGGTTTTTCCTTTTGAAGAAATGATTACCTGCATTGCTTTAAAATGCTCTTGTTTTGGCTTAATGTGAAGGCCATTCTGAAATAAACATCCGGGAGAGACTCTGGGATAAAAAATACTGGATGGAACTTGGATTTGTGGTGACATTCTCTGGGTTTGGAAAAAAAAAAATCTTATTAAATCCAGTGGATTACTCCAGTCTGAGTGAGATGGCTTCTTTTTTCCAGCTATAGAATGTGGGAGGGAGGGAGGGAGAGGGACATGTAATGATTTGTCTTAGAGCCACCGTTTGGAATTTTTATACATTTGACCTTGTTTAGTGCAATAAAGAGCCAACCCAGAACTAGCTGTGCCTTTTGTGTGGGAATTGCTCTGCAGGGACGGGAACAATGGCGTTAAATAGGGAAAATCCACAAAGTTTGGAAGTCAGGCCTCGGGAAGGGCGGCCCTTCGGAGAAGAGGGAAATCTGCAGTTTTGCATATGGATGAGCATGCGGGCACTGCCCAGTGAACTGTGCGGCATTAGCTGCCCCAATTCAGCTGCAGGAGCGGCTCCTGTCACTGGGCACGCTCGGTGTCTGTCTGGGGCTGTCACAGGGTGGCCCGGTGAGTGTCCCCGCTGTCCCCTCGCTGCCAGCCTGACCCCAGCCCGGGAGCGCCGGTCCTGCGTGCGGCTCGGGGGGAGCAGGGCTGGAACAAAAGCTGTTTGTGCGGAGGGGAGGAGCTGCCCGCTGGGGCAGGGAGCGGTGACGGTCACCCAGGGCGGCTCTCTGCTGTCCCCACTGCCGGGGCACCCGGGCAGCCCAGGGACTCACAGCCCGGGGGATGTGCATGGAGCAGGGAACAGCCCGAATCCCACTGCCAGCTCCATGCCCGGGAAGGGTAACAGCGGCCGGAGCCACCCCGTGGGTTCCAGGGCAGGGATAACCAAATCTGGGCTCCTGCTGCATTGGCACGGGTTAAAGTGCAGGGATAACCAGGATCTGGGCTCCTGCTGCATTGGCACGGGTTAAAGTGCAGGGATAACCAGGATCTGGGCTCCTGCTGCATTGGCACGG
>JAWWEU010000080.1:3264792-3280904 GCA_035583155.1 Acropternis orthonyx | reverse complement strand
ACCCCCCCACCCCGGCTGGAACTGCAGTGGGCCAGCCAGTGCCAGACTCCAGTGTCAGGCTATGTCATCACCCACCCCAGACAGTACAGGAGCACCAGGACTGGACCCCTCCAGTCAATATTGTCCACCCTGCCCCGCCACAAGGTCTGGACCCCGCAGGCCAAAACCAGACTCTTCCCAGGCTCTACTGCCCCCCGCCCACACCAGTACCAGCCTCTCCACCTGTACCACACCCTTCCACACCACTACCAGCCTCCCCAGCCAGTACATGGTCCCCAGCTGGAATTGGAGGCCCCCAGCCTGTATAGAGCCCCCCTCAGTTGGTACTGAGTCCCTGAAGTCCTTCCAGATGGGACTGGAACTGGTTCCAGATTCCCAACCAGTACCAGGGCTCTTGGCCATTATCAGAGCCCCACAACCAGTACCACCCCTCCAGCTGGGACTGAGCCCCTGCCCGGTCCCTGGTGCAGTGCAGGGAGCCCAACTCTGGATGGAGCCAAGGGGGTTCCAGGGGCCAGTGCTGAAACCAAGGGGGCAGTGCCCACAGCACTGGGGGCACAGGCCAGTTCTGGACCCAGCAAGTGGCCAGTGGCACTCAGGAGTGCTGTGGGGTCCCCAACCTCAGGAAGCCCCTGAGCCAAGAGCCCCTCAGAGGTTGCTCTGATTTCACGGTATGCTGCAAGGCTATATTTCCCCCTGGGGACAATGCAACAATTTTTGGAGAGACAAGCCCAGGTAACTCCTGTTTATTGCAGCTTGGGGGAGGGGAGGTACAGCACTGTGGAGGGTGACAGTCACCTTATGGGGGGAAGGTGGCACAGCCCCAGGCACCCACAGGAGGGGCTGTCCTGGGGCTCTGAGCCCTGGTGAGGGGTGCTCCAGCCAGCACAGGGGGACTCATCCCTTGGGGCTGGTCAGGAAAGAGACCTGGAGACCACCAACCCCAGCTCTGCCTCCCAGGGGTGCCATCCCTGGGTGGGTGCTGGGGCTCCCCATGGAAGGTGACGGGCAGTCCCTGCTCATGTCTGACCAGGGACAGGGCATGGCTGAGCCACCATGTGCTCCAGCGTGGGGGATGCAGGAGCTTCAGTGGCCCCAGCTCATCTCAGAGGCCCAGGGAAGGCCCTGGAGCCCCCCAAAAGACCTAGCTGAGGGTCCTGAACCCCCACTTCATGTCGCCCACTCTCCTCCATGACAACTTATTTAGACTTTTTTGGCACATTTTGTGTTACCCCTCCAGCAAGTCCCTCCTGTGCTGCCAGGGATCAGGTTGGGTCAGGCTCCTGGTGCAGTCAGCACTCAGGGGGGCTCAAGCATTGCCCAGGGGCATTCTCACACCTCCTAGCACCACCCATGGTGAGCCCATGGGGCTCCAGGGAGCCACACCAGTGTGTGTGTGTGTCCCATAGACTCTCCCCTTTTCCAAGCATCTGCTGCCCTGTGCCCGCACCCTTCTCACCCCAGGACTCCCACACCCACTGGTGACAAAGCTGTGACAGTGTCACAGTGGCAGGTCTGCAGCCCAAACCTATCCATGGATGGACAAACCCATTCAGCTTTGTCTGGCCAGGATTCTTGTGAGGTGTTTTCTGCAGTGAGGGTGACAGAGGCCACTCCTGCCCATGCCAGAGCCCACCTAGACACCCTCAATACCAGCCCTGCTCTGGTTTTCATCACTTTTGGGCAGAAGTGGGGGGCAGAAAGATGTTGGGGTGTGAGGGAAGGCAGGACAGGGCAGGGAACAGGAAGGGGGCCAAGCTCCCTCTCCCCGCCAAGCTCTGCAGCTCACCCTGTTTCCATCAGCACTGGCAGAGCTTTAACAACCCCAAACCTGCAGTGGCCTGGGATGGAGGGAAGTACGCTCATCTCAGCCTGGTTTTTAGATCACACTGAGCCTGGATCAGCCCCACACCTCCCTCCACGATGGCAGGGGGCAGGCAGAGCTTCAAAGCTGGGACTTGCTGTCCTTGAACCTTCCTCCTTCTCCATGATGAACGGAACCTGCAGCATCAGGCACAGCAGAGCTGATCCAGCACCTGCTCAGCCCCTCAGGAGACCTGATGCTGCCAGCCCAAGGGGGCAGCCTCTCCCAGTGCCAATCCTGTGGTCCTCAACACCACAGGAACACAAGGGTGCTCAGCTGGGGGGGGGTCACACGAGGTGACAATGAGTATCTGGGCAACCTGGTCTAGTGGAAGGTGTCCCTGCCCCTGGCAGGGGGTTGGAACTGGATGATCTTTAAGGTTCCCTTCCAACCCAAACCATTCCAGGATTCTCTATCTCCAGGCAGAGCAACTGACCCAAGGCCTCCAGGGTCCCCAGGGGGCCCTGAAGCAGCTGCTACAGTCCCCAAGCCCAGTGACCCCTACAACATAAGTCACTGGTCAGTGTCAGGAGGGGGCAGGCAGCAACTGGGGGCTCTCTCCCCTCCCTGGAAGGGCCAGGCTTGGTGAAGGACAACCCCTGTCCCTCCCCTGCTGATCTCCCAGAGCCCCAGGAATGCTGCTGTGTGGCATCCCAGACTCCACAGGGAGCTCCACCTGGGACTCTGGTCACAGAGGCCAAGGGCCTGGAGGGGCCATTCCTGGTCACCCAGGGCACCCTCTTCACTGTCCGAGGGGCACAGAGCGGTCACTCCCTCCAGGGGGCCGAGCACACCAGGGTGTTCCTGGTTGGTGCTCTGAGCCCCTCTCTACGTCTCTCCCAGGAATTACCTTCCCCCTGGGACAGCCAGTGGCCACAGGGCCATGTCCCCAGCAGAGCCCTGTGCTGGGCAGGGTTCAGCTCCTGCAGCAGCTTTGGTCAGCCCTTTGCTACCTGTGCAGGGGCTTCAGCAGGTAAAGAACTGGAGTTTGGCTGCTGCACGGGAGGAGGATTTAGCTCAGGACGAACCTCTGAAGCCTCATGTGTCCCCAGTCTCCTGCTCCCAGCAGGGCTTCCCTTCCAGCCTTGAGTGAATGAGGGATGGTCGTCCTTCAGTCAAGGACTGAACATCTCCAAGGACAGACAGACCCCACTCCTCTGGGTGCCTGGCCTGGGGCTGTCCCACCCTGCTGGGCAGTGAGCCTTGCCTTTTCCCAACCTGCACATGGCAGCTCAGCTTGGGACACCTGGCAGCTCAGGAGAATTGGCTCCATCCTGCTTGGAACTGCCCTTCAAGAGGCCACAGGCACCCCAGAACCTCCTCTTGGCCCGTCCAGCCTTGACCTCCTTGCCTTGGCCAGGAAAAGTCAACAGCCTCCTACCAACTGGTCTCCAGTTTCTCCACATCCCTCCTTACTGGGGGTCACCCCTGCACTGGGTACAACAGCTTCCAAGAGCCTGCTGACCACATTCCTCCAGTAAACCACATATGGGGTGATGTTCTGTGGCTGGAGACACCACTGCCCCACGTTCAGCCTGGTGCCCACCACCCACAGACCCCCTCCAGCAAGGCTTCTCTCCACCCAGCCTCTGCAGTTGGAAGTGTCACAGAATTTGCCTGTGCTTTGGCCACCACACATTCCACCCACTGTATGGTAGAGCTTCCATTTTATTACAAAGTTTAAAAGTTTGCTAAAAACACCCAAACAACTTAGTACCAGTTAAAAACATCTGTAAATACTCAAAGACAAATGCCCAAACCATGTGAGGAGCAAAAAATGTCACTCCCCATGACCTTTCTATCCCAAGTCTTGGCAACTCTGAGGATGGGGTGAGAGGAGGAACAGGCCCTGCTCTCACTCTGGAAAGGCAGAGAGCACATTTCTGCTGAAGAGAGACTTCCAGAGGGACCACTGTGTCAGCAGCTCTGTGAGGAGCTAGAGGAAGCTACTGGCTCTAAACTTGTCCAGCAGAGAGGAGGGAAGGTTCCAGCCCTGAAGAGAGCCAAGGACAGTGAAGATACCGCATTCCCATTGATTCCCAACAGGAGAAGGAAGCGTCCAGCCTGCCAGTGGTGTCCACTTCACACTGATGGTCCTTACTCCAGCTCTTGGATGTGCCTCCTGGTCCTGACACAGAGGGTGGCTTGGTAAATCCCTTTCCAGACCCTTCCAAGCTCCCACCATGGGTCCAGAGAGTGGCCAGGAGGTGGTTTTAGCTAGTCCAGCTTCCGAAAAATGTCTCAAATGCAGGGAAAGGGGCTCCTCTGGTGTCCGTGCAGCAGGTCCGGCAGTTCCCGTCCCCCCGGCCTGCGCAGCCCAGCTCCGACTCCTGCCTGAGCACTGAGCAGAGCTGGGACTCGTACCCGCTGTCCCTCACACTGACGTGTGTCCTCTGCAGCAAGTCCCTGTCCACAGCTGCAGTCCTGCTGCCCTGGACACCCGTTAGCAGCGGGAGCAGCTGCACATCCCAGTCTGACTCCGAGGAGCTTCTGCTGAAGCCGTGAGCAGCCTGTGTGCTCTGGGCAGGAGGGGGAGGGAGCCCTGGGCACAGTGCCCGCTCTCTGCTGTGCCTGGGGAGCTCAGGAGCTCCGGGGGCTGCTTTTCCTGCCGCCCTGACACAGAGTGAGCAGCAACATCTGGCCTGAGCCGTGGGCGCTGTGGGAAAGGGCAGGGGGCCAGCGGGACAGCTGCTCCTGCTGCTCCTGCTGCTCCGGCTCACACTGCCGGCCGTGGCACTCTCCCCTCCGAGCTGCTTCCCCTGGGATCCCACACTCACTCTGCTCCAGCCACCCTGGCTGGCAGTGCTGGCTGCAGCAGCTCCAGCAGGATCCACAGCTCCTGGGGATCCCGGCCGGGACGCAGCGTCCCCAGGGCTCCCGCACAGGCACAGATCCAAGCCCAGGGAGCCACGAGGTCTGCAGAGCCCTGTGAGCCGGGGCAGGCTGCCAGCCCCTGTCACACCAGGCCAGCCTGGCTCAGACATCTGTACTGCACCCTGTGCCCCCAGCCCACCACCCACCGGCTCCGTCTGCTCCAGCCTGGGCCTCTTTCCCACCTGGGAGCTCTGGCTGGAGGGCAGCTGGCGCTTCCTGGAGGCAGGCAGTGCCTCTGGGGGGTGGCTCACAGACCCGAGCACTGACTGTTCATGAGGTTCAGGTGAAGGGGCAATTGCCTGTGTGACAGGAGAGGGTGCTGGACAAGGCCCCCAGCCCAGGTCAGGGGCCAAGCCCAAACCTGCAGCCCCCAGCCCGGCCTCCTCCGAGGTGCCACGGGCAGCACAGGCCCCTCCACTGAGCCCTGCTCCCCCAGGCAGCCCCACGGAGCCGTGGCCTGACAGCCCCCCTCCTCCTCTGGGATCTCTGCCCCTGTCCCTGGGCAGGCAGGGGGAACATTGCTTGGTCTTCAGGCCACAGTCCTGCTCCATATCCATTACCAGTTCCACAGCACTCTGTTCAGTCTGCTCCTTTTCCTTTCCAAGCTCTGTCAGCATCTCCATTCCTCCAGTACCATGTGCTTGAGGCACTAAATGTTTGTCAGCCAGGCAGGTCCTCAGCACCCTGAGAAAGAACAATCAGTTAATGCTTATCCAGGCCCAGCAACACCCTCCCGCAGTGAGACAAGACCTCTCCTTCAGCACAGGGTGTTTGCAGCCCTGGCTCAGGAGCAGGTGAGGAATTTCAGCCTGGTGAGGCTCAGCAGAGACACTGCTCCTGGCAGGGCAGGTGGGCAGCACAAGGGACGTCAGGCTCCTCACAGCCCAAGGGTCTACAGAGCAGTTGGGTTTGTTTCAGACAGAAGAGGTGGGCTCAGCTGCCCTTTCTAGTTCAGGAGGCACTAGGAGTCCATGGGAAGTACCCTGAGGCAGAAAACTCATGGAAATGCAAGAACACCTTGCATGACTTGTCTAAGCTTTGCCTGGCAGGTGCCAGGTTGGTCCTGCTGCAGCTTCTGCTCCTGCTGCTCTTCCCTGGCACAGGGATGTTGTTCCACAGCAGCACAGGCACCCAGGCTCTGTTCCCATGAGTATGCCATGCAGCAACCTGCTGCTTTTGGGCTCCAGGAGTTCCCAGATCTCCAGACTTACCTGTCTGGCCACCGCACAAAGCTGTTGGTGAGCCGTGAGATGACACGATCCACGGGGACGTACTGCGAGTCATCCCGGGCAAAGCGCTGGTGCTGGGGGCTCTGGAGGTGCTGGAAGGTGGCAGAGGCCTTTTAGCAACACTTAAAGCTCTCCCAGGAGGGAAATTTGCAGTGACAGGCACTTCCCACAGCCTGACAGAGCAGAGGGCAAGCGGACAGAGCCGCTATTTGGAAGCAGGTTTGGGAACCACCGGCCACACTCCCCGTTCCCCTCACCTGCTGCTGAGGAGGCTGTGCCCACACCCAACAGCAGCCCACAGCCTCCCCAGCAGCAGGGAAACACACACACCAACGCCACTGCCTGGCAATAAAGGCTGGGCTCTGCAAGCCACATTATTTGGCACCTTCCAGGAGATAAAAAACCCTTTTGGCACCTTTTTAATCCACCTGTGCCCCATGTCTGCTCAAATTATGGATCAGGTAACAGGATGATCCTTGAGGCTCTCCCAGCCCGAGAGATGAGCATGTCATGCTCCAATCTTCAAACCCACTGTGTGCCCTGACCAGGTCAGAGCACAGATGTACCATGTTCCCATCTACAAATGCAGATCCTACTGGATACCACAATGGATACAACACTTCCCCTTCTGAAGTTCATAGTGCTAATGGGCATGACCTGACTAACAAAAGGCACTGAGTGACCCCCATGACTTTTGCAAGGAATCAGATCCCAGGGGAAACCTTTACCTTCTGCAGCTCTTCGAAGGTCTCTTGGCAGCACTCACAAAACCCCCTCCTTTTCTTGGGCACGGTGATGGGTGTGGAGCGGGGGCTCTTCCCTCCATCGCTGCGCAGGGCACTGCCTTCTGCCCCCCTGGGAGGGACAGCAGAGGGGTCACCCTCACCTGGCAGCATCGGCAGGGGCTGTGCTGCCTTTGAACCCAGGACAGGGCTCCTTGTGCCCACATCCAAAGGGCAGGTGGTTCCCAGATCCCAGGAACCAGCGGCGAGCAGGAGAGTTGGGTTAAAAGCTTGCACAGAAGGAGCTACAGCCTACCTGGCTTGGCAGGAGTTCACGAGGTTTTTCAGAGGTTCAAACGGGCTGGAGCTTTTGGGAGCCAGGAAGTTCAGGCTGGGAAAGCTTTGGAACTGGTGGTGGAAGGGCCGGAATTGCCTGGAAGCAGCAGATCAGGCCATCAGACTCGTGGCAGTGATGGCCTGGTTACAGAGCTGTCCCTCCCACAGAGGGGCTCAAGGTGCCATCTCAGCTATGAAGAGACACTGCCCATTGCTCTCCTCTGGGCGTGCCAGAATTCCCATTTCACATTGGAAATGTTAAACCCAATTCCCAGTAGCATCCCTGATGGGGCATGTTTTGGACAGAATGCAGGTTTGCCTGCTCAGCCAGACCCCACCATTTGCCCTGGGGTACAGCAGTGCAGCATTCCCAGGTACAGCAGCACGGGATGCCTTTGGTTCCCAGGCCACATCTCTCCTCACACTTCATTGCATGCAGCACATAAACCCGAGTGTTTGACTCTGAGCTGCCTTAAGTGGTGCCTTCAGGATAATTAATTGGCCCTGTGGATACTGTTAGAGTTACAGAATTGTCAGAAACACCGCAGGATCAGGTCCCCTGTGCTCAGGGCTGTAATCAAGTTACAGGCCCTGACCTCCTGGGCTTCAATCTCCTTCCTCCCTGCACAGGGCTTGAATGGATTAAGTGACCTGACAAGGATCACACAGGGAATCCGAGCAAGGAAGGAAACTGTTGTCAAGTCTCGTTTAACACCTTTTTTCCCCCTGACACACGAGCCACGTGGATTGTTTCTCTAAACTCCATCTGCCTCCCTCTAGGGAGAGGGTCATCTTCCCAGTGTGGGACAGGGTCTGCAAGGAAGCCAGGCTCTGCCTTGTGGGCAGAACAGTCACTGGGAAGGAAACCAGTGCAGGAGTCTCCCCCTGGGAGGCCCCAAGGTTTTAAGGTATGTTATTTAGAAAGGTCTCGTTTACCTGCTCTGGTCTTCAACCTTCAGAAAAGGGGGCTTCAATTTTCCTGCTGGAGAGAAAAGTGGTTAGAAGTTTTCCTGGCCAAATTCCCTACTTAGTCACTCATTCCCCAACAGAACTGGGCTACAGAGCTGAATCATCAGAACTTCTGGTGAATACCAAGTGATGGCCGAGCACAGCCGAAACAGCTCTTTGGGTGACCTTCAACAGCCCTTGGCCCCAGAGTGTGCAGTGAGGGGACCAAACCCAAAGGCAGTCCAACCACAGGACATTTCCAGCTTTGGAAGAGCAACCAGCCAACCCCTCATATCCTTAATGCCTCCTCAGTCTTAGACACTGGCCCAACCCTGAGCCTTCTGACTCGAGCCCTAGGAACTGTCACATCCTCACCACAACGTGGCTGCTGAGCATGAGGGAGGAGGTCACAAGAAACAAACTGCAGCAGGAGCTGCACAAGCTCAGAGCTCTGCATCCACCTTCCCTCACCTTTTCCTCCACTCGCCCTGACACAAGCTTGGAGTTCAGAACAGCTCAGGCCAGGATGGTGAAATCAAAGCAGCAAGGGCTGCTGGAGACAAACCAAGGTGCTGCACGGCCAAGCCTGGCACCAGAACGCTACTCGAGAGCAGTATCTGGCCTTCACTCAGTCCCTGTGGAGGCCAAAGAGCAGCTTTGCTTCCTACAGAGGCATAAAATATATGAAGGGAGCCTCAGCAGTGCATTAAAGGAAAAGGTTTTCAGAGCCAGGCTGGAAGGAGAAGCTCCCAGATCCCTCCTATCTCCCAGGTATGTTCCACTCACAAGTGATAACATTACACTCACCTTGGACACCCGAGTACTGATCTGGCTAAGAAACAAATAAGCACCAAGCTGTTCCCACAGGGCATCTGCCTGACCCTGAAACCAAGCCTCTCCTGCCTCCCTCATTGCCTCTGAAGGGCAAGGAGTTTTGTTTTCTCATGATCCTGGCACTCAGTGCTATTTTTTCCAAAGATATTTCACCCTCCTTCCCCAGAAAGGCTGAGCCCACCTGTCCTCACCAGCAGCTCCTTGAGCCTCACCCTCCATTTGCATCAAATGTGCTGCTACGTCACCCAAGCAGCTATTTCAGTACTGGATCAAGTTTTTCCTGTGTAAACGCTGCCAAATGCTCAGCACTTCAGAGAGTGAGGCTGTGTTTAGGCCCCAGATCCAGCTCAGATGGGTGCACAGTCCCGAGCTCTCCCGGCAGTGCAGAGCAAACAGCCCCGCTGTCACTGCGAGGCCCCAGGCCGGGCTCAGAGCGTGCCACAGCTCAGACCCTGCAGCACAGCCTGCCTTATCCAACAGCTCCTCGAGCCTTTTCTCAGCACCTTCCCCTCCACCCCAAACTGGGAAACAACCTCCCAAGTGTCACACACGCAATCCAGGTCGGAGTCTGCTCCGAGACATTCCTGAGCCTCCGCTCTCCAACGAGCGGAGTCAACCAAGCCACAGATGAACTGACGTCAGCAGTGCCAATCTCAGCCCCACAATTGGCTCTTGTCTAATTGCAGATGAGAACCTGGTTGTTCCCCCCTCTCCCTCCTCCCTTGGAAGCGTTCTCCCCGGATCGGTGCCTCAGCAGCACATCTCAGCCCGACAGCAGTGAGTGGGCTGGGAGGAACATGCTCTCCTCTGGAGGATGCATTATTCCTCGAAATCTCCCCTAAGCTGGGGGATTCAGTGTGCAGCAGCACAGTTCTCAGGTGCCTCGGGATCCTGGGAGCTGGCAGCAAAGGGTTCATGGGATTTTTAAGAGCACTGCCTGAAATGAAAGGTCCTCAGCTGTCCTGGGAGGCTGCAGCCGGACTCTGACAAGGTTCCTTTTTCAAAGGAAACTGCCTTAAGAGTTGGCATATTTTAGGATTGCTAAAGTTTCAGATGGATTTCAAATTCTAAATGAGCTTCTTCAAGTAGTTCCACATCTGAGCATAAACAGGAGCACAACTTCCAGGCCTACCTTTGTGAATTTTGGATCCGGAGGCAAGGCATTTCATCTGGAGGAGAAAGGAATAGCATGTGAGCAGCACAGGCAGAGCTGCAGTTTCTGATCCCAGAGCAGCAGCAGCCTCACCCACCACCTCAGAGCTCCTGCACCACCACCCATAGCACCTCCCAAGTTACCCAGCGTTAGTTTAATACAACATACAGGCTGCCACACTCTGACCTTACACCCCACCTTCCCCCTGCCCTCTCCAAGGCATTAAAAATCCTGCAGGAAGCCAGTGTACCAGCCACATCATCTCCTTATTTTGCTTTGCTTGTGTGCGTGGCCGTTGCTTTCCCTCTTAAAATATCTTTGTCTCAATCCATGAGTTCTCTTACTTTTTCCTCTCCCAGTTCTCTCCCAATCCCACTTGTTGGGGGGAAGGGGGGATGAGAGCAACTGTGTGGGGCTGAGTTGCCATCTGGGGTTAGAATAAGACATAGTTCAGGTTCTTATGAGCCAAAATCAGTATTAACTGTGCTGCAGAGGTTGATAGCTATCAACAGCTGCCTCATTCTCATCTGGTTTAATCACCAGCTTTATAAGAGGAAACATTTTTCGAATTTTGTCATCTCCCTCACCAAACAGAAGCACCAGATTGCCCGGTGCTGGATGGGATCCAGCGCTCAGATCACCCTCCTGTCTGGCCCTTTGGCACTGGAGGAGCTACAAGGATTGTTCAGAGCTACCCAGAGACCCTGAGCTCCTGCAATTGGCTGGAGTGAATTGTTACCTCTGTGTTCTGGCACCGTTTCCTCGCTCCCGAGATGGCTCGCAGCAGTTGCTGTGCGTAGGACAACATGTCTGTGCAGGTGGGATGTCAAGGAGCCAGAACTCAGCGAGGGCAGGGAGCTGTTCCCCTCTAGCTGCAGCCCCCATGGCACTGGGAATGCTGGAGCCTGAAGGCCCTGGCACACAGTTCTGCCCCCACCAGGGAACTGGGCCCAAGATGAAGCCAAGAAAACACGGAGGGACAGCTCCCTTTGTTTGCTCTCTGGCAGAGCTGGAGGCTCTGCAGAAAGGAGACAGTGGCAGGAGCTGTGCAGCCCCCGAGGTGTGGCAGCCCTGACAGGCCCTGGGGCTCAGCAGAGCTCAGGGACAGGGGCTGGCAGCAGCTGCCTCCACCACGGTGCAGACAGGCTAGGCCACGGCAGTATGTCACTGTCACCAGACACTCAGGAACCTCTTACTCCAGACCTATTATTAGAACCAGAGTTCCACCATCTGCCTTTCCCATCACCCCCTCCCCATCCATCACGGAGACAGGGAGTGCCTTCCAGCACAGGTCCTCCAACACCAGCACTTCCTAATTAAAACCGACCAACCCCTGCCCTTATCATGATCTGGACTTCCAGGTTAATTAGCAAAAATGGCCTTTTTGGAACAAACTGATGCACCTACCAAGCTACAAACATTTTTTAATGTTACAGCTTCAGTACATCACAATGCTCCCCGTGTTTGCTGTTGACAGTGGGATGCTCTGTTCACAAAATTAACCTGGTGTTGGAGGGCAGACACAGCCTCAGCCAGGACGGCATCAGTCCAGCCTGCAGTTTCTCCCATCTGTTCCACACTCCTTACATCACTTCTTCTCCACCTGTCTCAAAAATCCCTGGTTGCCAAGAGCCTCATTCCACCCCCCAGTTAAGGATACCATCCACGTGCAGGATCTGGACTCCCCACTGGCGAGCGTTGGCGAGGATGCTGCTGCCACTGCAGGTGTCCTGCACAGAGTGGGTAAAGCACAGCTCAAAGCAGCTCTAAATTGAGCTTAGACTTAGATTCTTTCCTGCTGCCCAAATGACAGACCACTCCGTAGCTGTTATTAAAATCAGGGCACAGCTGAGAAGGTTTGAACTCAAGCTTTATCAATCTCAAATTAACAGTAGCACCTGGGGCAAATTTTTAATCCCTGCTTGAGCACGAGCTTCTAAGTGGGCACCGAGATTGGTGTGATGTGACAGCAGGGAAAGGACTGCAGGGAGCATTCTGTCCCAGCTATGTAGCTTTATTTCTATTTAGGCTAAAAATTGATCTAACAACAGGCCTTGTGTTAATAATTCTCTTGTGCTGAGCACCCAGATTGCGGGGACAGGCCTCAGAGGCTGGATGCCACTCATCCAGGATGGATGGCACAGCTCCATGAGGAGCAGTGACCGGGAGCATTATACAATATCCTGCAGGCCAGTGCCTTTCCCATTCCCAGGATGTGCCCTGTCAGCAGGGCAGGGGCTCTGCAGGAGGGCTGGCACTGCCTCTGCACTGCTCAGCAGTTCTCAGAGCACACCCAGCCCGAGGAGAGCCCGGCCACGTGCTGCTCACCTGGTTCTTCATGGCCTTCTGCAGCAGCTCCTTCCCCCGGCTCAGCAGGGCCTGCGGAGAGAGGGGACACAGAGCAGGTTATGGCACAGGAGAGCAGGGCAGTAGGAATGATTCCTGGGGACACAGGATTCCTGGGGAGCAGGGCCTGGCCAAGGCTTGTTTCACCTCACAGCCAGCAGGAGTGAGCATTTCCAGGGAGCACAGATCGCAGAGCTTCGCTGGCTCTGCACTCACAGCACCAGCCAAGGCTGGGAATCATCGACCAGCAGTGAGGGTTCCAGAGTCAGCCAAGAGGAAGCAGTGCTTTAGCTTGGAACTGCCTGCTGCACCAAGGAATTGCTCAGGCTGGAAAAGCCCTCTAAGGTCAGAGTCCAATCATTCCCCCAGCACTGCCAAGGCCACCACTAACCCATGTCCCCAAGTGCCACATCCACACAGCTTTTAAACCCCTCCAGGGATGGAGCCTTCACCTGGGCAACTGTGCCAGGCCTTGACCACCCTTTCTGGGGAGAAATTTTCTCATATATCCAACCTGAACCGCCCCTGGTACAACTTGAGGATGCTTCCTCTTGTCCTCCCACTTGTTACCTGGCAGAAGGAACTGTCTCCCTCCTTGCTATATCCTCCCATCAGGGAGCTGTAGATAGATAAGATCGCCCTGCTCCTCCTTTTCTCCAGGCATCCCAACATGCTGGCCAAGGTTAGGAACACCATTAGCTTCCCTTTCTGGGAACAGAGTCTTATTTGCAAGCCAGTGGTCTCAGCAGTTCAGCTCTTTGTAAGACAAGGGGACAGTGCTGTGAGCAGGACAGGGACAAGCACGGGGTGAAACCCCTGAAGCTCAGGTTTTCCACTGCAGGTGGGATTTCCCATGTTCCGGGAGGGATGTTGGACTTTGGTCACAAGCACTGCTGAGCAGAAAGCCCAGCTCTGACAGGGCAAGTAAGACCCAGAGAAACCCCTTCCTGGAGGAGATCCCTTGTGGATCTCCTCCCAGGTTCCAGTGGCCTTGCCCTGTGTCTGTGAATACACATCCCAAGCCTGCAATGGTTTTATCTGGTCAGTACTTCTGGCTTCTCCAGCCACACCTCTGCCCATTCCCTTGGGAAGCCAGCCAAGCCCTCCATTTCCTCTGCCATTCCAGCAGATTTCCTTGATTACAGCCCAAAGCTGTGACATGCCCATTTGAGTGGACAATGATGGCAGGTACAAGGAACAAGGGTACAAGTAGGAACAGCCAGAGCAGGGGGAAAAAAACCCACACATTTTCTCAGAGCAGGACTGACTTCACCTCCCAACACTGGTCACAGGTTGTACCTTACAGACCCCTTGGCACAAACTTTGAGGGGGCCAAAGCCTTTATAGCTCTTACCGTGTCTGGTGGCTTCTGGCGAGGTCTGGGCGGGTTCTCTTTGGAGGCAGCAGGCCCTGAGCTTGTGGGTTTTGTGTCTCCTGAAGTTGGGTTGTTCTGCTTCTCATCCCGAGCCCTGGCTCTGTCCCGTTTGGCCTCTTTGTTGCTGGACACCACGTAAGTGACTTCTTTGCTGAGGAAGCTCTCGGTCACCTGAGCGAGACAGAACAGAGCAGCTCTGCTAAGCAACACCACTGCCCCTGGTCTAATTCCACACAGTGAGGGGCTGCTGGAAGCACTCATGTCTACCAGCATTCCTTCTTCCATTCCTGTCTCCCAGAAGGAGATCCTGTGATGCCCAGGCCCCAGAGGTGCACAGCAAAGGGTCACCAGAGCCTCCAGACCGAGATGTCCATAACTGTCCACCATTACCTGCTCCTCAAGCAGAGGTTTCAGAAAAAGGCAGTAGCTGAGAAAAAGGCTCTGGACATTGTGGATCAGTGTGGAGGAGCTTTGTCCTCAGAACAGAATGTGTTTTAGCAAAATAAAGGAGAAAGTGAACAGCTGGGACAAGCAGCTCCAAGCAGAACAGGGCAGGAGGGAACCAGAAAGATGAAACACATACACACACCTTTGCACAGGAGCTACAAGTCCAAGGAAGGGGTGGAAACCTGAAGTTGGGACACTAAAGGTATCACAAACCAATAATGAGTTGGGTTCTCAGAAGGTGAGCAGCAGGCAGAGTCACAGGGCACTCACACACAGGTAGGAGGGCCCCAGGAAGACACAGATCTGGGCAGTCCAAATATCACAGCGGCAGAAGCAGCAGGTTCTGCTCCATTACAGAATTCCTGTGGATCAAGGTCCTGGACCCAGCCACGGGAAGTGCCACAAGGGCCACTGGAGGCTGTCCTGCAACAGTGACCCACGTTACAGGACATCAGTGGGGCTGCAAGCACAGAGCAGAGGGAACCACAGCCACAATCCAAATACCACTCCAGGGTGTCAGCCCAAGGTGAAGCTCAAGGTGCCACATGCAATTCCAAGGCCCTTAACTGTGTCCTGAACACCACACAGGATCCGGGCTGGGAGAGTGCTGCCAAAGAGCTGCTTCACAGACAGTGGCTGTGGTGTAGTTGAGTTCAGTATCTCCACAGGAGTGAGAGGAATGAGAATTCCACTCCCTGTGAACCTCATTTCAGCAAGGAAGGTGACCCAGGACAGTGTTTGAGAGGAACCAGAAGAGCAAACAAAGGCTAAAATTATTTCCAAGTGGCAGCCACATAGGGAGGTAACTGACTGCTGGTTCTCAGACTTGAAGGTGCAGAACTACACAAGAGATGCTGTGAGCAGAGTGCCCCTGAGGGTGGATGGCACAGCCTGGGGAGGGCAGAGAGAAACCAGCAAGTTCAGGATGATGGTGCAATTCCAAAGAGGGAAAACAGTGCAAGCCACCTTCTCCACGTGTCTGTGCAGCCAGCATGTGGTGCTGGCAGCAAAGACACAGCAGCAACAAGGTTTTACACCTGTGTGTACATTGAAGGATTTAAACTTTGGGGTGACATGAGATGATCACCTCAGACAGTTCAAAACCAAACAGCAACAACTATTAGGAGCAAACTTGGAGTGCAAAAGTCATAAGGAAACTAAAAGATGAACTTCATGAGCAACCAGGTATAATCCTCGTGTTCAGCTCCAGCTCAGGGACTGAGGTGATGATACTTTTTGAAGGGTCCTGAGAGAGGATATGAGGAATTGGTGCGGAATATCAGCAGCAAGGAAGCCTGGAGGCCATGAAGGATCCACCCAAACAACAGCTTCCCAAGGAAAAGGGCTTTTCAGGGAAAACCATGAGACGAGCACACAGCTCCATGACAGGAGCCTTAGCTGGCATTTCCCTGCTTTACCTTGTGCTGAATTTCATTTGGAAATCCCACAGCTTCCCTAAAAAAATTAAGCTGTCACATGCTGCTGTGAGCAATGAGGGGTAACCAAGCACCAGTTTACACCACTGGAATGTGCTCTGCATGGCCAGGGAACCAGCTGTAAGTGACTGGAAGATGCTCCCATCACCAGGTAACCAGTTACCACCAGCAGGGAGGTGCCCCCATGACTGGGCAACCATTTCCTATCCACTGGAAGGCACTCCCAGGACCAAGTGACCAGTCACCCCTGACTGGAGAAGCACCTCCAAGGCCAGGGCACTGGTGACCACCACCTGGAAGTTGCTCTCATGGTGTCACCACCCCCCACATGGTGCTGGCTGAGCCTGGGAACCTCCTGGAGTGGAGGGAGAAGTTTTCATGAGGCTGGTCCCGAGCAGGATGGTGGTACCCAGGGATCCCTGAGGAGGGTGCAGGGGGGATCGAGGGGGAAGCAGGGATAGGGAGAGAGAGGGGGAAAGCAGGGACTGGGGAGAGAGAGAGGGGGAAAGCAGGGACTGGGGAGGGTGACGTGGCTCAGGTCCTGGATG
>JAWWEU010000080.1:3239765-3264150 GCA_035583155.1 Acropternis orthonyx | reverse complement strand
AAAGCAGGGATTGGGGAGAGGGAGGTGGAAAGCAGGGATTGGGGAGAGAGGGGAAAGCAGGGATGGGGGGACGACACGAAACCACCACCGGAAAACGCGAGAATATCAGGAAAAAAAAAATAAAAAAAGAGCAGAGACAGAAACGGAGCGAGAAGGGCGGAGGGTCCGCGGCAGCCCCCGGTGGCGGGGATGAGGCCGGCGGTGCCGCCCCCCCGGCCCGCTCCCCCCCGGGCCCCTCACCCCGCCGAGCCGCTCGATGGCCGCCGCCAGGCCGCGGGCGCTGCGCCCGCCGGGCAGGTCGAGGTAGAAGGACTGTCCGCGGAGGGGCCGGGCAGGGCCGGGGCCGGGGCCGGGGCCCGCCATGGCCGCGCTGCGGGGCCGGGATCGGGCCCGCCGCTCCTTCGCGTTCAAACTCGCCCGCCCCGCCCCGCCCCGCCCCGCCCCGCACGGCGGCCGAGGGGGGCCCCGCCGGGGGGCGGAGCTGCGGCGGGGGCTGGGGGGGGCTCAGCGGGGCTCTCGGGGGTCTGTCGGGGCCGCCCTCCCGGGCCCCGCCGCTCCGGCCGCACCGGCACCGGCACCGACCCCGCCGCCGCCACAAGCCTGTCCCGCCACAAGGTTGTCCCCCCGCGGCCGACGTACCCCCCTCCCCCGCCCCTCCCCGCCTCCCGAGGCCAAGATGGCGGCGCCCGGCGGGGCGGCCGCGGCCGCGATCCCGGCCCAGGTCCCGATCCCGGCCCAGGCCCCGATCCCGGCCCCGATCCCGGCCCAGGTCCCGATCCCGGCCCCGATCCCGGCCCAGGCCCCGATCCCGGCCCCGATCCCGGCCCCGATCCCCGCCCCGGCGCCGTTCCCCGCCTGGCTCGCGGCGCGGCTGGACGCGCTGGGGCTGGACCGCGCCGTGTACGGCGCGTACATCGAGGGGCTGCTGCGGGAGGAGGAGAGCGACGAGGAGCGGCTGGAGGCGCTGCGGGCCGTGCTCGCCGCCTGCCTGGTGAGGGGGCACGGGGTGACGGGGGGGGGAGCTCCGGGGGGCCCGGGGATGGGGGATCCAGGGGGACAGGCGGGGCCGCTTCCCCCCAGCCCTGGGGCGGACCGCCTCCTTCCCGGCGGGATCAGCCCCTTCCCCGCTGGATCAGCCCCTTCCCGGCGGGATCACCCCCTTCCCGGCGGGGGACGCCCCTCCGCGGGCCCCTCTGCCCCCTCCCCGCCGCTGGGGCTGTTGCGGGCCGGGGTCTGTGCGATGGGGCAGCTCGGGCCGGGCAGTGCCGCGGTGGGCTCCGAGAGGTGACTTGTAAGGCCAAATCCGCCGGCGGGGCTCAGGGGGGCGGCGCTGGGAGGGTCCCACGGCACGGGTTGCCTGCCAGGAATCGGGGCCGGCCGAGCTGGGACGGGCAGGAACAGCCGTGGGTGAGCTCAGGGCCTGTCTCTGCCCCTGCCACATTCCTGGGACAGAGCCAGGAGGGTGCAGGACGGGATTTCTCTTCCACAGTCCTGTCCCCTGAATGGTTTTTCCACTGCCTGTGTCTCGGGGTGTTCAGGGTGTGAAGTGTTAATTAGTGAGTGGTGCTGCTGCTGGTAACTGCCTGTTGGTTCCCTCCCAAAGTGTCAGTGTGGGAGCACAAAACCCTAAAAGGGGCTTGGTCATTAAGAAGAGGATTTTGCTGTCATAGGTCACTGTGTCACTGAGCCGTTCCAGACGGGTTTTCCAAAAGCCAGAGCACCTCCCTGTGCCTTTGCCATCCCCTCCTGGGGCACCAGCAGGGAGGTCCTTCCTGCAGCTGTAATTGTGGCTTTGAGCCTAAAACAGCAGCAGAAGCAAAAAGTGCACCCTGCTGGTGCTGGGGATGGAGCGGCTTTGGAAGGTGCTGTTCTGGCGTAGCCAAGGCTCATTAACTTCCCTTTAATTACCAGACTTGCTTCATTCTGTCACCACGGGCAGAGCCTGTGTCCAACCCCTGCCAGACCTGGCTGAGCTGAGGCGCTGCCACCGATATTCCCCTTCGTGATGTTCAGGGTTTGTGCTGTTTCCCCTTTTCCCCTCAGCCCTGCGTGCCCCTTCTGTGCTGCCTGCTCTGACTCCCCCCTGGGGTTCTGTGTCCACCCAGTGCAGGGCTGTCTGTGCCCTGTCCCTGTCCCACCACAGCCTCTTCCTTCTCCTCCTTTGCAGTTCCCAGCTCAGTTTGATTTTTCTGCAATTCCTGCAAAACATTTTTGTCTGTTGAACTGTTGGACTTTGTAATTACTCTTTTTAGTATGTTCTTTTTCTTTATTTGTAGATTCTGTGCTTATTTCTCTATTGACTTGTGAAACAATCTTTTAGTTGGTGAATTGGGGCCTTTCCTGACAAGTCTTTTCTCTTAGTTGTGTACACAAATTCCAGGTGATTTGTTGTTGTTATATATGTTTGTTTTTCACAACTCTTATCAAAGTAAAGGCACCTGGACTGGTTCCTCAGTCCTGGCCGTGCCTTGCAATCGTTCATGAGTTTATTCAGGTCTCACCATTTCTAATCAAGAAATTTAAAACTGAGTTCTGTTTCTGTCTCTAAGCCAGACAGAACCCAGCTCGCCTGGTGTGGCACCAGCACAGCCACGGCGGTGAAACCCCCCTGTGTTAGAGCTGTTCCTGTGCAAAGGGACTGGTCGTGGTGTGACTGTGACATCCCAGGGTAACCAGAGTCCTGTGTGTGTGTTTAACGAGCAGATTTGGGGTGAAAAGCTGTTTCCTGAGCTTAGTGCTGGGGGTTCGGGTTCTTTGCAGCTGGTACTTTTCCTGTCTGACTCAGGCTTGTTTGAAGCAGCCAGCTCTGCTCCCAGACTGAGGAGTCTCCTTTCCCTTACTAGGAAGAAGATCTCTTGAACGATGTGTGCAGGGAGGTCATGGAGAAGTGGTCTGACTCTCAGGTTGTTGATGCCAAAGAGGAGAAGGAAGGTACTGTGCTCTCAGGGCGCTGTGCCATGGGGTGCTGTGCCTCATTCCTCAGGGTGGGGGTGTCCTGCAGGGTCACCACAATGAGAACTGTCTGTTTGTCCCAGTGGAAGTTGAAACAACACTGTGTGTGCAGGCCTGACCTGCCTCTCATTCCATCACTGCTCACTTACTGTTTCATCCTGAGACACAGAATGAACAATTTCACTTTGGGCTGACTGCTGCTCTTTGGGTTCATAATCTTGCAGGGGAAAAGCTCTTCTTTGTTTATTGTTTCCTTTTTTTTTCTATGGGATCTTTTTTTCTGATGGGGGTTGGAATGACATGGTCATTGAGTTCCAGCCTGAACCCCTCTGGGATGTTTTCAGAACTCTTTCCCAGCTCGCCCAGGGCTGTCTCTGCCTGGCACTGGCACTGCAGCTGCACTCTGGGGGCAGATGCAGCAATTATGTACAAAACACCTGTGCTGCTTCAGTTCCTGCCAGTCAGGAAAGCAGCTGGTTTGGAAAACTGCAGCTGGAGCACTGGGCTGGCCCTGCTGCTGACCCCAGGAGAGCACCCTTATTTCCTCTTCCAACGTCTTCTCTTAAAACTCCCTTTTTTTCCATAAATGCTTGTTGGGGGAAGCTTTGTGAGGCTGCTGATGAACTGTCACTGCTCCTTCCCCAGCTGTGTTTACAGCCCCACTGTTCCTGTGTCCCCTGAATCCATCCCTTGTCCTCCTCTGAGAGCCAAGACCTCATCTTGTCCTCATTCCCGGGGGAGGTTTGTGCTGGTCCCTGAGCAGGAGCTGTGAGCTGCTAGGATTTGCTGGTTCAGGCATGCTGGGATGAGGGAGCGACATTCCAGTGGCAGGACCTGACCTGGGATCAGGGAGTGACATTCCAGCAGCAGGACCTGACCCCTGACCGGAGCCCGGGACAATGGAATGGCCCTTTGGGCTAAACCCTGCTTTTTGTTTGCCTTGCATGTTCCTGTTCTCCTGGCTGCAAACAGCACGTGGGGAGTGCCCAGTGTCACCCAGGAGTGGCTCTGGCAGCAGGACCAACCCCAGCACCCCCTCACGCCCTGGCACGGACACGGCGGCTCCACCACACAGATTTTGGCTTTCCCCAAAAATTCTTGGCCTGCCCTTGCCTTTGGCAGGGGACAGGGAGAAGTTATGCTGTTCCACACATAAAATAAATTCCTCCTGGGAACAAGTGACTGGGACTGCTGGAGCTGCTGCTGGGCTCCTCCTGCTCCTGCCAGTGCTCACCCGCAGGGATTTCGCTTGTCACAAAAGGGCAGCACAATGTGTCTGGGTTCATGGAATTCAAGGGTTTAATTATTTCACTGGGGTTCCAGAAAAGGATAAATCCCCACTGAAGTCTGAATTCTACTCAGAATAACAGAATCCTGAGGGTAAGTGATTGACAGACTGGAAAATAATTTGGTGTCAAAACTCAGATGTCATTTTAGGGAACGGGCAGCAGAATTTTGGTGTTAAAGGTAAATCAGCTGTTGGTCTCTCTTGGCTGGGAGAAGATGGAGAGCATGGAACTGATCCCTTGCTTTGGGTTTCCAGAATTTTCTCTTTGATGGGGTTTTAAGTATGTACTTATTAAGCTGCTTTGAAGCGGAAGAGAATGTGATTTGGAGTCAAACAGATTTTCATTAGGCAGAGCCTGAGTGATTCCAGTTTCACTGTGAAACTTCCCTTGCTCCAGTGTCTGCTGGCTGGGCACAGCACAGGGAATTCCCCCTCGCTGGGAGAAGCCATTGTCGCGTCCCTGTGTCACCACCCCCACGTCCCTGTGTCACCCCCACGCTGGCCCAAGCCAGTCCCTTTATAGCTCCTAAGCAGCTCCAGCTCTGCCAGACCCCAGCTGGAATTCCCCCAAGCCGCCAGCTTTGACAGCACCTCGGGAGAAGCTCGTGGGAGGAGTGGGTGTGGTTGGGTGGTGCATTTGTGCCCAGGGCAGTGTCCCTGCAGGACACGCTGGGGCTGCAGAGGGACCGGGGAGGGGGGGAGGGGATGGCACGGGGGGCTCGGGGCCGTGTCAGCCCCATAGGCTGACGCTGTCACTCCTCTCCTGCCAGATGAGGTCCAGGCCATCGCCAGCATGATGGAGAAGCAGGCCAGGATTGTGGTGAAGCCCAAGGAGGTCTCCTCCCAGGAGGAGAAGCAGAGGAAGGCCGCGCTCCTGGCCCAGTATGCCAACGTGACCGACGAGGAGGAATATCCTTTCCCTGTGCCAGCCCAGACTCGGGGCTGTGGGGGACAGTGTCAGCTCTAAACCTCCTGGAGCAGCAACACCTTCCCACCTTTGCAGGGTCTGCTGGGGAGAACTGGGGAAACTTTGCAGTCTTCCTTCTCCGTGATAAAATAACTGGCATGGACACAGCATGGAAGCTCCCAGTCTGTGGGGTGCCACAAGCAGATGCTCCTCTGAGGGTGTTTCTCCCACCAACACGTGGCTGTGAAGGTTTGCCCAGCCCAGGTGTGGCCAGAGAGCCATGAATGTCACCCTGTCCCTCTGTGAGATGGTGATGAGTTTCTCTCTTGCTTTCTGAGAAGTCTGCTGAAATAATCCTTTACAGAGAGTGTGTGTGGAATGGGAGGGTTTGGAGTTAACTCTGGGTTGTGCTGAAGGAGCTGTTCCCTGCACAGCAGAGGGAACCAGAGGGAATTGTACCCGGCCCTGGAGCAGCAGGACTGAGGGTGGGGCTTGTGCCTTCCTGCTCTGTGTGTGAGTTCAGCTGCTCCCTCCTGGCTTGATAAAAGTTATTTGAGGAGTTTTGAGCGAAGTGTGACTGTAGGCAGGCACAAGTTCATTACTAATGTCCATGTTTCCTTAATTCTCTCACTGGTGGGGATGACCAGGATGGATCCACTGGGACAGCAGTAAATATTGGATCAGAAAAATGTATCCTTTGGACTCCTGGTGTCTCTGGCTGTTTGGCAGCCCCCATGGGGAGTTTCCCATCCTTCCTTCCCTGCTGTGCTCATCTCCCTGTTTCTTTAGGGTCACCTTTTCAGCTTGGGGAGTGTTTTTTCTCTTTGTGTAGCCCGACCCTGCAGTGACAGTGCCCCATGCCCAGCACTCAGACCAACCCTGCCATTCTTCCTCTCCTCTTCCTTCCTTCCCTCTTCCACCTCCCTGCAGCTTCACAGAACACACTTACTGACAAGGGCAGTTCTCCCAGCACATCAGGTTAGTGTTAACTGGTGTCCAGAGAGGGAAATCACGTCAGGAATGAGGCTCCTCAGGCCACCGTGCAGCTCAGGGTGGGCAGGACCCAGCACAGTGATTTGGGACAGTCCCCGAGCTCCCAGCTGGCAAGTTTAAGATGGAAGCAAGTTTTATCACATAATTAAATATGAAACATAAATTATCCTTGTCCCTATGTTAGGGACATGTATGTACCTCTCTGACTACACATACATACAGGTATGAACATGTATGTGTATGTTAGAACATGTCACACAGCTGCAGTGAGTCCACTCGAGGGGGCTGTACCCCTGGGTGTTTTCTTCCTCTCAGGTTTGTAGAGGTTTGATGCATTTTTTCACACATCAGTCTTAAGAACTGGGAGGCAACTGCAATTTTCTAGGAAAAAAAGTCATAGAATAATTCAGGTTGGAAAAACCCTCTGAGATCATCCAGTCCAGCCATCCCCCAGCACTGCCAAGGCCACCACTGACCCCTGTCCCCAAGTGCCACATTCAAATGGCCTTTAAACCCCACCACAGATGGGGACTCCACCACTGCCCTGGGCAGCTGTGCCAGGGCTGGACAACCCTTTCCATGGAGAAATTTTCCCAATATCCAACCTGCCCCTGCCCTGGCCCAGCCTGAGGCCGTTCCCTCCCCTCCTGTCCCTGTTCCCTGGGAGCAGAGCCCGACCCCCTCCTGGCTCCCCCCTCCTGACAGGGAGTTGCGGAGCCAGAAGGTCCCCCCTGAGCCTCCTTTTCTCCAGGCTGAGCCCCTCCAGCTCCCTCAGCCTCTCCTGCTGCTCCTGGTGCTCCCCTTCCTTCTCACAGAGCATGCATTTATTCTATCTGACTTTTCTATCCGGAAAAAAACAGAGCTTCCTTTTCCTTTCTCCATTCCTCGTCC
The DNA here is from genome assembly GCA_035583155.1 of Acropternis orthonyx. NCBI lineage: Eukaryota > Metazoa > Chordata > Aves > Passeriformes > Rhinocryptidae > Acropternis > Acropternis orthonyx. The sequence goes on along the minus strand of JAWWEU010000080.1, from coordinate 3,257,119 downwards.
CCCAATTCCTTACCTGCCTGGTGAGGAAGCAGAGGTGGGAGTTGGAAGGTGAGGGGGCAGGTAGGACAAACCCCCCTCCCCGTGTGCTCCAGCCTTGGGCTCGTTGTGGGCCCTTAACGCGGCCAGCGCTGTTCCGGAACACCAACGTGGAGGATGTGCTGAACGCCAGGAAGCTGGAGCGGGAGCTGCTGCGAGATGAGTTCCAGAAGAAAAAAGAGCAGGATAAACTGCAGCGGGAGAAGGACAAGCTGGCCAAGCAGGAACGGAAGGAGAAGGAGAAGAAGCGGACACAGAAAGGCGAGCGGAAGCGGTAGCTGGTGATTTCCAGTTGGACTCTCAAGGCGTAAAATTAATTCTGAATCTGGTGTGTGTTTAAAAAGCAGCAGGAATTCTGGGCACGTGGTTGGGAGTGATTCTTGGGAAGTGTTTCTTTTTTTTTTTACCTTTTTTTTTTTTTTTTTGGTTTGTTACATAGCAGAAAAGAAACTCTGAGCAGCTCCTGGGCTCATGTGCCCCATGCTTGTGGTGTCAGTGTCCCAGTCGGTGCTCGTGGCCCGTGTCTGTACCAAAGAAGGGTGAAGTGATTATGTCCGTGTTGTTCAGTTGATCTGTTTTTACTTCTGGCCCCCTGGGAGCAGAGCACGGTGGAGGAGTTTGGTCAGGTCGGGCCACACTGCTCCAGGGCACACATGGATTTATTTACACAGGCCTTGAAAAATGTCTTTGCAATTCTCTGTGTTTGTGCTGCCAAGAACAGCACTACAGCCCTGCTGGGGCTGGGCTGAGGGGGCAGGATCGGGGCTGAGCTCAGTGTGGGCGCTGCTGGTCTGCAGCAAAGAGAGATGAGCTGCAGCGCCGCGACTGCATCACCTGCAGGCTGGAGCATCGGCCTCTGCGTCCGCAAACCACGCTCCTTACAGGGTTTTGAGACTCCAGGTAGCTGGGAAATGGTGCTCCCAGGCTCCCCAGTGTTCCAAGGGGGTGAACATGGACTGTTATTTCCATGGCTCTTGCCAGGGTGAAGCTTTGAGGCTGGGCGGGCACCGAGCAGGGAGGTGTGCTGGTGTCACCAGCCCGTTGCTCTCTTTGGGTGCAGCTCCTCCCAGGAACCAGCATCCAAATGCTTCTCCTGCTGCAAAGGGCTCACCCCTGCTGTTCCAGCCTTTTTTGTGACAGTGTTGCCCACTTTGGGAAGGAGAACACTAATCCTGGGAATGGAGGGGAAGGAGGAGCTGCAGCTCTTGGGGGCCACAGGAGGAACAGGTGTGCTTGGCCCTGTGCTGCATCCTGCTCTGGCACCTCTTGGCTGTGAGGTGACCTGTGCTCCTGAGCTCCTGAACTGCTGAGCTCCTGTGGTTGGCAGCCCCTGTGCTCCTGAGCTCCCGGGGTGCCTGACCCAGCACCCGCTTTCGGCGCTGCTCTGACTGCAGGGCCAGGTCTCCCCCTCAGCCCACTGCTGCACGTGTGACTCTGCACCTGCTTTGTCTTTGGACTTGAACAATAAACCTGGTTGGCAAAGAAGTGGTTCCTCTGGCTGAGTGACATTGCCTTTCGTGTGGCGGTGCCCATGGTGCAGTGCCCTCTGTCCCCGCTTGCCCCTTGCCCAGCAGCAGCAGCGTTTCTGAGGGCTCACCTCTTGCTGTCGTGGTGCAGGTCCTGCATCATTCACACCTCGTTTCCCAGGGCTGTGGTGCCCCTTTCCCCTCTCCCCAGGGCTCGTGCCCCAGCCCGGCCCAATGCCCTGCTCTGGCTCCATTTCGTGTGGCTCGGGCAGCTGCCAGGGCAGGGACAGCTGCTGAGGGAGGGGTGGTCACTCAGCCCCAGCCCCTCTGGCCAGCTCTCCTTCCTCCTGGAGCCCTGAGCACAGGCCCTGGGCTCAGGCTCTGCCCTGAAGCTGCCCTGCCCACCCGGGGGCTCGGGAGCTGTTGGTGGCCTGAGTGATCCCGCTGGCACCTCACTTGCTCTGGCAGCAGCAGCTGCCCCCCCCTTCCAGCACAAGTTCTGGAGCTGGGTACCCAGAGCTCTGTGACCTGGCACTGAACTGCCCCCGCCCTTGGCTTTCAAGGAAAACACCAGCCCAGGGCTGGAGATGCCCACTGGCACATACACGGCACAGCTGACCCTGTCACAGCTTCTCAAGCCCTTTGGTTGTGAGAGTCCAGGGAGGAGCAGTGTTCACCTCCCCGGGAGAGGAGGAAATGAGCCCCCTGTGCCCACTGCTGCACTCCAGAGCCCACCCAGGAACAACAGGACACACTGTGTGTGCACATTCCACAGGAGTCTGCAGATGCAAGAAGGGCACAGTCACACACACTGTGGGAACAGCTCCCACAGCCCAGCAGATCCCTCGGTGGGTACCACAGGCTGGGCTGGGCTGGGCTGGTGTGTCCGGCTGGCCAAGGCCTCTCTCTGCCCTGCCAGGGACAGGGATCAGGAGCAAGGGGAGATCCAGCCCTCTGGCTTCCAGCAGCAGCTGTCCTGGGGCAGTGGAATCACAGCCGGGAGCAGCACCAGGGCAGCAGCCAGTGGGGTTGGGAACCACAAGTCAGCTGATGCTTCCCAGCATATGAGGCCCAGGGCTGCCCCTCCCTGTGCCCCCGGGGCTGCCCCCACCCCGCGGTGCTGCCCCTGCCGGCCCAGGACTGTTGTCCCTCTGTCCCTCAGAGTGGCCCCCCCTTCTCATGCTAGCACTTTGTGCCATTGATTGGGCTCCTGGGCAGGCACCAACTCAGCCTCTGGAGCTCCAAGTGCTGCTGCTCCACTGATGCCCAACCAGGACAGTCAGCAGTGCACAGCTGGCACCAAGACTAGGGAGTTATTTATAGAGCAGGAATACTCTGGACTCACCCCTAAGAATCCCAGTGCAGATGCTGGAATTGCTGTATCAGCTTTCCCTGGCAATGCAGAGCTTGGAGACAATGAGACACTTGCAGGGGAAAGAATTTCCCACTCTGGCTCCCCTTGATGTGTCCAACATTACAGTCATGGCTCTCTCCTTGATTTCAGCATCCCCTTTGCTTTGTCCCCCTGAACACATTTCCATAATGGACTGAATGTCTCACCCCTGCTACCAGCTCAGGCTCGAGGAGCCTGGCCTGAGAACACACTGACAAAACAAAAGCTCTTCAGCAAAAGTGAATTTATTTCCTATAGACAACTCCAGCCAGTACAGTCAGTTTTGCTTTAACATCAACGAGCCTGGGTTTAACTGAGCAGTGACTGGTATGAAGCTGTGCTTGTTCTGCCCCAGAACACTCACCCTGGCAGCGCTTCTGGTCATTGCACTGATCACAATGCTCACCCACCTTCTGCTGAGCCTTTCTCAGTCGTTTCTGTCACATCATCTAAGGACAATTTATATGGTGCCATCACCCCTTCTGCATACCAGCATTCCCAGCAGCAGGAGGAACAGAGCCATGTCAGTACCAGGGTGCCCAGGCATGGACAGCTCAGTGACTTTGCCCCACACATCACACCCACGATGTTCCAAGGGTCAATCCTCCTCCTCCTTGAGCACATGGTGAATCAGCCACTCCTGTTCCTACAGACTGAGAGCTGCAGGCAAACACCAGTGCTGGGAGCTGCCCAAAGGCAGAGGGGAATGAAGAAGTCTAAAAGCTGACATTCAAATTGCAAACCAAACTAGTGAAAAGAGTAACTTTGAGAAAACTGAAATTTCAGAACTTTGTGCTACCTCTTCCAAATTTAAATTCATTAAAAACCATGCTCATTATTGCAGCTGCTGCACAGCTCTGCAGGACAATCCTGTGTGCCTGTCGTAGTTTGATTATGCTTAAATACTTTAAAACAGGGGCTCCTTTGTTCCTAAGAGCATGCCCAAATATCCGAACACATTCACTACAATCATGGTTTCATGCAGCGATCTGCTGTACTGCTAATTTAGTGGAATCTGGTGCATATCTCCTTTCCCAAACATAGATTCTAAAATCTCAAATTCATAAATATTTGTATTTTAAATATCTAATTTGACATGAATATTGGGTATTCTTAGCCTTTTTTCCTCCTGTTTCCAGGTTTTAGTTTGATAAGGAAACTTTTGCATCGCAATCTGATCTGACACCAACCTCACACCCCATCACACAACAGTCTCTAAGAGTCATTATTTAAAAACCTATTTTTAAAAGCAAAACTAAAAGAAGTTACCAGAAGAGTTGGACACTAGGGTTCACCTGCAGGAGATAAATAATGTCTTGGCTGTTAATGAATTAGTGTGATTATTTTTTTAAATTAACATTCACCAGTTTGGCCTTACAACACACTGACCCTGCCTGTTAACAGCTTAACCTGAGAGCCCTTAAGGCAAATCCCGCTTCTCATCAAGATACAGCTTTAAATACGAACATTAGCAGTTGCAACTTTAAAGTAACTAAGAAGAACCCCAAATTACGAGGCGTTAGCGTCCCTCCTGTCACACACACTGCGCAGCAGGTCTGTGCAGGGGCCGGGGCTTCCCTCTGTGCCCACCTCCCTCAGCCCCCGCGGGGCCGGGGCCACAGCCCGAGGGGTTTCCACTCTCTTCTCCTCCGGCGGCGCCAGCTCCGGGGGCAGTCTGTCCCGGGCCCGCTTGCCAGCAGAGGGCTTGGGCAGGCTCATCTGGAAGGCGCACCACAGCACGGTCCGGACCTTGCGCGTGGCCTGGCACAGGGCTTGGAGCGCCGCGGCCAGAGCCAGCACCACTGCGGAGGGGAGACGGCCCTTAGTGATGCAACACGGGGGGCTCCCACACCCCACCCCACCCCACCCCTGCGGCCCCTTTCAGGGTCTGACCTTGTCTGGCTCTTTACAAGTGTGCAAGAGTTGAACCTGACTCTCCCTGCCCTCACACAGCGAGGTGCATGCCTGGCTTTGAGCTCCCGAGTTTGTTACAGCCCCTGCTGCTGCCCCTGCACACCCGGGCTGGGGGCGCTCAGGGCACACACACTCAGGGCACCTGGGCCCTCCCACCTGGGGCACAGCCCGGTCCCTTACCTGTCCTGCCAGGAAATCTGTAGGGCAGGGGAAGGCACAGCTCATTTGGAGCACTGCATGGAAGGACTCCAGTCACGTTCTGTGAATGGGTGTTGAACCCTAGTGCTGTAAAGGATCATGTGGGCAGTGGGCCCTTTATTCTGGCACAGGGTGCCCAGCGAAGCTGTGGCTGCCCCATCCCTGGAAGTGTCCAAGGCCAGGCTGGACAGAGCTTGCAGCAACCTGGGCTCCTGCAAGGTAACCCTGCCCATGGCAGGGGGTGGCACTGGATGGGCTTTAAGGTTCATTTCAACCCAAACCATCCTGTGATTCTGTGATAAGATGCTTAACATCAGATCAGAGGGAATAGAAAGGTGCTGTGGGAAGAGGGCTGGGCTGGGTAAAACCCACTCTCAAAACAAAACCACTAACAAGAAAGCTCTGCCAAAGAGAGGAGCTGTGCAGCTTCAGGCCTTTTGCGCGAGGCTTTCCCAGACACACAGCAAATACAGTTACTACAGTCAATAATCTACTGTTTGGAAAATCCTCCCCAAATGCTGCCCCAGGCTCACTCTCGCTCTCTTCCTCCTCTCCTTCTCCCCTTCTGACACAAGGCAGGGGATCAGAGCACTGCAGGGGGCAGGAATTTATCCTGACTCCCATCTAAGGGACAAGGGAACCTGCCATTCTGCCTGTGCACTAGTGAAAGATTTAGCTGAGTATTTGGCTTATTTTGGATACCATTAAGAATGTTTTGTGTATCCATCCAAAACAGGATTTATACATATACCAGTCTATGACAGAACAGGCTTGAAGAGGAAATCCATTCATAACCCAAGGCCATCTCTCTCTTTTTTGGGCAGATTCAGCATGGAAACACCAGGAAAGTTCTACACAAAGACAGAGTTGGAGGGTTGATGGGAACAGCAATATGAGGGACAGGGTGAAGAAAGAGGCAATATCTTAATATCACCTCCAAACCCTGAGTATGTTACTAAAAAAACCCCACTAATTCCTTGCTAGTCTATTAAGTGAATAAACCCACTCCAAATTGATTTAACCCATTTATCTCCAAACCTCGGTTTTATTCAAACCCTCATCCAAACCCTGCCCAGTCTACCTTTGGCAAAGCTCTAACACTGAAAAATAAAGCTCGAACACAACCTCCCTCACTTACTTTTTACAGCCTTGCAACATGTGCACAACCCCCCAGTACCCCCTAAATGCCCACAAGCAGGGCTGTACCTCTCTCGTCCTGGCAGCGGGGCAGCCTGTGCTGCTGCCCGTTGGAAGCACTCACAATCTCATCCTTTCTCCGAGCCTGCACCGCCTGAATGGCCTCCAGGTGCTTGTCCAGGGCAGTGGAGATGTTGGTGTGGAGGGGGGAACTGCGCAGGCGCTCCATCTTCCCCAGCAAAGTCACGCCCTACCAAACAAGGCCCACGTTACAGGAGGTCATGTTGTGCTCACCTACACTTATCAGAGAATTAACTAATTAGGAAGAGCAGGTTAATGGTAACCATTATTTTCCTTTGAGAACAGTTCCCAGAGTTACAGCTGAAGTAGTTCTGAATTCTTACCTGGGATTTGTTCATCTCCAAACCCAGGGCTGTGGCACAACAGCAAAGCTACAAACACCCTGATACGAAGACCCCCAGCTTACTGGTTGGTAACAGATCTGCACAGCTTGGAGACACCCATGGAACAGGAGGTGGTTCCACGACAACGTGCATTTCCCTGAATCCAGAGCACTGGGGTCCCCCTTCCTGCAGCACTGCTGCAACTCCCAGGTGAAAACTAATCCCACACAAGCCAGTCCTCACCCAGATGATCCCCCTGTGCCGTGCAGGGCAGCTGGACTGGGAAAGGGAAAGCTGCTGTGGAACCACACATGTGGGCAGGCTTGTGGGATGAACACTCAATCAACACTGAAGGAGCTGAGCACTGACATTCAGAAATCTTTCAGGTTTGTTTAGTCCATTGAAAATCTGTGTCTTTGTTGTCTTGTTTATCTTACACCGGTCACATCACTGGGTTTCCCCGTGGTGAGCAACTCCTCAGGCATGTTCACAGAGCACTGTGAACCTGGGTACTGCTCTGCAGAAAGAGGTAAAACTAAAAAAAATCCCCAAACTGTAATATTCCTTGGGCCATGGCTACATTTGATGGTCTAAAGTAACCAAAGGCAAGGGCGTGACCTCCAAGAGCACTTAACTGGATGCTCCACATTACCAGGAGTTAATCCCAGACTCGGCTTCCACTCCAGCCTTTGTACCCGTGTTCCTCTCTGCCCATCACTGAGCTGTCTGATGTTAGAACCCAGGTTCACCAGCCCCACTGTGCTTGAGCATCCTTGAAGCTACTTCTCCGTTGCCACCTAACCAGGGTTTGAGGTTCTATACCCTGAAGTCTGGTTTCTCAAATGGCTAGAGAGGATTCAGGTTTAAAGTACCAGGACAAATACAGGAAAGCCTTCTAAACACAGAAACTTCCCAGCCCTGTTCTTTTGGGGTACATAGAGCAGGAGTTCAAAAAAGTGTACACTGAACCCATCCAGAGGTGTCTCACTGTGCTCTCCCAGCTGGGTGAACAGCACCAGGCAGCTGCACGGGGCAGTGCTTGCAGGCAGTGAGCAGACACAGCTGCATGGACTATTTCACCAGTGTGAGGCAGGTAGGACATCCTGCTGCTCACCCCTGCTGCCTCTGAAGAAAGTATTTCCCAGAACCCTTTCATCCCACAGTCCTAGGCAGGGACACGTTTCACCTCTGCTTTTCTTCCTCCTGCAGCACCAGCTCCCTGGCTCTGGGCCTCAGGAGGAGCACAACAGCCCCTCACCATCCTGCTGGCAGCTCGGGTGGATTTGTGCTCACCCTCTGCAGAATCCTGCCAGCTGCTGCCTCCCCAAGGACCCTGGGGCTGCACAGAGCCACTGCAGTTCAGCAGACCCCAGAAATACTAGCCCTACCGGTTACAGCTCTCTGGATCAAGCAGCAAACTAGTAACAGAAATTCAGGCTGAAGTTGCATCAAATAACCATTCTGCATTAAAAAGAAAACACCAGACTGTCAAGCAAATATATGTCAGTCTTCCAAATATTACTTAAACTTGCTTTTTCCCCACAAACACCTCCTCCAACAGCATCTACAAAACCGTAGTGAACATTTCCCTGCTGAGCTGCTCAGAATGCAGCACACCTGAGAGCTGTGCAGGCACAGGCTCCAGGACTGGATGCTTTTGCAGCAGAAACCACATCCTTTGAGCACGTGGGGCTGTAACTGCAAGCCTCAGTCCCTCCGTGGCTCCCTGGTAACAGCACAGTGAACCTGGAGCTGCAGAAACTCTAGCAGGATCTGCTGAAATGTTATTCCCTGCACAGAACTAAAGCTATTTTGGGAAAAGCTGCTCTGATCATCTTACCTATCTCACACGATACTCTTAAGTTCTGTAGGATAAGTTCAATAGATTTTTTTTTTTAGTCCTACAACTCACTCTGGCTTGTTCCCGTAGCTGATCCACAATTAAGCGATCAACTCTTGATGGATTTGATGTCAGCCTTGGAATTGGAATGTTGTTATTACTGGAAACCTTTTTCCCTTGGAAATTCTTAGCAAGCGCTGATTCAGTCTGCAGGAAAACAAAAGAACAACTCCCTCAGCATGTATGTGTGGCATGTGCTTCATCACAGAAACAAGAAAAAAACATCAGATACTCAATTTCTTCCCCTCAGGGTTTTGGATATTTTTGAAAGGAGATAATGAGGATTCAGGCATTTGGGATTTAACCCTTTTGTGAGACAATCACCTGATTTAAGTGAACAACTGCTTTACTCGTAGCAGTTCAACTAAAGCAATCGTGTTCTAGCAGTGCTATGTCTATGCACTCTGACTACAGCCTGTACTGGTTTTGCCAGGAAATAAAATGGAGGCAAGTCAGGATTACAGGGAAAAAAATGACGAAACATATGTGGATCTCACACATAAATTAAAACTGTTTCAGTCAGCAATTAACCTAATTTTTGTAAGGGTTACTTAACCTACAAAAAGACTTTTTTGTCTGAGCACCCTGGTCTGGTGAAAGGTACCCCTGACCAGGGAGGTCTTTATGGTCCCTTCCAACTCAAACGGTTCCATGATTCTCTATAATATTTGGCCATCAGAAAATTACTTTGAAACCTGATTGCAAGATTTCAGATGTCAATCTCTCTCAGTCTATTGTTATATTACTTGGAAACAACTATGACAACACATAGTTAGCTAAATCCGCTTTAAAACTGCATTTCTTGGATGGTTTCATAGTGGTTCACTATTTACAAGAGCACGGAGTGCCAAGACAAGGGGGAATGGCTTCACACTGAGAGAACAGGTTTCAGTTGGATAGTAGAAAAAGAATCCCTCCCTGTGAGGATGAGCAGGCCCTGGCACAGGGTGCCCAGAGAAGCTGTGGCTGCCCCAGCCCTGGGAGTGTCCCAGGCCAGGTTGGACGGGGCTTGGAGCAACCTGGGCTGGTGGGAGGTGTCTCTGCCCATGGCAGGGGGTGGAATGAGATGAGCTTTAGGGTGCCTTCCAACCTAAACCCTCCTGTAGTTCTGGGATAAAGCTGCAGCTGAATTTTCCCCACCATCCCCGTGGCCATGCATGTGCCAGCTCCTCTCTTGCACTTTTCCATCAGATATCACCTCCTCTCCTCAAGCTGGGCTCCCTCTCCCCCAGCCCCTCCATTCAAAGCAACCCCTACTGGCTTTTGTCAGGAAACGCTTTAGCAAAAAAACCCCCTGTGTTACAACCCCTTGGAATTAGGTTTCTTTGTGGGGGCTGGCACAGGACAGCTCCCAAAGGCCCCACTATTGCCAGGTGACATTTGGCCCAGCTTCCCCCACAGACAGTCCCAGGTACTGAAATTTAAACCCCATCCCAACTGGTGAAATGAAAAAATGTTTTCCTACTGCTGCTGACCAAAATAGGCAACTGCTTTTAGCAGGGCTTCACACAGCACTGCCTGAGTCTTTTAGTTTAAGGGTTTTAATCAAATGACCCTTTCTTCAGCCTCTGTTTCTGAGCAAAAAAAGAGCCCCTTCACATACACCTTGGGTTTAAACCTTCAGGGATACAGAAGATGAGAAGAACTCATTGTAGCACCTATGAAATTGAACTGAAAGAAACTGTATTTATTGTACTAATAAAAAAGGTGTAACACATCTTTGTTACTCATGAACACGCCTTCCCAACCCAACCCTGAGAATGGGTAAGTCCCTGAATTCCTGCTTTAAGTGCAACGTTCCATACAACATTAGTTACTTTCCCAGCCAGGCTACAAACCTCCCCACCTTCCCTCTTCAGTCCCAAAGGCACGGGGAAACAAACTTGTAACTTTGAAGTCCCATGAAGCATTTCAACTCCTAACAGCAGAACTACTCATGACCTGTAACTGCACTGAGCAGGATGAGACCTACATCAAATCTGTGATATTAATTTAGTTTGGGATTGTTTACCTTCTTCCTTTCTTTCTCCAAAGCTCTCCACTGCTCATAACACTCCTCCAGTCTCACGTGCAGCTCGCTGGCAGGCCCACTGCGGCTCTTCACTTGCTTTTGAAATCCAAATGCTGACACGAAACCAGAGAGAGCATTGTCACTGATCATCTTATCGGTAAAACAAGAGTAGAGGCGTTTTAGATCACCTTGGGAGAACAAGGCCTGAGGCTCCATCAGAGGCACCACAGAACGGCCCAAGAGCTGAGTGGGTCTCACGGGGAAGGCGCTGGAACGCAGCTGCCGGTTACGCCTGAAGTCACCCACCACGCCGCTGGGAATGCCTGGGACCTGCAGGCTGCCCCCAAGATTGATGGCACTGCTGTCCCCGCTCCCTGTCCTGACATGGAGCTGCCCCTGTGACTCCAGTAGCTGCTGGTACATGTTCTGCAACCCGCCATCGGCCTGGTTTTGTCCTCCCAGCTCACAGTGCTCGCTCTGCGGCTTCAGCTGGAAACGCTGTTTGTTCAGATTGTCAATGATCCTGAACTGCTGAGCCACGTAACTGTCACAGACTCCGTTTGGCTGCTTCAACTTCTTCTCACTGAAGTACTTGATGCGGTTCTCCTCCCCACCCCTAACCGGGGCTTCCATGCGCACAGCCGCCCGAGTTCGTTCCACAGCACTGTAACCCAAGTCAGGGCTGGAGAGAAATGGGTTGTCTTGACAGTACTTGTGAAGGAAATCACAATTTAAAGGCAAATTTGAAGATGGTGGCTGAAAAACATCATTAGAACGACTGGAACTTTTTGGAATTGCAGGTGACTGATTACTCACCTTCAACAAAGAACTTCGATTCTGGAAGGGGCCAGAAGCAGCGGGTTTGGTTTGGATGTTCATCCATGCTGGCCTCGCACTGGGGCCTCCTGAAGGCACTGCTGCATTGGGCAACGGTGCGAGTGATTTATAGAATTCAGGATTCTGAAGATTGGTCTTGGAAAACTGCTGCTTTTCCACACCATTATTCCCTGGACAAGCTGCAAAAGTTTTTGGTCCATATTCAAATTTTTGCCCCAAATCAGTGCTGAAGGAAGGTTCATTTGCAAATTGTTTTTCTGATACAAGTCCTACAGACTTGGGAAATGTAAAGTCGTGCTGATCTGAAATTGTATCTTCAAATTTTTTCTGAGTTCCTGATTTAACTTGAAATAATTTAGCATAGGGCTCTGCATCCAGAGATGGTGCCTCGGGGGTTCCATTTACCACTCTTCTATTTTCTTGGAGGCTACAACTGGTGCCCTTGTTGGGCTTTGCTTTACCAGCATGAGAATATTCTGTGTATTTGCTATAATCTGCATTTTCATTGTATCTGTGATACTGTGGAAGAAACGTTTCTGCCCGCTTTGAGTGCACCTGTGCATCTGCTCCCTTGGGACACACCTTCTCCCTTCCATAAGAATAAGCATCAGCTCCCACGTCTTTGATTGCATCTGAGTACCCAGCCTGGGGTGCAAAGGTGTTTTTCGGGTACAGGTAGTTCTGATATGCAGGTGTTGTCTTGACAGCCTCGTTGGTCTGAGGGTTGGCTCGCTCACCCCTGGGAGGGTACGGGCTCTGATCCTGCAGCTCCATGCCGGCAAACCCGCGGTAACAGTCGTCTGCTTTCTGCTGGGACACCAGAGGGGCACTGGCCAAGAACTGCTTGTCAGCAGTAGGGACAGATTCACTGCTGTAGAAACCCTGCTGCGGGACAGCTCCAGCCACTGCCCGCCTGCTTTCTGGCAACAGGTCATGGTGGTCGATTCTGGCTGTGTTCACTGGCCATACAGACTTCAGGGTAGGAGGGCAACTCCTTGGAAAACAAGAAATGGAGGGTTAGAGTCTGATCTGTGGGGCTGCTCTTCATTCCCAAACACAAAAGAAGGATTAAGAACCCAATTCTTCTCTAACCATTCCAAGATGTCTGACTTCAACTTCTACCCACTCCTGTCATCTTCAGTTTCCTTTACCCAGCTGAGAAAACTGATTCTGCCTTGTCTAAACCCACCCTCACAGCTCAGGAGCTACGGATGCACCTTCAAGTTGCAAGGGAAGTGTCCACACCACACCATGGTCCCTCAGTGCTGTCAGCAGATTTACTGTCCATCCCCACCAAAACACTGCTGGTTCAGCACCAGGTTCAGGTAACCAGACTGCCCTCAGCCTTCTGAAGCCATGTCCCAGCACTCCAGAGAAAGCTCCTCTGTCACCTCTCTTGTGCCTTACACTGGCCTGCACTGCTTCCTGCAGGTAGAGCCAGAGGCAGCACCCCAGCACTTCCTTTCCTTCCACTAGCTATCATGAATTGGTACAGGACAATCAATCCCTGACTGCCAAGGAAAACGCTAAACAAAATAAGTAAACAAGAAGTTGTGCCTGGAAGTCATTGCAGGCCAAATCTAGGAGTACTGAAACCAGAATTCCAGTCCTGCCTGTCCAAAGCAAAGGGATTACTGAGTTATCTTGTGATCAAGACTGACTCTCTGAAGTTTTCCCTTATTTCAGCCACGTAACTTGGCACATATACAGAATCACTGGAATTGTTTGGGAAGACAGAAGGAAAAAGCTGTGCTTGGATTGGGAACCTGAGAGCTGGGTTTTCCCTCTCTTGTCTCTTAGATCTGGAAAAGACAGGGAACTCTGTAAGTATCTCAGGGATGCTGGACCTGCATCCTTCTGTGTCATGTTTTTATGACTACCTAATTGTCTATCTTCTGGTGCAGGAATAGAGGCAAAATGAATCTGACATTTAGATAGGAAAATATTGCTTAGGTAGCACTAACAGCAAGAAACGTTCATTTTGCATGGAATTCTCTCCTGCCAGTCCAGGAAAAGTCTTATTGTGTATTCCTTCTGTGAATTGACGTTAATTAAGACAGAAACCTAAAGTCTGAATTCAGTCTTGATTTAAAAAACAACAGGCCAAGGCATACATCTAAGGGATTTATTTGAATACAGCATGTCCATAACACTCATTAAGGTCTTATTTAAAAAACGCCAATTAACAAGTTCTGTAAATACCAGAGAGCCAGAAGATGCCACGCAATCTGAATGCCTTGAGAAAAGCTTCCAGGTATCCCAAGCGAGACATTGGAAGATCAGGGGAAGGAAGGGAAAGCGCAGAGAGCGAGAGGCCGGGGCAGCAGCAGATGTGAAGTCAACTAATGAGCACAGTGAGATCAGCAAGGGGAGTTTCTGCCAGAATAGCTCAGCAGCAGCACCTGCAACACACTCACCCCTCAGCAAAGCACGGCTGTGGTTTGTCTTGTTCTTCCAGGATGTTTGACACGAGTACATATAAATCGGTTTCACTGCCATAATCATTCCTTTCGGGCTGAATCCTGAAAACCAGTTGTGTATTAATTAAAACAGTTCCTTCATCCAAAGGATTTCCTAAGTTAAATTAAACAAAAAAATCTAATGCATCTCCTCCACCAACACACACTCTCTCCCTGCCAGGATGACTACCTGGACTGAGGAGCAGCAGGCTGCTTGGTGTCATCTGCACACGTAGACCAAGGGGGGTACAACAGGGAAGGGTCCATGGGTGCAGAGTACTCTGATGTTGAAAGGGAAGAACCATAGGCCTGAGGTAACTCCACATTATCTTCATTCTGTATTTAATGTAAATAAAAGCATTGATTTAATATTAAGCACATCAAATTGTCATTTTGTCATTCTATGTGCCTGTAATCAAGTTCACTCTTGGAGGAACCAGTGCAGGAGAAGCAAGTAATCCACACATTTGGAACACAAAAATATCACACCATGCCAATGTCTTTAAGCAGAATGTTCTGCATCTTTAAGCAGAATTCTCTGAATCTTTAAGGAGAATTCTCTGTCCCTTCCTTTGCTCTCTGTTGCAGAGGGAGGCTGATGGCATGATTATCATCTTTAACCCCTCTTTTGAATACAAACAGACATTCTCAGGTGTGTTAAACAGCTGTTGCTTGATGTTTATGGAAAGCTTTTGCATTTTATGTCCTGCTTGGCAACTGTTGGAGAAGATGTAGCTCTGGAGCTGCAGCTCACACCTTCTTTGGCACTCAGCCTTGGGTTCTGCATGTCCAGAGCTGAGCTTGGCTTGAAACTGAGGAGTAGGCAACTCCTCAAGACCACCAGAAACCCCCAAAGAGGCCCACGCAGGCACAGTAACAAGCATTGCTCAAGGCTGGGCAAGCTCTCACTAGGTAAGCGGGAACTCTGGATTAGGCAGGCAGGTTTATGTAAACTTTAGTGTATAAATTACTTCGCTCTTTACTCCTTGATTTGTAGAAAACTTGACCTTGCACCCTGCACAGAATAACCAATGTCTCCTTTCTAAGCCTGACTCTTTGTATATAGAGAGTTCCTAAAATTGGCAACAATGTCAGCCTAAAACATCTGCTCCAATTTGCTCCAGATGATCCCTGAGAGTTGCTGGGAGACATCCCCTTTCTCCCCATCATTACAGACTATTTAAGCTACTGAAGAAAACTTAGAGCCAATTCTTTTCTTGAGGAAAGGTTCCTGATTAAGTGAAAAGGAACATTTGCCTGTTTGGTCTAAATGTAATAAGCCTTCTTAGTTTTTAGAAAGTGAAAAAATTAATGGTGTTTTAGCAGTGTTAAATGTTAAAGACACAGGATACACTCCTTTGTGGAGCAGAGTAGTCTGGCAGCAACAGGAAGACTCCCACAAAGCCGGGGTTTATCCCAGCAAGGCTTTCTGCCTAACCACGGACATGTGTCTTTGCTGCATATCTGAGTTCCCCATTTCTGTAAGCACAAACAGAGGCCCAATTGCTGGGCAAAACCACAAGTCCTGGATGGACTAAATAGCAGGTCTGGTCTTGAACATACTGGGAATGAACTTTCATTTGAGTCTTTTACCTCAGTGTAAGTTTAAGGCTATGAAAGGCAAAAATTCTGAGAGATCTGACATATTTCACTGTCCTGGCACTTTCTACTGGTCAGACTAAGAACACTTAGACTCTACACCTGTGGTATGCAACAGGAAATAACTAAGGTTCTCCTTCTTACCAAGTTCCCAGTTTTCCCAAAACACTCCTTTGCTCCTCACTTTGTCTACAAGTGTTTATGCCAACAGGAGAACAAAGAACACAGTGAAATACAAACATTTTACAAACACCCCTTATTGCTCCACCCATGACTGCATCAGAAAAGCCACTGTCCTCCCTGAGGAACATCACAGCCATGGAGATTTAGCACCATTAAATCAAACGCAGTGATTTATGTTCACCAGCACAAGGGACTGCCTTAGAAACATGTTTTGCCCATTTGGTTTACAAGGAACCCAAACTCGTAGAGAGACAATAGTAAGTAACTGGGAGCCAACTGAACCTGTGATTTGTAGGAGCCGTAGAGCGAGGCTGAGCCCGCCATTCCGGCGCCGAACACGTCCGCAGGCCTCCCGCCGCCCTCCGCGCTGCCCAAGCAGCCACTGCCGCCTCGGAACGCCACGCTGGGCTGCAGGGGACAGGGACATCATCGTGCATGAGGCACTGTTGCACACAGAGGCGGAATCGTATGGGAGCTGAACCCACCAAAGCACAAGAAACTCAAAAGGTGGTCAGAGATCAAGAGGAAACCTGCACTCTCCCTGTTTACACAAGCTGAGCTTCCCAACATGAGAGCCACCACAGAGGAACATCTGCCTCAGAAGCAGGAGAATGATCACAGAATCATGGAATGGTTTGGTCTGGAAGCGACACTGAAGCTCATCCTGCTCAACTCTCTGCCACGGGCAGGGAACCTTTTGACCAACAGCAGTATAGGAGTCATTCCGCCTTCCAGAGATTCCTTGGACACCTCTCATCCTTCCATCACCACTCCCATCACATTGTTTATGTTACATGCAGGCAGGATATGCATTTCCAGGTGTCAGGAGCTACAATTTTGCTATAATACACACAGGCAGCTGTGGTGGAGATCTGCTCCCTTCTGGAACAATGGGAGAAACAACTCACACCTGAGAGACCCCCCTGCCCACCACCCCCTGCAACAGCCAGGAATCTCTGGCCAGCAGGAGCATGGAATGGGAACAAACAAAAACTGAGGGGTCTCCTTCCCTTCTCCAGAGGGTGAGGTACATAAAGAAAACTCAGACTGGCTAGCTAACAACTTTTGCTAAAAAAATACAAAACAAAAAATACATAATACTGCCATAGCAGCTCATTTGGAATGATTACTAAATTCGGAAGAAGTCGAAGTTTCACAGGGTTAGGGTTCTGAAATGTTCTGAGTAAGCTCTGCTCTCTAAAAACACATTCTTCCACAGCTCCCCGAGGATGCACCAAACCCATGTGACCTGCAGCACGACCTTCCTTCACACCACAGCCAGCCCCAAGGATCTTTCCGTGTCTTTGAGGCACATTCTCCAAACCGGCGAACACGGCCGGAGCTCAGCCCCCGTCCCGGGCCGTGTTTTCCCCTCAGCGATCCCTATTCACAGCGACACCCGGCACTCACATTGTTTGCGATCCCACAGAGAGCGGGCGAGCCCACGGCTCCAAGGACACGCCCAAACCCACGCTTTCCCCCCATTTTCCCCCAAACACGTGTTTTTCGGGGCGCTCGGGGGAGGGGCGTTCCCCACAGGCCTGAGCTCCGTCTCACACCCCGCGGAGGGGACAGCGGGCCTCGGACACTCGTGAGGGGCAGGTGCGACCCTGGCCGGGCTCCGGCTCCGCCTGTGAGCGCCGAGGCTGGGCCGGGCCGGGCCGGGCCGGCGCGGGGCGCGCGGGGCCGCAGAGCCCTGCCGCGTTTCCTGCCGATATCCATGCCCATGCCCATGCCCGTGCCCGTGCCCGTGCCCGTGCCCACGCCCGCTGCCCGCCCGGCCGGGCCCTCCCTCACCTCCATGGCTCCGGCCGCGC
>JAWWEU010000080.1:3224891-3238238 GCA_035583155.1 Acropternis orthonyx | reverse complement strand
GAGGGGCAGGAACCGTGAGAGGTGGGATTATGTGAGGGGGGAGAATAGTGAGGGATCGGAATATGTGAGGGCGAGAAACACTGAGGGGTGGGAATAGTGAGGGGTAGGAAATCCTGAGGGATGGGAATACCCTGAGGGATATGAATACCCTGACGGATGGGAACACCTGAGGGTTGGGATTTTCCTGAGGGACAGGATTTTCCTGAGGGGTGGGAACACCAGAGGGACAGGACCCCTGAGAGCCGTGGGGGGAAGTGGATCCTGTGGCACTGCTGGGGCCTGTCACTGCCAGGCCATGTCACCTCCGCTGGCCCCATCATCCCCTGGACTTTGTCACTCCCTCAGATTTTGTCACTCCCCCAGACCCCGTCACCTCTCCGAACTTTGTCTCTCCCCCAGACCCCATCAGTCCCCCAACCCTGCCAACCTCCCAGACCCCGTCGTTCCACCAGACACTGTCACCTCTCCTGACTGTCATCCCATCAGGCCCTGTCACCCTCCCCGGTCTTGTCACTATCCCAAACCCTGTCACCCCTCTGAACTTTGTCACCCTCCCAGACCCCATCGCTCCCTCAAACCCTGTCACCTGCCCTGCACTCTGTCACCCCCGCACACTCTGTCACCCCCACAACTTGTCACCCCTGGGCCCCCTCTCCAGGCTGTCCCCAGCTGTTGTCTCCTCCCAGCCCTGTGCTGGGACAGCCCTGGCACAGAACCCATCCAAGCAGAGGAGCGGCACGTTGAGCTCTGGCACAGAGACACAACACCCAGACTGTGCAGTGCTTGGGCTGTGAGGGTGTAAAAGCCCAGAGGTTCCTTTGCTTGGGGTCCCTCCTCGGAGGCACCAGCTCGGGCTGTGATTTTGTTATTTAGTTATTGCACCATGTCTGAGACTGCTCTGGGAAACCTGGGGTGGAGCTGGCGAGGAAACCTGGTCTGACTGTGAGAGTGTTGAGGGAGCAGCTGCAAAGGGGACCCTTTCCCAGCTCAAGTGGTGCCCGAGTAACTTCCAGAGTGGCTCCTGTGTAGCAGCCCAGCATGAGAACAAGAAAGAAGAAAAACAAGAAGGCCTGGGAAATGTTGAGATGACCTTGTATTATTTTATCTAAAGCCTTGATTTACTGGCCAGGGATCTCTTGGTGTGCAATTCATAATGCGTGGGGTGCGAATGGGTAAGTTGAAACTCCAAAAGTCTGTGTGTGTGGATGTGTGACCTACAGCTGTATCCTGCCTTGTTTGCTTAAGCACTCCCAGCTGAAGGCTGATGGTGTATAAATCCTGGAGCATTAGCATTGAAGTGATTTCTGTCAATCACAAGCAGGAGTCTCTGCCTTCATTCCTCCACGCTCCTGGATAGCCAGACAGGGATGTTCCTTTAACAGCCCTGCCCTGGCCCCAGCGGTCACCAAGTGTTCTCAGGCCTGTGTATCTCCCATGGGAGCGAGAGGAACCCTCTGTCCCCCTCACCAGTGACAGAGCCATCCCCACGTGCCTGTGGGATGAGACCCTGCCAGGGACCCCCAGAGCTGGCAGAGAAGCCCCAGGGAAGGTGGTGGCAGAGGGAGCCAGGAGGAGCAAGGGAGGCACTGTGTCACATCCTTGTTTCTTTAGACCTCTCATCATTGCTGCTGGTTCGGATGCTCTGCCAAGTGCATGAATATCTGTTCCCACTGAAAAGGACTGAGGAAAACCCAAAAGCCCTGAAGCCAAACCCTGCTTGTTTTGACTTCTCAAGCTCTTTTGGTTTGCACCCATCAAGCTGCTTTTACGGCACCTGGGGACAGCATTTTTACTGCCACCTCCATCTGGGCTGCTCAAGCCAGTATGTGCCCACAGAGGCAGATGTTATTCTATGGATTGTGGTCTTCTGTGCTGTGATACATCTCTCACTTCCTCAGTGTGTGCTGCCAGCCCACAGGATCATGGGCAGAGCAGGGAGGAGAGCCCTGGGGGGTCAGGGCCACCTAAGCCCTTCCTAAACGCACCCAGCGACTCCAGACACAGTGATGTGCCTGCTGGAAGCTCAGGGATTCACTCCAGGAGGGAAGGTCTTGGTTCCATAGAGTGTGCCAGCCCTCAGCTCCATCCCTTGCTCCATGCCCCAGGGAAGGGCTGGCTGTGGGGCAGGGCTGGCGGGATATGGGGCAGGGATTTGGGGCTGGCTCAGGAGCAAGCAGGAGCAGACTGGGGTCCCCCTTTGGCCTGGATCTGCAGAGGAGCCAGAGTCACCTTTGTGCTTGGTTTGGGGGGCTTTACTTTGCTTTTTTCCCCCTTTTAAAACGGTGAAACGTGGGGAAGCACAGCCACCATGTCACTGTCCCTCTCAGCTATTTCCCTACAAATTCATATGCTGCATTTCCTGCTGGATGAGACTCCTTCAAGGCCACACAGTCAAGATTTGGGAAGTTCAGAGCAGTGCAAATCCCTCCAAATCACACTGCACAGTGCTGGGGTGCAGCAGCACACACAGGAAACCGAATCCTTGCACTGCTTGGGGCAGCCCACAGCACGTTTGGGCCCCCACCCCACTGCTGTATCCCCTGAGGACGGTGCTCCATGGCCTGAGGCACTTGTCCTACTGTACTAAAGTGCCCCCAGTGCCAGGTTTCCATGGACTTGGCATTCCCCTCTGGGTCACAGCTGCCCCTGGTACCTGTTCAAGGCAGCAAACCCGCAGTTACAATGCACAGGAACATTTCACCCTGCTGTCAGGGCCCCCGCAGGAAGCTGCTGGGACAGGCTGCTGATGCATCAAAGCTCCCTGGGTGGACTCCCGGGCTGGTGGGCCTGGCTTTGCAGGTGAGCTTTGGAGTCAGAGAATTTGCCACCTCCTCCCTCAGAGTCCACCCACGGAGCACCACTGGGATTTCAGTCTCTGGCTGAGCATCACACAGGGGGACGGGCTCTGTGGACAAGCCCTTTCCACCTCTCAGCACCAGTGCTTCCAGTATGATCTGCTGCTCTGGGAGTGGCTCCCACATGGACCCACACCCCAGAGTCTGGCTGGAAGTGCTGTCAGTGCTGGGGCCGTGGCAGGAGCGGGGCTGTGAGGAGCACACCCCAGTGTGTGAGCCATGCCTGGCTGGGCTGGAGGAGCCTGAACCCTCCTGACCAAAGGAATGAGCGAATTCCAGGCTGTGTCTCCTGCCCAGGAGCAGCTCTGAGCTGTACCTGGCTCTGGGCTCCCACGCTCCCGAGCGCTGATCACAGGTCCATGAACAGCCTCAGTGCCCGCCAGGTGCTGCTGCATGGAAAGCCCCTCCAGGAACGCCATTTATCCATGGGATGGATATCCATTGGGACAAGCCACAGCACCCCATTTACAGCAGCTGCTGCGTGGCCTCCTTGGGGCAGGAACGGAATTAAAGCCAGATTAAATTAAAACATAATTAATTTTTAAAAAAATATTAAGAAGGATTATTATTATTATGAAAATAACACAATTATATAATACATAAAATAGAAAACATGTAATACATATGATAATAAAATATGTTAATGCTACTATTAATATAGTAACGTCACGCTATTTCAATATTAAAAATAATAATGATTATTTAAATGGTTCAAAAACCATTAAAATTAAATTAAAATGCCATCCCGTGTCCCACCCCCTTTCCCATCTCCGGCCCCGCGCGGGACCCCCGCGAGCCCCCGCCCCGCCCCACCCCGAGGCCCCGCCCACCAGCCCCGCCAGCCAATCCCCGCCGCGCTCGCTCTGACTGACAGCTGTAAGCCCCGCCCCCCGCCGCCAGCCCGATGGGCGTGAGTGACGGGCCAGGCGGCCAATCAGAGCCTGCCGACAGCGCGGGGGGGCGTGGCCCGTGCCCCGTGGCCCCGCCCCTCCGCGCCGCGCGCCTGCGCTGTGCCGCCCCCTGGCGGCCGCGGGGGGGGCCCTCGGTCGGCGCTGCGGCAACATGGCGGGGCGGGTGAGTGTGGGGGGCCGGGCTGGGCCGGCCCTGGGGGCGCTCCCCGAGCCCCTGCCCCGCTCCTCACCCTCCCTCGGCGCCGGGGGGGGGACACCACGGAGGGGCTGCTCGGCCCTGGGGGTTCGCTGGGGTGCGGTGGGGCCGTGGCGACCCTGCCCCTCGGCGGTGTGGGGGGCTCTGGGGGTGCTGTGGGGCTGTGCGGGCCCCCCCGGCCCTGTGGGGGGCTCGGCGGTGTCCCCCGCCGCCGGTGTGCCCCGGGGTGGGGCCCTTTGGTGATGTGGCGTGTGGGACGGGCTGTGGGTTCCCTCAGGAGCCGGGTGGTCCCCTCGCTGTGGGGCCGGGTTTGGGACAGCGGTCTGGGGCAGGGTTTGGAGTCCCCCGAGGGTGCTGTGAGGCCGGGCTGGTGGTGTGTGGTGCGGGGCAGGCCGGGGGATCCCTCCGGAGCGCGGTGAGTGCAGGGTGACCCCTCTCCCCCTGTGCATGAGGGTTTAGGATGCCCCGAGGGGGCCCTGTGGGTTGCAGGGCAGGATTGTGGGGTGTCCTGGGGGTGCTGTGAGGGCCGTGGTGACCCCTCGGTGCTGTGGGGTGAGTGTCTGGGGCTCCCTCGGGGCACCCTGAGGTTGGGGTGACCCCTTTCCGTAGGGGCTGGGGGGCAGGATCGTGGGGGCCCCTGGGGGTGCAGTGAAGCCCTCGTGGTCTCTCGGTGCTGCTGTCAGGATTTTAGGGTGCTCTGGGGCTGTGCTGACCCCTCTCCCCATGGGGCAGGGACCTCTGGGGATGCTGTGACAGTGGGGTGACCCCTTGGTGCTCTGGAATGTGGGGCAGGATTGTGGGGTTCCCTGAGGGGCTTCTGTGGGGCTGGGGTGCCCTTGTTCCCATGGGCATGGATTCTGGGGTCCCCTAAGGGTGCTGTGAGGCCCTTGTGACCCCTGGTGACCCCTTGGTGCTGTGGAATATGGGCAGATTTGCTCCTCTGCCCTGGGGGGACCAGCCAGACACTGTTTTGTGATGTGTGTCCGCATTGTGTTGTGTGAAAACACTTCAAGGGTTATGCAGTGGTTTTATTCTGTATTTATTTAAACATTAAAAAATCCCTTATGGGTGATAGATCACATCAGCAAGCAGCTGAGAAGAGCCTTGAAATGTGAAGGAACAGCCTTGTCTGTGAAATCCCTTCCTGTGGTGCCCTGTACATCTCCTCTGTTTCAGGTGTCCAGGTGCTGCAGGATGTATTTGGATGGCTCTGCTCTTTGCCAGGAGCTTGGTCATGCTTTGCAGGATGTCAGCCTGGAAAAGTCTCATTTTCCATTACTGCCTGCCTCCAGCTGAAATCTTGTCTCTTGGCCAAATAATTCAGTGATGGAAATGTTGGGGGGTTGGCTTTGCAGGTGGTTTTGTGCCGTGTTTGGGTGGTGGGTGCAGGGCAGCTGGTGCAGGGCTGTGGTGCAGAGCAGAGGTGAGAAGTGTGGCCCAGTGACGTGCTGCTGTGCATCACAGGTGCTCCAGTGCCACCTCTGAAATCTGCTGAGTAATTGGGCAAAACCCCATGTTTTTTGGTCTGTCCCTTGTTAAGGGCTCCTTTTCTGTCCCTGCTCCAGATTCCTGGTCTCACTTTCTTCCTTGCACCTTTTTTCTTTGTCTTACCCTTTGCACTAACCCAGGGAAATGTGTGTGCCTTGAGTGGCTTTTTTTAGCCTTCTGTGGCCCCAGTGGGAGCCCAGTGCTTGGTAAGATCATTTTACCCACACTGAACCTGGTTCTGAGACTCCCTGTAGCCTAAACCAGCCTGGCTGCAGTGGTCCTGCCTCGTCCCCTGCTCCCCTGAGCCCTCTCAGCTGTGCTGTGTCATCAGAGAACCCTCTCTGTGGGTTCTTGAGTTTTCATACACTGAGTGCTGGGATTGGTGACTGGGGATGTGGGGAGGAAGGAGAGGGATCAATCCCAACTTTTCCTGCTGCTGTGAGCTTTGGTGCTACTAAAAACCTAGAAAAAAACCCCATGACTTTATTTGGCCAGTTTGGAAGCCTGGTGGAAAAAAGAGGGATTAATGCAAATTTAAGGGAAAGATTGGTGTTCACTTGCCTCCTAATCTGGCAGTTTGATGGGTGATGCTGTCTTTGGGTTACCAGGAAGCTTCTTCCTATTCAGTGTTTTTGTGATTTGCCTACAAATACAGTTGTTGCAGATTTATGGGGTTATTTAACACTGTGAAGGGGGTTCTCAAGCTGAGTGTTCCAGCTCATTCTCTGAGCTGCATCCGATCCTTTGGACTGCAGAAGGCTGTTGATGTGCGTTCCCAAAGCAGCTGCCTGCTCCCCCCAGCTGGCCCCTGGAAAGGATGAGGAGTCAGGGAGAGCAGGAGCAGCACCTGTGTCGGATGTGACCCTGGAGCTGTGCAATCCTCGCTGTAAATAAGGAACAGTGGGTGGGAGGGTGGGGGTGTGTGATATCCCTGGGCACAACAGGTGAGGCTGATGCTGGAACACTGATGCTGTTCTGTTGTCAGCATTTTTAACAGGTGCTTAAACCTGGAGGATGGGAAGAGAAGTGTCAGTGACTCCTCCTGCCCTGAAAATCTGTCCTGCAATGTGATTTAGAGCTTAATCTCTTCAATTGGACCGGTGTGATTCGATTTGTGCATGTACACTTCCACAGGCAGAAATTAATGGCTTTCCTGATGTACAAGAGAGACAAAATATTTAAACTTCCAGTAACATTTGGAATAATTTAGGGAAATGCTAAGCAAATGTGATTAATTGTGTGGTGCTGTTTCAGGTGTGTTACTCTGCTCCCCTAATTGCATCAGGTTTCTCCATGGCAAGGAAGAGATGGTGATTAGCAGTGATTGAAGTTTACAGGAAAAACAGTTTATGATGATTAGAAATAATGGCTGTTTCTGTAATAATTTATTCTGTATCTCTCTGCATGGGAATCATTAGGCACACAGACAGAGCAGGAAGGCTTGTCAGGGCATCAGCCAGAGTCTGCTCAGGAGAGGGAATGTTGGAAAGTTGCCTTGTCTGTAGTTGGTTATGGATCCCTTGTACCAACAGGACCCTTGGAAGTTCACTGGTGTTGTCTGTAATTAATTGATTTGAACCTCGTTAGGAATTAGTTCTCAAAGGGATATGGAAAGGCCAGATGATTTCTGTGCCTGCTTCCAGCCAGAAGCAGTGGATCCAGCAGGAGGCTGGAGAGCTCTGTGGGAGCTGGTGTGGGACAGGGAGTGGGTCACTGTGATGCAGGTCCCTCTGGCACGTGGGGCAGGGCTGCTGCTCCCCAGGGCAGCTGCGTGTGCTCATGTGGCAGTGTGGATCCCCATCAGAGAGTTGGCTGTGGTTTCCTTTAAGGAATATTGGATTTGTGTTAGCTGAACTTGTGTAACAGTTCATGATGACTAGGAATAGTGGCTGTTTTGTATGGTGTCATCAGTGTCACACTTCACTTTTCCTTTATCTGCTCCTCGGGGCTCGCTTGGAGCAGTGATGCCTTTAGCCCAGTCACAGCAGGCACTGCTCTGTTTGCTTCTCAGATTCCCTGTGAGTGGGGTTTGGTTTCACTCAGGTGCTGGGTGTTGTCTCACCCTGCAGAGCGGGGCTGTAACTCCTGTAGGAGCAGGAGGTGTTGCTGAGATCTGTTGATGTTGGGTACTGAGACTGGAGCAGGAGAGGGAAGGTGGTGAAGGACAGACCATGGCCCTTGGTGTTCCAGGCTGCTGAAGGCATTGCTGGACTAGCCTTGATCTCCTTTACTTCCTGCAGTCAACACAGAATCCTGGAATGGTTTGGGTTGGAAGGGACCTCAAAGCCCACCCAGTGCCGCCCCCAGCCATGGGCAGGGACACCTCCCACCAGCCCAGGGTGCTCCAAGCCCCGTCCAACCTGGCCTGGGACACTCCCAGGGCTGGGGCAGCCACAGCTTCTCTGGGCACCCTGTGCCAAGGCCTTGCCCACTCCCCCAGGGAGGAATTTCTTTCTGACATTTAATCTATATAACATACCTGAGCAGCACCAGACAATTAATAACATTTGGCTTATAATTTGCTTAAGTTATTTAAAAATGTTTACAACCCAAATAGAACAATTTTAGTGTAGATGGTTTGGTAGAGACTTTGAAGTAATGAGAGTTGGGGTTCATGTTTATGGGTTAAAGCTGTAAGGTCTGGTTTCTGATAACATATGGCACCAGCCTGCAGAGCTGCAGGCGTCGTCAGGCAACTAGAGAAACGTTTGTGAATCAACTTAGTTCCCTCTTGCAGCCTGTGCTGAGCCTGCCATCGTCACTTAGCTTTTTTTAGTGTTTCCTAATGTGTAATATGAAGAAATAGGTTTGTAGAAATTTTTTAGGGAAATGGGAGATAACTCAATCTCAGTCTCTGTTTCTGAGATCACTTCTGCAACGTTGTACCTGTCTTGTGAAATCATCTCAGATAGACTTGTGACCTTACAGGGCTCCTGCCTTCAGAAAGCCCTTGCTGAATAAAATCACATAGATTATTAAATTTAAAAAATATACAGTTATTTAAAATAAAATTCTGACAACTATGTGACTGTGTGAATGTTTATGGGCACAAGGTGTCTGGCCCTGTCATCTTTGATCAATTTGTTGCTTGGCTTAGTGTTGCAGAAGCAG
Source organism: Acropternis orthonyx (assembly GCA_035583155.1). Taxonomy (NCBI): domain Eukaryota; kingdom Metazoa; phylum Chordata; class Aves; order Passeriformes; family Rhinocryptidae; genus Acropternis; species Acropternis orthonyx. The sequence goes on along the minus strand of JAWWEU010000080.1, from coordinate 3,229,677 downwards.
CATGTCCACAGCTTGTGCTTAGAAAGTCAAGGCAGTAGGGAGATGTCAGTGCTGTTTCCCCATCTGCAGTTTTGGGGGGCTGATACTTCTTTTCTCATGTGGACAGGCCAGAATAATGAAATTTAGTTTAGAATTTTTCTTAGGAGGAAAAAAAGTTATGAAAAATTAGACAATCCTTTTGAGGATCATTTCAAATGGGAATTTCTGAAGTATCACTTTAATCTTTTTTCCCCATAGCACAGTAAGATCTTCTCTCTTCCTCTCCTGTTCTGTGTCCTGTGCCTCAGAGCACAGAGGTCATTCAGGAACAGACCCTGTGGCTCAGGAGAAGACCTGACTGTGAATTTGGGGGAACCTCTGTCATAAAATGAGTTCTGCTTGAGTCCACAGAAAACCAGGCCCTGGAAAGGAGTGACGCTTCTGTTTTGCTGGATTACCCACAAGGCAGGGCATGGTTTCAGGGGAATGAAATTATCATTGGTTCTTTACATGAAAACTAAAATGCAGGTCCTCTGGTCACGTTGTGATCCTCCTGTGATCCAGGAGGTGGGGGCTGTGTCCAGGAGCCCCCCCAAGTGCGGAAGGGGACGAGCTTTAGGGAGAGCTGGAGCAGTGGGACACTGATCTTGGTTCTGGAAGCACGAGGTTCAGACTGGGGGCTCTGCATGATGCACTCAGGATGCTTTCTCAGATCAGGGGAGTTGTCTGGCAGAGACCAGAGCTTTGTGACAAAATTCCCATATGGACCATTTTCAGGAGTTTTTTTTAACCTCCAGCAATTGGAGAGCTGTGTTGGAGAAGGTCGGTGAGCAGAAACATTCAAACAAGGGACACAGATGCTAAAATTAGCGGAAAAGCTTCTGATGCAGTGCCCTGTAACTGTGTTTGAGCCATCTGATAATGCTCCTGCCTGTAAAACAGAGGCTGAATATGAGTTCCTCAGGCACTGCTGCCCCACTGCTGTGCTCATTCCTGAGCAGGCAGATCCTCCCTCCAGGGAGGTCAAAGGGTTGCAGCATAAAAAGATTTAGCAGGTCTCTCTGGTCTCCTGGGATGCAATAAAGCAATGACCTTCCATCAAAAAATCTGGAGTAATTGATGCCCTGGAGTGGTGTCATGTGCCTTTCTGTAGAAAATACAGAAATACTTACAAGCTGTTGCATCTTAAACACAAATTGCTCATAAGGGGGTGGTTGGCACATCAGAGTCCTGGGGAGCTCAGTGCCCGGTGCTGCCCCGTGTCACTGCTGGGCTGAGCTGTAAATTCTCAGGTACAGCAGCATCCTGGGTGTTCACAAGGCAAGTTCCAGGTTTAGGGGGTTATTCTTAAACTTTTCCCTGTTGCTGTTGGGTAAGTTTTCTAAATAAATGGGTAGAAATTTGCATCCATGAGGTGTCCTCACAGCTTGTGTGGCAAAATCCTGTGACCTGCATCCAGGGCTGACACTGTACACTGGCTGCTGGTGGCTCATTCCCTTGGCATTTTAAAGAAGTTTAGATGAAACACCACAAATAGCAATCCCCTGTGATTAAATTGTTGGTCCTCTTGGCTCACTGAAGGAATGTGAGGCAACATGCACTCCAGAGATGAAGGTGTTAATCACAAACGCACACATCCTGGGTCGTGATTGCTTAAAGGGAGGGTGGAGCTGTCAGGGGACAGCTCCCTGGTCCTGTGGCACAGCAGCTCAGGTACAAGGGTATTTCCTGAAATCCATTTGCTGATCATGTTATAAAGAGCTGGGCTGGAGAAGGACGTTTTTGGGCAGAGCAGCTTGTGTGTTTTGATTATAAATGCTCTGCCATACCAGTAGCTTGCAGAAGCCCTCCCTTAGCACTCTTGTTCCTCTGTTAGATCAGGCTAACCCTTGGACTCCTGTTTGGAGCTGTAAATTGTCTTTCTGATAACGTTGTCAAATAATGGGAAGCAGAGCCCAATTCCCAAAGGTGTGAGCACCTTCTTAACTGCACCAGGTAAGCAGAGTTGGGGTGACAGAGCTGCCCTTGCAGGTCCCAGTTCGTTTGAGCTTTGCAGACAAAGGGAAGCAGCAGCTGCCACCCTGAGGACCAATATCCTTCCTTTGCAGGGCAGGCCCTGCTGCCCTGATAAAGTGGCTGGCAGTGCCAGGACGGAAGCAATTTCCGGATTGCTGCCCAGGCCCACGAGGGAGCACAGGGCTGCTCTCAGACAGGGAAACTGGGAATGTGTGGAGTGAGTGTGGTGGATAAAGAGCAGCCAGTGGTGTCTGGCATTTCCTGCTGCCTCCCTCCTTTGCTGGGGGAGAGCTCTGTTCCCAGGGAGGGATGTTCCCGGTGGCACAGACACTGCAGGAAAAATGTTCCCCGTTTCATTCCCAGCCCTGGGTGATGCAGGAGCTGGGCATGGGAACTCTTCCCTGCCTCCTGTTTTAAGCTGTTTGGGTTTCTGCATCGCTGGCGGCTCGTGGCAGATCACGGGGAGGTGATTCACAGCGTGGGGGTGTCATGGTGGGCGTGGGCAGTGGGGATGCAGCTCAGCCCTCCTCCTCCTCCTCTGGGCTCTGTGCTGAGCCTGCCTTGCTGTTGGCTCGTTCAGAGTTCCCTGGCTTTGACAAAAATGTAAACAATTATGAGATTTTAGCTTTCCTAATGTGTTCCTCTTTATTAGGGGAAGAAAATTGATATTTATGAGCTTGTTAGTGAGAGAATGCAGCTCCTTCCTGAAGAGAATAAAAGCTTCCAGCAAAGCAAGGAGAGGTCAGATGGAGCAGGTGGAGTAGCCTGGCCTGAGCAGGGAGGCAGGGCTGCTTGTTCCAGGGATAGTAGCTTATCCTGCCAGCACAGTGACTGCAGATCTGGAAAGGCCTGTCTGGCCAGGCTTGCTGTTCCAAAAAGTTCTTTGTGGGTGTTTGAACTCTTCTTGTGGCTGTGGAAACTTTATTTGATATTTTTAAAGATGTCCAGTAAAACCTTCTGTAAACCTTCTGCAAGTTACTGAGCTTCCTTAGTCAACTTTTTAAATTATTATTATTTTTTTTTTTTCATTTTAGATCCACAGCATTTAGGGCAACTCCTCTTGCTGAGTCTGGTCCCTGAGTCAGTACATTGTCATTGTTACATAAATATTACTGGATTATTCTTTGGGGGAGGTTTGGTTTTGTCTTTGCTGTTTCCCACTGTAGGTTGTGACAGAGCAGCTTCCTCTCTGGGTCAGGGCCCCATTCTCACCTGCCCTCCAGGAGCTGTGCAGGTGTTGCTGTTGCTTTACACCCATTTCTTCTGTCCTTTTGTACAGAGTTGTTACTCAGCTCCGTGGGGTGTGTGTGCACGTAGAGCAGTCACAGTCCTCGGGCTTCCCTGTGCTGGGAGCTTGGTTTGCCCCCTCCCATTGCTGCCCCAGCTCTGCAGCTCCTCTCTGTGTGCTGGCGCTGCTGGTTGTCTCCTGTGTGCAGCCCAGAGGTGGTGTGGTCATCCCTTGGATCTGTAGGTACAGGCAGTGCTTCATGTGTGCCTGCTTTCTATCAGGACCATAGGCCTGGATAATGTGTAGGGTCTACGAATCATCATCTCAGTCCCTGTTTACCTTCAGAGCTCCTTTAACATCATAATCCTTCCTTTCACTACTCAAACCCATTTTATTTGCAGACTTGTGGTGGTGAGCATTTGACTTCAAGTCAGCCAGGGTTGCACACAGCCTGCAGCAGGTACTGCTGCTCGGGCCCTGGTGGGGATGGACTAACCTGCTCCCCCGGAATAGCCCCTGCACAGGTTCTTCCTTGCCCTCTCTGTCTGATGGAGCCTAGTTACAGAAAGGCTTGGATGCTGTTTGGAGCAGGGGTTCCCCATCTCTGCACAGCTGGCACTGGGCCCTGCAGAGGGAGTGGAGGTGTCTGGTACTCAGGGGTGTCACATATCCCAGCACCCCTCTGCCCACACCTGAGTCACAGAAATTCAGTCTGTGTACACCTGGGTGTGGACCTGTGCCTGTGTTTTACACAACACTTTAACAATATTTGTACAAACCACGTGGAAACAGTGCACAGAACAAAACCTGCCTTGGCTTTATAGGCTGTTTCATAATCTTTGGGCAGCATTAGGAAGTATAATGAGTTCAGTTGTTTCAAAGGAAGAGCATCTCTGCCTTACCTCTCAGTGTTTTAGTTTCAATGTTTGAGTTCAGTAACAGCTGGCAGGCAGCAGTGCCCTTCTGTCATGTACCACCACCTTTATCTCCTGTGGGGTCCGAGTGATGGGAAACATATTTATCCTTGGCTTCCTCTCTTGTCATTCTAAAGGATTCACAAGGGTTGAATTCACAAAACACCAAAGGTGTGGTTTATGTATAAAAATACTGAAATAACAGCATTGCTTCCTGGGCTGAGCTCTCCTAACATGCAAGAACACGGCCATAACCTAAACTGCAAGAAGTTTCACCTCAACATGAGGAAGAACTTCTTTCCGTGGAGGTGGCAGGGCCTGGAACAGCTGCCCAGGGAGGGTGTGGAGACATCCCAAACCTACCTGGATGTGTCCCTGTGTCACCTGCTCCAGGTGACCCTGCCTTGGACTGGGTGATCTCCTGAGGGTCCTTCCAACCCCAACTATTCTGTGATTCTGTGAATGAGTTAGTTTTGTGGTTTTTTGTGGAGGAAAACAGGAATCCATGCAGCTTTAGGAAAAAAATCTCTGAAAGATCAGATATTACAGCAATTGTATTATCATAGAATCGATTGGGTTGGAAAAGACCTCTGAGATCATCGAGTCCAACCCTTGGTCCAACTCCAGTCTGTTTGCTAGATCATGGCAC